>JAUDYJ010000011.1:6224802-6609802 GCA_030761175.1 Masticophis lateralis
ACATGGCCTCATGAGAGTCTGACAACAGCCAATAGAATATATGTCCTTGCACAGGAACAGGAAGCTCAAGTGCAAAGCCCAAGAGAAGGTGTAAAAAACCCCTCACTCTCAGCTCCATGTGGGCAGCTGTACCAGAGAACCATGAGCTTGATGGTTCTCCTTCATCATTAAACCATCTTTCCAATCAGCTTCCATGTTTCCAGAATCCTGCCGGTTCTGTCTGGCTCACGTGAAACGGTAGCAGTGGTGGCGTGTGGTTCAGTGAACCGGTAGTAGTGGCAGCATGAGGCTCCGCCCATTTGCACGGATGTCGTTACTTCCTGGTTTTAACCCAGAAGTAACCCGTTTTTGACCCTCTGTGCATGCACAGAAGGCTTTGCACATGTGCAGAGGGTCAAAAATTAGACGTGAAAATGGCGCGGGCATGAGCGAAGTGAGTGCACGAGCACAGCATGCTCATTTCCTAACTGGTAGGGAAGGTAAGTAGATTACACCCCTGTTCCAGTGTCTTTCTCCCGGCTTGGAACTTTCTCCCGGCTTGGAACTGAACCAGATGGCAATTTCTTCTAACAAAGAGAAAGGCCCTATGTTGATTTTATTGTGGTTTTTGGAACTGTGTGGAAAGTCTAGGGAAAGTTTTCTTTCTAGTAATCTGCAACCAGACGCAACGCAAGATGTCACTATTTATGCCACTATTTATTCTTGTGATGGTTGAATCCCCAAGCCCTTTGACATCTTGGCAAACTCCAGGATCAACTCCTTTTCCTATTCCAGCTTTCCAACTTTCTGACAAAAAAATAACGTCCTCCTCACCTCCTGCCCTGAACGGGATGCATCGGAGGGTCCTATCGCCTGGTGCATGCTCAGAATTGTTCTTATTCAACTACATTTCCACCCACCCTCCCTAATTGTTATGAGGTGTTAATTGTTTGGCTGCCATGGTTGTTTAAAGCTTCAGATTGAGAGATTTTTAACTCCGCAAGACAGCAGCCGTAAAATTAAATTTGCTGCTCTTCGCATATCAGGCTTGCTATCTGCTGCCGAACCGTTTTTTTTTTAACCCAAAACTACGTTTTGCAGTTTGGCGAGCCAACATTTGTCCTTAATAATGAAGCGCCCTCTCTCAAATTACAAACAATATTTTGAACCGCGCTTTCGAAACGAGGTAACGCGTCTCAGGAACATTCCTAATTAACTCCATCAGATGAACGGAAAAATGTTTCTTTTAAAAACAACAACAAGAAATCGTTGCCTTTTTGAAATGTGACCTTTCTATCAACAAACAGAGTACTTAATTTAAACAAGAACCCGAAACCTTCAGTGCTGCATGTTTACTCAGTAGCTGAAATAAAGGTCAAACAGTAACAATTGTAAATGTGGCATTTCGCCTTTCATATTTTGGAAAGCATTAATTAAACCTATACATACACACACACACACACACAAGAGCTACTTTGATTTGATCGGGAAGCCTTTGAGATGACAATGTAGGAAGTTAGCACCCACCCTCTCCTTGGAAAATGAAATATTCTAGGAAATATTTTTAAAAAGGCAGAATATTATATTTCCCCGGATGAGAAAGGGAGAAACATGTTTTAAAGACAAAACAGTTCCCTGCCTCCCTCAACCTTTGATGAGCCTGGTGGCGCAGTGGACTAAGTGCTGTTAAAGTAGCACTTAGTTGCCAGCTGCCTGCAATTACTGCAAGTTCGAATCTCACCAGGCTCAAGGTTGACTCAGCCTTCCATCCTTTCAAGGTAGGTAAAATGAGGACCCGGATTGTGGGGGCAATAAGCTGACTTTGTATAAAAAAGAACACCGCTTAGGGGGGGCCAAAAGCAATAGCCTTCATACACCGCTTAGGGGGGCCCGAAAGCAATAGCCTTCATACAAAAGTATGAAGGCTATTGCTTAATGCATTGTAAGCTGCCCTGAGTCTCAGGAGAAGGGCGGCATATAAATCGAACTAATAAATAAATAAACCTTTGTCAGTGGGCCATTAAGGCCTGAGCCAGTCTATTCTATATAACGAAGATCTAACTCCTTCTAACAGAGCCATAATAATAGGAATTGCCCACAGCCCCTTCATTACTTCATCACCCGGCAAGGCTCAACCAAGCTTGAGACTCAGGACAGACTAGAAGAGTTGTCCCTGCATGGCGCCCATGGGAGTCTGACAACCAATCAGAATACGAGGTCAAATTCAAATCCCAACAGAGGGCATAAAACCCAGGTGCTTTCAGCATCTCTGCCCTTTTTCTGTTCAGGAGCTCAAGCCATGTGATCCAGTGGTGAAATGTAAAATGTGTTACTACCGGTTCTGTGGGCATGGCTTGGTGGGGGGTTAATGTGACTGAGTCACTAACATTAGTCACTAACTAAAGTGACTGAGTGGGCATGGCCAACTTATTTTTAACTTTCAAAACCATTTTTTCTACAATCTCTTCCGCCGAAGAGATTGCTAAAAAAAAAAATTGCTTTTAAAAACCTCTGACGATCCCAGATGAGCCGCGCAATCATTAGAGGCTTTTTTCATTACTTTTAAAAGCATTTTTTCAGCCGAAGAGGTTGTAGAAAAAAGGCTTTCCAAAATTAAAAAAAAGCCTCTGATGATTGCGCGGCTCAGCTGGGCATGGGATGGGGGGAGCAGGGATTTTTATTTTATTTATTTATTTATTTGTTTAGATTTGTATACCGCCCTTCTCCTTGCGGACTCAGGGCGGTGAACAGCCAAATAAAAATAGTACACAAAAGTTAAACAATTTCTTTAAAAAAGCATATAACTTTGGCTAAAAATTAAAACCATTAACCATTAAATATTTAAAATATCCAACCCTATAATACAGATCTTAAAAATTCAGCGAGGTCAGGCTAGACCAGCAAGCTGAAAGAGATGAGTTTTCAGGGCCCGACGAAAAGTCCGGAGGTCAGCAATTGTTCTCAGTTTTGGAGGAAGATCGTTCCAGAGGGTAGGGGCTGCCACAGAGAAGGCCCTCCCCCTGGGGGTCACCAGCCGGCATTGTCTGGCTGACGGCACCCTGAGGAGACCCTCTCTGTGGGAACGCACCGGCCGGTGGGAGGCTATTGGCGGCAGAAGGCGGTCCCGTAAGTACCCTGGTCCTAAGCCATGGAGCGCTTTAAAGGTGGTCATCAACACCTTGAAACGCACCCGGAAGTCCACCGGTAGCCAATGCAGCTCGCGCAGGAGAGGTGTCACATGGGAGCGTCCCGTCGCTCCCATAATCCCCCGCGCGGCCGCATTCTGCACTAGTTGGAGCCTCCGGGTGCACCCCAAGTGGAGCCCCATGTAGAGAGCATTGCAGTAGTCCAGGCGAGAGGTGACGAGTGCCTGAGTGACTGTGCATAGGGAGTCCCGATCTAGAAAGGGCCGCAACTGGCGTATCAGGCGAACCTGATAGAAAGCTCCCCTGGCCACAGCTGTCGTGTGATCTTCCAAAGACAGCCGTGGGTCCAGGAGGACGCCCAAGTTGCGCACCCTTTCCATGGGGGCCAATGATTCGCCCCCAATAACCAGTGATGGTGTCAGCTGGCTATATCGGGACGCCGGCAGCCACAGCCACTCGGTCTTGGAGGGGTTGAGTCGAAGCCTGTTTCTCCCCATCCAGGCCCACACGGCTTCAAGGCACTGGGACATCACTTCCACGGCATCGTTGGGGTGGTCTGGGGTGGAAATGTACAGCTGCGTATCATCAGCGTACTGATGGAACTCCACTCCAAAACCACGGATGATCTCACCCAGCGGCTTTACATAAATGTTGAACAGGAGGGGCGAGAGGACCGATCCCTGTGGCACCCCACACACTAGGCGCCTCGGGGTCGACCGCTGCCCCCCTGTCAGCACAGATTGCGACCGGTCGGAGAGGTAGGAGGAGAACCACCGTAAAACGGTGCCTCCCACCCCCAGTCCCTCTAACCGGCGCAACATGATACCATGGTCGATGGTATCAAAAACCGCTGAGAGGTCTAATAACACCAGGATAGAGGAATAACCCCTACCCCGGGCCCGCCAGAGATCATCCACCAACGCAACCAATGCCGTTTCAGTGCTGTATCCAGGCCTGAAGCCGGACTGGAGCGGGTCTAAATAGACAGCTTCATCCAGGTACCGAGGGATCTGCCATGCAACCACACTCTCAACAACCTTCGCTAAAAAGGGAAGGTTGGAGACTGGACGGTAATTAGCCAAAATAGCCGGGTCCAGGGAGGGCTTCTTGAGGAGGGGCCTCACCACCGCCTCCTTCAAGGCGGCCGGTAGGGCACCCTCATGCAAAGAAGCATTTATGATCTCCTGGAGCCAGCCTCGTGTAACCTCCCGGGAGGCCAGCACCAACCAGGAGGGACACGGGTCCAATAAACATGTGGTTGCATTCAGTCTCCCCAAGGTCCTGTCCACGTCCTCGGGAGCCACAGGATCAAACTCAGCCCAGATAACACTCTCAAGACCTGCCTCAGTCACCTCGCCCGAACTAACCCAGTCAGCGGCCAAGTCATCCCGAATCTGAGTTATTTTGTCATCCAGATATTGAACAAAATCCTCAGCACGACCCTGCAAGGAATCCTCCCGCGCTCCCGAGTGAAGGAGGGAGCGGGTCACCCTAAACAGGGCGGCTGGGCGATTATCTGATGATGCGATAAGGGTGGCAAAATAGTTAGATTTTGCCGCTTTTATCGCCACTAAGTAAGTCTTAATGTGAGCTCTTACTAGTGTCAAGTCAGATTCAGAGCGACTGGCCCTCCAACTGCTCTCTAGGTGTCTTCTCCGGCGTTTCATCTCCCTCAGCTCCTCGGTAAACCAAGGAGATAAGTGAGTTTGGCGCCGGGTCAGAGGCCGTGAAGGCACGACACGGTCCAAGGCTCCACCGGCTGCCCTATTCCAGGCAGCCACCAGATCCTCAGCCGAGTCGTGTGTCAGTGTCTCAGGAAATGGCCCAAGCTCCGTCTGGAACCTATCAGGATCCATCAGGTGCCTGGGGCGGAACCACCTAGTCGGTTCCGCCTCCCTGCGTTGAGGTGCAGCGGTCTGAAAGTCGAGTCGAAGGAGCGAGTGGTCAGTCCATGACAAGGGCTCCATAACTATATCCCCAATATCTAGACCACTCAACCACTGACCAGAGACAAAAACTAGATCCAGGGTGTGTCCACCAACGTGGGTCGGGCCCTGAATTACCTGGGTCAGGTCCATGGCCATCATGGAAGCCATGAACTCCCGGGCTAACTCAGATGTTTCACCGATAGATGGCAGGTTGAAATCCCCCATGACCATAAGCCTAGGGGTATCAACCGCCACTTCGGCTACAACATTGAGAAGCTCGGGCAGGGTCGTTGCCGCGTGTTCTGGTTCAGTTCCGAACCATCCGCTGCCATCACTACCGGATCGAGCGATCCGGTCTGAACCGGGAGCATTTCACCCCTGATGTGATCCTATTCATCAATAAACCTTCTTTCCAAGCAACTTCCATGAATCCAGTGTCTCCCCCGCCCCCTTGGAACTGAACCCAGAAGGACATTTTATTTATTTATTTATTTATTTATTTATTTATTTATTTATTTATTTATTTATTTATTTATTTATTGGTTCAATTTATATGCTGCCCTTCTCCGGAGACTGAGGGCAACTTACAATGCGTTAAGCAATTTCTTCCAACAGGATCAAACCAACAGCATGGTTGGCTGCAAAATTACAGGAATTGAAGTCCACAAGTCTTAAAGTTGCTAAGGTTGAGCATCCTTGCTCGAATGCAGAATTTTGCAATGACTTTCAGGTTGTCTATGGAGATTCTCAGTCTTCCAGACCTGGTTGTCCCAAAGGTGCTTTTCTCCCCCCGCCCAAGAGGCAGCTGGACTTTCTGGTTTTGCTTTGAAGATGTTTCGCTTCTCACCCAAGAAGCTTCTTCAGCTCTTTGAAGAAAAACCAGAAAGTCCAGTTGCCTCTACGTCAGAGGTGATATTCAGCTGGTTCTGATCAGTTCTAGTGAACTGGTAGCGGAAATTTTGAGTACTTTGGAGAACCGGCAAATACCATCTCTGCTGGCCCCATTCCTGATCTAGTGGCTGCCTCCCAAGTCCCAACTGATCGAGTCCCAACTGATCTGCTGGATCTTCTTTTGTTGCCCTACACAGGGGGATGGAGCTGGAAAGCATGTTAATGGGGTGGGGTGGGAATGGAGATTTTGCAGTATCCTTCCCCTGCCACACCCACCAATCACTGGTGGGTTCCTCCCGGTTCAGCCCAGTTCTCCTGAGCCAGTAGCGGTGACAATATGATGTCACCGAACAAGTTCTGCCTCCCCGCCCTAACCCTTACCCTAACACCCTCCGCCCCCCCCACCCACTCCCATGTTATTCTTACCTTTTATTTGGCCCCACCCCCAATCTATTGCTGCCTCCTGAGTCCCAGCTGATGGCTAGAGGGAAAAAACTGTTTAAACTCTTGCCATGGGGCTTCAAAGGGCCGCCCTACAGCTGATCAGTGGTAAAAGAAAACAAATGAGTTGACCAGTGCCTGCAAAAATACATGAGTAGATCAGTGCCTGCAAAAATACATGAGTAGACAGGTGCCTGCAAAAATACATGAGTAGATCAGTGCCTGCAAAAATAAATGGGTAGACCAGTACCTGCAAAAATACATGAGTAGACCAGTGCCTGGAAAAAAGTAAATGGGTAGATCGGTACAGCTCTGCAAGCAGTTAAAAGCCTGATAGATCAGTACCTCTGCTAAATCCTAAAGAATTGTCACATGACCATCAAGCCACACTCACAAAAACATTAGTAAAAAAATTTGAATCCCACCACTGCATCTATGAGCACAAGAATTGGATAGTAGTGTAGCACTCTCCTAAGCATTAGCTCACTTGTAACATCTTTGCACTATCAGCTCTTTGCAAGATTATGTTTAACATCACGTCTTTCCAGGGTCAGAGTTGTTTTCGGTGAGTCTAGTGGGGTTGGGTGCAGAACAATGGTTTCCCAAACTATTTTGCAGCCCGAAATAAACAATAATTCTGCCAACAGACCTTCCCCCGCCTCTCTGCCAGCAGCCAACCAAGCATGGCTTTAGAAAAAAAAATCCAATAAAAAGCTTAAATTTTTGTCACCCTGTGATAACATTTCACAGCAGTTTTGGGGAAGGGAGGAGTGTGAGTGTGAGAGAGAGTTAGAAAGTGCTTAATAGAATTAGCCAGGGAATTGGGATGCCCGAATATTTCAGTCAGATTAATGTTAATCATAGCATGGTTTACAGCATAAAGGGAGCTTAGAGAATAAACACAGCTCACTTAATACATCCCTGGAGTAACTTCATTAACTCCAGTGAAGCTACTTTGGGCATAAATCAAGCCTGGGCTTCCAAAGGGGAACTTTGAACAAAACTCATTCGAAAGAGATTATATTTCCTGTTGTTCCCCTCTCTGATTCTCTTCTCTTTTCTCCTCTACCACTCCCTTCTCCTTCCTCCCTCCCTCCCTCCTCATTCCTCTCTCCTTCCTCCTACCACCTCTCCTCTCCTCTCCTCTCCCCTCCCTTCCCCTCCCTTCCCCTCCCTTTCCTTCCCTTTGTCCCCTCTCCCTTCCCTTCTCCCCCCAACCCTTTTCTTTCTGGAAACTGTTTTAGGAAGGGTCATCTACCAGTACTGATTCCAACCAAGACATTACCCAGAGAAAGATTAATAGTCTCTGAAGGAGCACAGAAGAAAAATGAAACTCATTGAAGAACTTAGCCTGACATATTCTGCTGTACCTTTCTGTATATTGATCCTAAAAAATATGCCTTGGGGAGCAGAGGTTTCCTCCAGAAGAAGGTACCAAACAAAAGAAGACCTAACCCCATCCTACTCCTACTCCTACTCCTACTCCTACTCCTACTCCTACTCCTACCCCTACCCCAACCACACCACACCCCTACCGCTACCCCTACCCTAACTCTAACCATCAGGCCATCATAACCCTAATCGTACCCCTACCCCTAACCCCACCCTACCCCTATCCCTAACTACACCCTACCCCTACCACTACCCCTACCCCAACTCTAACCCTAACCCTAACCATCAGGCCATCATAACCCTAATCCTTATCCTTATCCTAACCCTAACCCTAACCCCACCCTACCCCTAACCACACCCTATCCCTCCCTCTCCAGGACCCTTCTCTCTGGCAATGCCTCAGGTGTCCTCCGAAGGCGAAAAGATAGGCCCGGGGCCAAGCACTTTCAAGCAGCCGCAGGTGGACAGTAATGATGATGATGAGTCTTGGCTGGACCCGCGACAGCATCGCAGAGATAAGCGCGCACAGTAGAGGAAGAGGCATGCCAGGGATTAGGCTGAGTCACTGGACCACACCCCACAGGGTATAAAAGGGGGTGTGGTGACCGTTCAAGCTCTGTGATGAGCAAAAACTGACAGTTAACAAACCTCTCTGCGTTGCTGGACTTTTTGTATTCTCCTGACTTCTTGGACTGAATCTGACAATTCTCTTATCTGTTGTGTTTTGGTTTTGATGTTCCGGACGGAGGGAGAAACCCTCCCTTCGTAAGTAAGACTCTTAGCAGCCAGCCACTGGGTTGCTGCCAATTCTGCTATCAGAGAAACTTTTGTCGGCTGGTTTATTTCACTCTTTTTTTTTAATTGAAAAAGTTTTACAAATACAAAAAAAAATTTTCCCCCCTTCCCCCCCTTCCCCCCTAAACCTCCCTCCCCCTCCCCTCCCCCCTTGACTTCCCAAGGTGAAATCCAAATCAAATCATATCACACCATACAGTTTCCCCCAACTAATCTATCCCCTGTCTTAATTATAAATTTCTACATGGCATTCAACTAAAAGCTAACTGATACTTCCTTGTCTGATATTTATTCTGCACATATTCTATCCATTTCTTCCATTCCCCCACAAAAGTTCCTTGAGTCCAGTCCTTTAAATATGCTGATATCTTTGCCATTTCTGCAAAACTGGCCACCTTCAATATCCATTCTTCAATAGTAGGTAAAACGTCTTTTTTCCAATATTGACCAACCAGTAACCTAGCTGCTGTAATCATATACAATATCAATTTCATTTCAGTCACTGAAAATTCCTTAACTATACCCAGTAAGAATAATTGAGGAGAAAATTGAAGTCTTTTCTTCAAAACGTTTTGCATAACCTACCAAATTTTAATCCAAAAGGCCTTCACTTTCTTGCAAGTTCATCATATTTATTTATTTATTTCACTCTTGACTGTCTGTGGGAGTGCGTGTGTGAGACGGGGACAGAACAGAATTCACATTCCTAAACGGTCCATTACTGTTTCAACAACAGCTGTAAAGTTGTGGCTCAGTGCTTGAAATTTATTACAAAGAGGATTCTGCCTCTTCGCTCGGTGGGTACTTTGTCTTAACAGGGCTACCACAGGGGTGGGATTCAGTCAGTTCGGACCAGTTCAGGTTAACCGGATGCTAATTTTACATTGGTTCACTGAACTAGTAGTTGCAAGGAGTGGCTGGCCCCATCCAACCTGCCCCACCCCTCCCAGGAGTCTCCACTCATCTTGTTTTGGATGCCAGGTAAGTGCAGTGCCCACGAGGGCAAAAAATGTGCCTACCAGAAGTTCTGGAGTTTTTTTTTTTTTAAATTTGATTTATATGCCGCCCTTCTCCGGAGACTCAGGGCGGCTTACAATGCGTTAAGCAATAGCCTTCATACTTTTGTATATTTATACAAAGTCGGCTTATTGCCCCCACAAACTGGGTCCTCAATTTACCTATCTTAGAAAGGATGGAAGGCTGAGTCAACCTTGAGCCTGGGGAGATTCGAACTGGTGTAATTGCAGGCAGATGGATGTTAATTGCTGCCTTTAGTAGGAGGCATTAGCCTCCTACGCCACTCAGAAATCTGGAAATGAGCTCATTTCCGACCTCTGAAGGGCCTCTTGAGGGCCTCCAGACCCCGGGAGAGGCTGTTTTCACCCCCCAGAGGCTCAAAGAAAGCCTCCAGAGCCTGGGGAGGGCAAAAAAAGGGCCTTCCAGAAGCCTGGAAATGGGCCCATTTCTGGCCTCCTGAGGGACTCCGGAGCCTGGGGGCAGCCATTTTTGCCCTTGCAGAGGCTCAAGGAAAGCCCCCAGAGCTTGAGGAGGACAAAAAGCCTCTCCCCCCTGCTGTGGTGCAGGAGGCAGAATAGGCCACGCCCAAAATGGTCATGCCCACCCAGCAACCAGGCAGAAAACTGGCTGCTAAAATTTTTGAATCCCACCCCTGGGCTACGATGAACTTAATTGTTTCCATCTTGCACTATGCAAACTTTACCTAGCACCTAGGGCTATACCTTTACAAACCATAATTTAAAAAATTTAGTTCCCCCGGATGTTCTCATCTAATCTTTTCTCTTCATTTACCTTTTTCCTTTTAGCCAGGCAGCTGGGCACCCTTCCAGCCAAAGCACTGAACTGTAACCACCCACTCTTTCGTTATCTAAGAATGCCCGGCGTTGTCTAATTCCAAAGTTTGCAATCGGCTTGACAGTCTCTCGGCTTCCTTTTAACATTAAATAAAATAAAAATAAAACGAAAGGCATTTTTCGATTCAGGAAGGGCAGAAGGGAGGGTAGGAAGCCGAGCAGAAATGAGCATCTGACAAAAAGAGAAAAAGATGGCCAGCAGGCTGTGAAAATATCTACAGGCCCCTCACATCCTGGACATAAATTGTTTCAACTTCTAACCCAGTGGTGGGTTGCCCACAGTTTGCACCGGTTCTATCGAACCGGTAGTAAAACCAGCAGGAGGCTCTGCCCACCGACCCCAATGTCATCAAAATGCTTCTGCGCATGCAAAGAAGCTTCTGTGCTTGCGCAGAAGAGCACATGCCCGTGCGAGCGAAGCAAGAGGGCGCGTGCAGCCCCGCTGAAAACCAGTAGTAAAGGTAAAGTAGAACCCACTCCTGTTCTACCCTCAAAACCACATTATAGAGCATTGCACACCAGAACAACCAGACACAAGGACAGGTTTTTCCCCGCATGCCATCCCTCTGCTAAACAACTAATTCCCACAACACTGTCAAACTATTTACTAAGACTGTATTACTACTATTCTTCTCATCCTTCCTATTACCTATCTCCTTTCTACTGATGACTATAACCCTGTTGCTTGTATCTTTACGATTTATATTTTTATTTAGTTTCCTAGTATGATTTTGATTGCTTATTTAATATTCTCTATCATTAAGCATTGTATCTAATGATTCATGATAAATGTATTTATGATGACTATGATCATGATTTATCACTTATATCTTTTATGTACCCTGAAAGCTTATGCACCGAAAACAATTCCTTGTGTGTCTAATCACATTTGATCAATAAAGAATTCTATTCTATTCTATTCTATTCTATTCTATTCTATTCTATTCTATTCTATTCTATTCTATTCTATTCTATTCTATTCTATTCTATTCTATTCTATTTTCTATATTCTATCTATGCTATATTCTATATTCTATTCTGTTCTGTTCTATATTTTACTCTATTCTATATTCTATATACTATTTTCTATTCTACTCTACTCTACTCTACTCTACTCTACTCTACTCTACTCTACTCTACTCTACTCTACTCTATTCTATTCTATTCTATTCTATTCTATTCTATTCTATTCTTAAGAGCTGAGGTGGTCAGAATGCAGTACTGTAGGCTACTTCATCTGAGTGCTAACTGCAGTTCAGCAGTTCAAATCTCGCCGGCTCAAGATTGACTCAGCCTTCCATCCTTCTGAGGTGGGTAAAATGAGGATCCAGATTGTTGGGGGTGCTATGTTGACTCTGTAAATGGCTTAGAAGGGGCTGTAAAAGCACTATGGAGTGGTATATAAGTCTAAGTGCTATTGCTATTGCTATTGCTATTGCTATTGCTATTGCTATTGCTATTGCTATTGCTACTCTACTCTACTCTACTCTACTCTACTCTACTCTACTCTACTCTACTCTACTCTACTCTACTCTACTCTACTCTACTCTACTCTACTCTACTCTACTCTATTCTATTCTATTCTATTCTATTCTATTCTATTCTATTCTATTCTTACCTCTCTGTGTTTGGTTCCCCGTGTTTAACAATGAAACCATTATCCTTCTTTCTTTTGATGCTAGATCTGAGAACATGGACATCTTTTCCAGACTTCTTCTTCTTCTTTCTTTTCTTTTGGGATTTTAGGATTCAGGATTAACGTATGGTTTATCCATTCTTCTGTTGGGTTGTTGAAGCTCACCCCCAGTGAAATAAACCTGCTTCCTCTGGCAACTTGGAATGTCCATCCTTCTGCCTCTGCCTGGATTTTCCAGGTTTTAAATCGTACTTCCGGCTTTAACTAAAGCTTTATTGCTGTAATCCAGAAGCGTACCTAATTAAGGATTGTAGCCTTTCCCTTTCAAAACTCAGCACCACTGCCACGAACGACAAAGCTCCCCATGTGCTAAGCCAGAGACTCTGTCCCAAATTTGCAGCAACAAAAGAAATCCCATCTAGCAATCTCATTATTTTGCATCCCTTCGTTCTTTCCCCTGGTCACATCATTGTTCATGGAACAAAGAGAGTTCTGGGGTTTTTTCCTTGTCTAATTGAATAGGCCCGATCACTTGGCTAAAACACCACAGCAGATCAATTGGAGTTAATTATTATACAAGATGAAACAGCCAAGAAGGACTGGATGTCACAGGAACAGGACGCCACAGAGAAAGGGAATTCCTAGGAAAGACTGGCATTCTTTCGAAGTTACCCCATTGCAAACAAGCAACAAAGGGGATGATTGTTTGATTTGATTACAGGAAACTGAGGCTAAGATGTCATGTTACCGCTGTATGGTACCACCATACCATGGTGGTAAACTACCACCATGGTATGTGTTCTGTCCCAGCTATGGATCCCAAAGAACACAGCACACACAAAGTTTGTACAAAACTTAATTTACTAAAATAACTCAATAACTTTGTTTTTCAAAACAAAGGCTGTTAATAAGCTTTCTCAACAGCCTATAAGAAACCAAAGATAAAGTAATCACAATCTTACTAAGTTTGGCAGAAAGCCCAGAAGCAATTTGCAGAGAATCCAGACACGAAGGAGAGTGAACTAAAGTTGTTCCCTATAACTTGCTTCAGTTGGCGTTCCTCCTTAAATAGGCTAAGGGAGTGGCCAATTAGCCCCAAGACTTACTCTCAAGGAGACCTCCTCCTGCCTTTTGGCTGCTCTGTGCACCCATGCATTGAGAAGAGGCTCCTCCTCTTGGTCCTCTTCACTTAAAATAACTTCTGGAGGTTCTGAAGGCCCTGGCTGAATCCTGGCCTCTGGCACCACATCGTCTCCAGCCTCCTCATTGTCTGATTCGAGTGCCAGCTGCACAGGCTGCTGGTGCAGCACCACACCAGCCTCCTCGCTGTCAGAATCAGCAACAATCTGCACAGGCCACTGAGGGGCCACAACAGTATGTGGGAAAGACCTTGGGAGACAGAGTGAAGAGAGGCTGCCTAGGGAATGGCTTCAGATAAGAGACAGCCTAGCCCGCTGCTGCATAATACAGGTGGTCTTTGACTTACCACCGTTCATTTAGTGGCCATTGGCAAGTTACAACGCCACTGAAAAAACTGACTTATGACCGTTTTTCATAGTCCTGACCTTTGCAGTATCCTCATGGTCACACAATTTACATTCAAGTGCTCGACAACTGGTTCGTAGTAGTTATGACAGGTTGCAATGTCCTGAAGTCATGTGATCTTATTTTGCAATCTTCTGACAGGTCAGATTCACTTAACAACCGTGGTATTCATTGAATACCTGCAGTGATTCCCTTAACGAATGTGGCACGAAATCATAAAATGGGTCGACATTCACGTAACAGATTTCTCACTTGGTGTTGTGGCCCATTGAGCTCTGGCCCCTCCAGCAGCCGAATCAGAGGAGGAGGCATGGGAATCAGGATTGGCATCAAGGCAACCTGAGAGCTCCGAAGGGGAAGAGGGAGTGGAACTGTCAGAGAGAGAGAGTGGGAGGGAGGGAGGGAGGGAGAGAGAGAGAGACACACACACGCAGAGTCTGGGCTGTCCATCAGGCCTCATATGGAGAGTCAACAGCCCCCAGATCTGGAGGTGGTTGATGAGGAAGAGGAGAAACAATTGAGTCCACTGCCTGACGCACCGATGCCTAGAAGGCAGAGGAGAGGAGAACAATGGAAATCTATCGGCCAGTCCTTGGGATGGAAGAGCCACCGCTGCTAGAGAAGCCCCACCCTAGTTCTGGGGATAAAAGGCAGGGGAGAGAGATAAATAGAAATGGCAGACAACTATTCATCTTCTGGCCAGACGGCCTTGTTAGCCTGCAGTGAAAGAGAAACTTTTTGATGGGGCTGCTGGCACTCCTAATTAAAGGAATCTTTGAGTTCACTTCAGAGGGTTTGTCGTGCTTGGGGAGCTGGGTCAGAACCTTTAGCAACATAAATTCTAAGCTCAGTTGTGGTTGTACGCTGAGGATTAATTGTAGGTGGAAAAAGAGGCTCAGGAGCGACCTTCATATGGTTTAGTTTCCAGGCCTTTGATCATCTTAGTTGCTCTTCTCTGAACCTTTTCCAAGGTCTCAACATCTTTCTTTCTTTCTTTCTTTCTTTCTTTCTTTCTTTCTTTCTTTCTTTCTTTCTTTCTTTCTTTCTTTCTTTCTTTCTTTCTTTCTTTCTTTCTGTAGTATAGCAGGAGAAATCATAGGGAAATCAGCTCTGTGTTTCGTTATTGTGGCATTTCCATAAACCGTCAAAGTCGTTTATTCACCTTTCCTTCCATTTTTTCCTATGAAAAAAGGAGTGGGAAATATTCTCTTCTTTATGAAAAAATAAATAAATATAACAAGTTTTCGAATTAGTATCCATAAAATGCCAATTAAATGGGAGACAGGTTAGAATTAATGTCACAGTTAATTAGTTAATATATGTGATTATAGTAGCTCTAATTAAAACCCTAATTGACTTTTCATCACTTATCCTATGTTGGCAGTTTGAACAATTAAACTCATAAATTTATACCTCATTTCTATTTGGGGATTTTCACGCTTAGCTTACCCCCCAATTCTTTTCGGCATGTACTAAAATTATATTCTACATTTTACATAAATGTATCACATCCTGTATAACCACTATTTTGCCTTTATATTTTGCAAGAGGTTTGCAAGAGGTATGAGTTAGCCTTACAGGTAATATTATTGGTGGGAATACATATAGTCCTCGACTTACGACTACAATTGAGTCCAATTTTCTATCGTTCAGTGAGACATTTATTAAGTGAGTTTTCCTCCAATTTACCTTTCTTATTCCATTAAGTGAATTCTTGCAATTGTTAAGTTACATGGTTGTTAAGTGAATCTGATATCTCCATTGGCTTTGCTTGTCAGAAAGCCGCAAAAGCTGATCACATGATACCGGGGAGACTGCAACCGTCATAAGTACATGCCAGTTGCCAAATATCTGAGTTTTGATCACGTGACCAAGAGAGGCTGCAACGGTTGTAAGTATGAAAATTGGTCGTGTCACTGTTTTGAGTGCCAGGGCAACTTTGAATGGTCACTAAACGAACTGTTGTAAGTTGAGGACTACTTGCATTGCAAGGAGAATAAAGGATATCCCTTAGATGCTCATTGTCCAGTTTTTTCATGCCAGGCTCCAAAAACCAAGAAGGGCTCATTGTTCTTCTACGCAGTTTCCTCTATGGTTCCTTACCTATAGACATAAATCTTGCCAAACTAAAACAGACTAGGGTACTTGCACCATAAAACATACAATCATCACCATCATCATCGTCGTCTTTTAACAACCCCATAATCCCTTGCGGGCTGGAGTCTGGGCAACTGAATAGAGCTGAGTGTTTACTGGCCAGATGCCCTTCCTGTTGCCAATGCGGAATTATATTCAGCAGATATAGTCTCATCATGTCCAGAGAGAGAAAGATCTGCCTCTACCTAGGATTGAACCCACCGCCTCCTGATTGTGAGGTGAGAGCTCCACTTCTAGGCCACTGCACCACTGTAAAACATACAGTATCCTCTAGGAACTATTAGGGAGGAGCTGTCTTCACCCTCTTTCTCTCACACCAATTGTCTCGACTTTGCTGTCTCTTGCTCCTCTGGAATGCACCCCCTCCTTCCTGGGAATCCAGATTACATTCCATCACAGTTCTCTTGCAAATCAGTGCATTTCTCCAGGATTTTGCCCTGCAAAAAATATTACAGTAGCATTGTGTTGTGTTTTCTTAAACATATTCCGAGGGCTGCACGTATTCCAGAGCAGGTGTCTCCAACCTTGGCAACTTTAAGACTTGTGGACTTCAATTCCCAGAGTTCCTCAGCCAGCTTTCTTAGCTGAGGAATTCTGGGAATTGAAGTCCACAAGTCTTAAAGTTGCCAAGGTTGGAAGCCCCTGTTCCAGAGGACCTCCAGCTAGCACGTTGCTGCCATCTGGTTGCCTTCTGGATTTCTGCAGGCTGGGAAGACCATACCTCATGGTCTTCCCAGCCTGCAGAAATCTGCCTGCACAGCAACAATCCAATTTCTTTAGACGGCAATTAAGAGGCATGATTTAGCAATGGCTAATTGCAGTTCCAATTTATTTTCCCTTCCTATGATTTTATTTGTGGCCGATAGAGCAGGATTTTTCCTTCTGACTGTGTCAGTGATGTGAAAATATTTGGACGTAGCCTTTGTTCATAGGTGTGGGAAGGGTAATGAAAAGTTTGGCTTGAAAACAGCTCTGGCTGGCCTCCTCCTTCATCTCTGCTCCTCTGCTCTGCACTTTCAAAACTCTAGAAAAAACAACAACTTTCTTTTGACTTCCCAAATGTTCCTGTGGACTTAATTCCCAGAATTCTCCAGCCCTTACTGCCACTACTGAGAATTCTGGGGGTTGGTTCCTAGTCAGCCATATGCCTGGACCAGGGGTCTCCAACCTTAAACGCTTAAAAGAGCCATTTGGACCCATTTCCCACAGAAAAGAAAAGCCTGGGAGCCACAAAACTCCTCCTATGCCTGACTATTTCTTGAGCGGCTGCAAAACTAGCATATGTAGTTGAATTAAATGTTCTGTTTTCTTCTGAAACTTTTATTTTTTTGGATTTAGCCATGGTTGGCCTACCGGGGGTTAAAAAGCTCAATAAATCATGTGCCAGTGGGTGTCGCACATTGGTGGTTGTGACGCATATTTTGAGTCACAGGGAGCCGCAGCAGAAGGGTGAAAGAGCCACATGCGGCTTCAGAGCTGCAGGTTGCTGACCCCTGCCCTAGGGGATGGGACCTGCAACATTCCCTGCCTCCCTGCTCCGGTGGGTTGGATAGATGTGACTGGCAAGAGACGGTCCCTCAGATCACCTGATCCCAAGCCATGAAGGGCTTTAAAGCAGTGGTGGAATTCAAATTCTTTTACTACTGGTTCTGTGGGTGTAGCTTGGTGGGTGTGGTATGGCTTGGTGGGCGTGGCTTGGTGGGCATGGCTTGGCTTGGTGGGCATGGCTTGGCAGGGGAAGGATACTTCAAAATCCCCATTTTCTCCCCACTCCTGGGGTAAGGATATTGCAAAATCTCCATTGAAAAACTCAATAAATCGCGTGCCGGCAGGTGTCGCACACTGGTGGTTGTGATGCATATTTTGAGTGACAGGGAGCTGCAGCAGAGGGGTGAAAGAGCCACATGAGGCTCCAGAGCCGCAGGTTGCTGACCCCTGGCCTAGACAGAGAAAACTATTCTCGACAAAGTCAAACAAGATTAGCTTGTGCAGTGGGGGAGGGGGTTTCTCCAATTTGATGCCAGGGGAACATATTAGGGAGACTCCCAAAAAAGCTATTCACTTAATGTCTGAATCTCTGCCAGTAGAGGCAGCTCCAGTGCCAGCCTCAAAAGAATAATGGAGAGAGAGAGAGAGAGAGAGAGAGAGAGAGAGAGAGAGAGAGAGAGAGAAACCTAGATACTCTCATGCAACTTCCCTTTCCAGGCACATTTTGTCTTAGCCCCCTCCCCTTGGTGTGTGTCTCCCCCCCCCCAAAAAAAACATACAAACACACATACACACACACACACACATGATGGAGGGAGGAAGGAGAAAGAGACAGAGACAGAGAGAAAGAGAAAGAGGAAAAAAGAAGGAAGGAAGAGAGGTGGAGGGAGGGAGAGAGACAGAGACAAAGTGAGAGAGATAGACTATATATCTATATTTTTATGTGCCTCGGGGCTAAAAACCCATTGTAAACATCTTCCCAAACCCCCTTCTCCTCTCCCTTTCATGACTGGCTCATAGGAAGAATCCAATTGGAAAGGTTACAAAATCAAGTGGTTTTCTAGCAACATCTTCCAAAACGTACGGAGACACATACACACCCAGAAACACAAACACAATGGGGGGAAGAAGAAGAGACAGAGAGAGAGAGACAGACAGAGAGAGAGAGAGACAGAGAGAGAGAGAGAGAGAGAGAGAGAAAGAGACGAACACAGAGAAAGAGACAGAAAGACAGAGAGACAGATACAGAGAGAAAGAAAGAGAGAGAGAGAGAAAGAGAGAGAAAGAAAGACACACACACACACAGACAGACAGACAGACACAGAGAGAAAGAGACAGAGACACACATAGAGAGAGATAGAGAGAGACAGAGAGAAAGAGAGAGAAAGAAAGAGAGAAGGAGAAAGGGACAAACAGAGAGAAAGAGATAAAGAGAGAGAGATGGAGAGAGAGAGAGACACACACAGAGAACGAGAGAGACAGAGAGAGAGAGAAAGTGGGAGAAAGAGACACACAGAGAGAAAGAGACACAGAGACACAGAGAGAAAGAGAGAGAAAGAGAAAGAGACAGAGAAAGAGAGTGAGTGAGAGTGAGTGAGAGGAAGAGACAGAAAGAGAGAGAGAGAGAGAAAGAAAGAAGGAGAGAGAGAGAGAGAGAGAGAGAAAGAGAGGGGGGAGAGAGGGGGAGAGGGAGGGAGATTGTGATCAGTAGTATGTTCAAGCTGGATCCCTAACTCAGATAAATGTTCCTTCTTGCTGTTAACTAATTTCGCTCCGTTCGTTCACATTGTTCTTTCTCCTTAATTCCCTTTCATCTTGCTTATTATCATTGCTCCCATCATGCCTGCTGCAAAGCGTGGCCTTCCTTGGAATTAATCAAGCTCTGGCTAATCAAATGGCTGGCATTAGCATAAAGTTCAGTTAATTGTCTCCCTTCCACTTTATGAGGAAATAACCTCATAAAAGCGCATTTCTGATTAGATGAAGGGCTCTTTCAAATAATAATAATAATAATTTTAAAAGGCAGTAAGATACATCAGCTGGCTGCGGATGGTTTTTAAGGAGAAATAAAGGAAAATGATGACTCTTGGATTCGCTATTAGCCAGTCTCTCTTTTTTTCTTCTCTTTTTTTTCTTTTCTATTGGCCCTTAAGCTTTCTCCTTTTATTCGTTCCCTTTTTCCCTCTGTCTTACTCTGTTTTAGTTTGTGTTCACTTCTATCCTTGTTTTTAAAACTTTCAATAGCGTTATATATTTTTAAAAAAACACTAGAGCAAGTCTTGACCCACTCAAGAGCAGAAATAAGAAGAAGATATGTTGGATTGTTATAATGGAAACCAATAGATTGCATTTTAGCCTAGTTAATGTACTGGGTGCATTAACCCGGAGAGCTTAATTTACAGTTCAGTGTGTCATTTGCCAAATCCAGTGATCAAACAAGTTGTGAAAATGGAAACATACAGATAGCCGACACCTGATGTGGATTACAAGTTTATATATCTCTTTCTTGGGGTCCTTTCCTATAGTAAAGAGTTTCTAACAAGAACAGCCTTGGCTTAATGCTGATTGTGAGATTGATATAATTATAACAATCTCCAATTTCTGTCCCTGAAATGCTAGCGAGTATGTAAACATGGAGCAGAAATCAAATTTGGAAGGAAGGAAGGAAGGAAAGAAGGAAGGAGGGAGGGAGGAAGGGAGGAAGGAAGGAGGGAGGGAAGAAAGGAAGAAAGGAGGGAGGGAAGGAGAGAAGAAAGGAAGGAGGGAGGGAAGGAGGGAGGGAGGGAGGAAGGAGGGAGGGAGGGGCAGAAGGAAGAAAGGAAGGGAAGGAGGGAGGGAGAGAGGGAGTAGAGGAAGGAAGGAAGGAGGGAGGGAAGAAAGGAAGGAAGAAAGGGAGGGAGGGAGGGAGGAAGGCAGGCAGGCAGGCATCAGATATTCAGTAAAAGGCAATTGTCTCACAATAAGCCATGTTATACATGAATCTTCTAGATGCTCTCAAAATTTCAAAGGTGGCTTTCTTTGCCACCAATTCTTTTGAGCAGCACCAGGAAGTCTTTTTAGGATTCAGAGGCAAATGCAACAACAGTTTATGGGCTAGAAGATTGAAAGTACATGGAGAAGTTTAAGGCAACGATGACTCTAACAGGTGCTCCATTCTACTGCCCAGATGTTCCTTCAAAGCAGCGGACAACACTTCTAAAGGAGCAACTTCTTAACATCTGGATGGTCTTATCAGGAAGCCACCCTCTGTCCCGCCCCCTGTGTGTCCTCAACTGCCTTTTATATTTTAAATCTTATTTTTGATCTTATCCTTGGGCCAAGTGCCATGGACATCCTTGTCTGTGTATGTCAGTCAGTTGTGAGTCTCTGCTGGTGTGCTATTTGTGAGTATTTCAGTTCTAGACAGAAGATTCATTGACAAAGCTTTATGCCAATGTCCACCTCTCTGTTCCAAGTACAGAAAGAGAAGCAGGAAAAGAAGTAAGTAATTTTCAACCAGCTCATCTAGGGCAGTGGTGAAATTCATTTTTTTTTACTACTGGTTCTGTGGGCGTGGCTTGGTGGGAGTGGCAGGGGAAGGATACTGCAAAATCTCCATTCCCACCCCATTCCAGGGGAAGGATACCACAAAATCCCCATTCCCATCCCACTCTGGAACCAGCCAGAGGTGGTATTTGCCGGTTCTCCGAACTACTCAAAATTTCCGCTACCAGTTCTCCAGAACCTGTCAGAACCTGTTGGATTTCACCCGATCTAGGGTGAAAAACTTGATATCCTAATAGTTCTCTTCTCTTGATTCTCTACAGGGCCAATACATGGACATCCAGCATTTACTCTATGGTTCTTTGACTGTATGTTAGACCTGGAAGCCATCTTTTGTATTGGGCCTTCAGACCTGCCATGTTTACTACTGTGGGAAACTGGGAGGGGGGATTGTATGGAGCCAGGGTGATATGTAGTCATAATAACATTCCTTTCCCAAAGAATCAAGGACATTTTGCCCTGCAACTGGACGGCTGGAACTGGGAGGCATCTCCAGTTGGGACAGTGCTTGGATGGACATGTGAGTGTTGGGCAGGGACTTGGCCTTTTCTTTGGGTGGGGAAAACTTGGAAACTTTCAGATTCGGGTTTTCCCAGATGTGCCAATATGACATCTCTAATATAATGGAACTTTGAGGAACTTCAGGCCTTGGAGTCCTTTTATGTTGGGGATGTTACTTGGAACTCTGACAGTAACGTGTGCCTTTCTCCAATTAAAATGTTAAAATGTTGATTTTTTTTTTTTTGGCACACATTTTTAACCTGAAGGCTGAAATGAACACAGATTTGGGATTTTCTCAATCTACTGAATCCATAAGTAAACCAACCGTTTTCGTGAGACATGGCTGGCTGAGGAATTCTTGGAGTCGAAGTCCACATATCGTCAAGTTGCTCAGGTTGAAAAACATTATCCTGGGTGCCTAGAAATAAATTCAAGAATGGATCCCACCATTGAAATGGGAGGTTTTTATTTTGAAATGATGGACAAACAGTTGGAGAAAGTCTTGGAGCTTTATTTTTATACACGATAACCGCAGAGGGGTTATTATATGCCCAAAGATCAGGGGTGAAATCCAGCAGCGGGAATTTTGAGCAGTTTGGAGAACCGGCAAATACCACCTCTGGCTGGCCCCAGAGTAGGGTGGGAATGAAGATTTTGCAGTATCCTTCCCCCAGGAGTGAGGAGGGAATGGAGATTTTGCAGTATCCTTCCCCTGCCACACCCACCAAGCCACACTACGCCCACCAAGCCATGCCCACAGAACCTGTAGTAAAAAAATTTGGATTTCACCGCTGCCAAAGATGGAGGTATTTGGTGAGATAGCTGAATTGACTTCTTTGATCAGAGAAAAGACGTTAGCTCTGCTTTATTACTGACTGGGAACCCCTTGTAGACTTTTTGCATGAAATAGAAACCAAAACGAACTTATGATTTGTGGTTTTCATGATTAGAAAGAACAGATAACGGGGGGAAAAAATAGAGTTACGTTGTCACCATGGAGCAAGGAGTAAATTTATAATTGTACTTAAAACTGCTGTAAAGACGAAACGAAGCGATTTTTTGGGATCTTTTCTCTCGCTTGGATCTTTTCATTTTGCATTTTTAGCTCTTTTGTGGCGGGGAGGGAGGGGGGTTGCCAGAGCAACTATATTTGGAAGATCCTGGACAAAAAGTCCCATCAAAGACATCAAAAAACCAATAAAGGAGAATATCTGCAGCTTAGGGTTGAAATGAGGGATCCTTGGTGCCCTCTGAGCTGGCTTCTTTTCTTGCAAATGTTTCATTAGCCCAACCAGGTGTGATATCATCAGGGCTGGTAAGGAACAGAGTTTACTATTGATGATCTTACCTAATTGGGTATGAAACATCTGCAAGAGAATAACCAAACTCACAGAGCACCTACATCAAAAGCCCTCCGGTGAAATACTTGCCTGGCTTTAATTCTTCAAAACAATAAAGTTAACCTTGAGTTGTAGAACTCAACTCCCCTGTAGGTGGGTTTTTTTTTGTTTGTTTGTTTTTTAGAATTACAACAATTTGAAATTGATTTGCTCCCTGCTGCCTTTCAAGATGCTTTTCCACACTGCAATCTAGCCCACAGCCAAAGTGTTCCTGATGGCCTCCCTCCGAAGTCGAAACCCTCCAGGATCCTGCTTAGCTTTCTGATGGCAAGTGAAGGACTCTAGGTGTGGTTGCTATCTTCCCAGGCTAAAATGCCAGGAGTCAAAGGACACCCTCCCCCACACACACACCTTCCAGGAAGTAATAACGTCTTCCTCAGTTCTTTTGCCGTTGCTTTTTCCAAGATGTCTATGGAGATTCTCAGTCATCCAGGTCCTGGTTGTCCCAAGGGTGCTTTTTCCAACAAACTTTCTGGTTTTTCTTTGAAGTCATTTGGCTTCTCCATCCAAGAAGCTTTTTCAGTTTCAGGAGATAAGCAACTTATCATAAGTAAATGTTTTTCTTCCAGGACTTTCTGCTTCACCTGATCTTATTGGTGCAGCCATGCACACTTACAAAGTTCTTGAGTGTCTATAGAGATTCTCATTCATCCAAGTCATGGTTGTCCCAAAGTGCTTTTTTTTCAAGAGGCAACTGGACTTTCTGGTTTTTCTTCTCAGTGCTGATGAAGCTTCTGGGATGAGAAGTGAAATGTCTTCAAAGAAGGAAAAAAAAACCCAGAAATTCCAGTTGTCTCTTGGAAAAAAAAAAAAAAAAACACCTTTCGGTTTTTTCCGGAATGGTTTTTTCACGTTGGGTTGGCTTGCAGCCACAACCTTTTCTGGTGGTCTTCCATCCCGATGCTTGCCAACTCAATGCTGCTCAACTTGACTAGGAGCAGAGAAAGTCGAATCTGTGCTGCCATCTGCTGCAGGTCCCTCCCTAGGCAAAGCACGAAGGGGTTCTGCTTTCACCTGGACCAACCTGCTTGGAAATTAACACTCCTGGGAGGACAAGGGCTAGGGAGCCTTTCCTTCCTTCCTTCCTTCCTTCCTTCCCTCCCTCCCTCCCTCCCTCCCTCCCTCCTTCCTTCCTTCTTTCCTTCTCCTTTCCTTCCTTCCTTCCATTCTTCCTTCTTTCCTTCCTCCCTCCCTTCCTTCTCCCTCCCTCCCTTCCTTCCTCCTTTCCTTCCTTCCTTCCTCCTTTCCTTCCTTCCTTCCTGCCTCCCTCCCTCCCTTCTTTCCTTCTTTCTTCTTTCCCTTTCCTCTGGAGGATACCCACTGGAAGCAGCGACCTTCCTCCCCCCTCCTCTCTCTGGCCCTGCTCGGCTTCACACAACCCTCAAAGAGGTTTCGCGTGTCGTGGGAACCCAACCCTGTCGTCTAAGTAAAGCCGAGCCGAGGACGACACGGAAATCCACCCAACCCTCCCCTTGCCGTCCCCGCTCTTTCCACCTCCTCCTCCTCCTCCTTTCCCCGAGCAGGCTTTTAGGCGAGGATGGCGCTGGGTGCCCGAAGCCAACGGCGACCGCAGCTTTAAAGCGAGATCCACGTGAGCCACGCGGCTCGCTGCCTGGCCCCGTCCCCCCCTCCCCATTGCAGCTCTTCGCTCGGCTGCCTCCGCCGCCGCGGCGCCCCCCAGCCTGAGCCAGCCCCGTGGCTCCGCGCTGCAGTTCTGCGCCAAGGAGCGAAGCGGCGGCGGCGGCGAATAGAAGTTTCAGCCCGACCCGGAGCTTCCCCGCGTGACCCGATCCGCGGGTGGGCAGGCAGCCAGGAGGAGGAAGCGAAGGAAGGAGGGAGGGCGGGGAAGGCAGGGGGGGGGCGGGCCAGCGCGCCTCCTCCTTCCTTCCTTCCTTCCTTCCTTCCCTCCTTCCATCCATCCTTCTTTCCTTCCTTCCTTCTCTCCCTTCCTTCCTTCCATCCATCCTTCCACGCTTGAAGGGCGAGAACGAGAAGCCACCCTCGCCGGGCGGACTCAGCGGATCCCTCGCCGGGCTGGGCTGGCCAGCGAAAAGCGAAGGAGGGGCGTAAGAAACGCGGAGGGGGTGGGGGAGATCCCGGAGGCGCCCCCACCTTCTTTCCAGCAAGCAAGCAAGCAGCTGCAACCGCCCCGCGGTTGCGCGCCGATGCCGGCCCGGCTAGTTGAGTGGTGGTAGCCAGTCGCGCAACGGACCAGCAGCCGACTCGCACAACGACCCACCATGGGGCAACCCGCGGCTCCGACGGTCTTCTTCTTCCTCCTCCTGCTGGCGCTCCTGGACCCCTCGCTCTCCGGCTTCCCCAACACCATCAGCATAGGTGAGAAGCGGGCCTTTCTCTCTCTCTCTCTCTCCACCCTGCCCCCCCGTCCCCCTTTCCCTGACTCGCGTGATCTTCATCTCCATCATCCTCATACACATGTTAAGTGTTGGGTCAAAGCTTGGGAAGGGGGGGGGGGCGCTTGCTGCTGTCAGCTCAAAACTCCCCATCCAACTGCCTCTCCCCCCCCCCTTTTCCCTCCCTAACTCGGCTGCAAATAACTGTGTTACTTGCTCGCGGTTAGAACTGAGACTACTCCGAACAGGGGAATCGATCCGACAATAAAATGAATTCGAAAGGTTGCGGGGGGGGGGGGGAGTTAGGTTGGGAGGCAGGAATGCGCTGGGCTTTAATGCGGATCGGGATCGTTTCGGGCGCCTTGCGGGATCTCGGCTGAAGTTGGAGAGTTCGTAGCTAAGCTTCTTAAAGCCGTTCCCCCTAGAATAATAATAATAATAATAATAATAATAATAATAATAATAATAATAATAATAATAATAATAATAATAATAATAATAATAATAATAATAATGAAGAGAATATTTGATTGTCGCTTTGAATGTACACTAATCGGCATGCCTTAAAATGCAAATTACGTGCCTGGGTTGCAAAGAGAGGATCCTTGCCCAGAACAAAACTTCCGTGGGATTTTTCCCACGAGGGAAAAAAAAATGGGTCCGGTAGACCGCTGTTTTGCAAGTCCCACCGATCACCCACTCCCTCGCTTTTCCCTTGGAAACTTTTTTGGAATTTTAAACCATCGCTTTCGAACCCAAGTGCGGGAGCTGTCCAAGGTACTGCAAATAAATTTTGATTTTTGAAGCTCCCCCCCCCCGCTTTTTTTTTTTTAATTATTTTTGGCTGAAAACCCCAGCTCTCCGGGAGAGGGGGGTGGGGGGTGGGGGAAGAGAACCCGATGTGCCAGACAAATAAGATGAAGCATTCATGGGGTGCCCTCCCCCCCACCTCCCAGCCCCAAGCTGGCATGGGGTGCCCAGCCAAAACCTTAGGGGAGGGGGGGGAGGGTTAGTGCAGGTGGATGCTGAAAATAATCCCTGCCTTGTCTGTATGCATCGAATCTGTGCTGCTGCAGCAGCAAATGTGTGTGTATGTGTGTATTTAAAAACTGTTCTGTGTGTAGGAGTGCAAAAAAAATTTTCCTGCCCACTTGGGTTCTTCTGGGGCACATTGGAAAATGCCAAGCCGTACTTAAAAATAGCATTTGGTTCGCGGAGCATTTACCTCTTAGGGTTCTGCCCCCCTCTTCCTTCCTTCCTTTCCAGCTCTATCTTATTTTTTTTTGCATTCCCTCCCCCCTACGTGCACCGCAGAAAGAACACATGGAGAGAGGAGGGGGCGCAGCCTTGCATTGTTGCTGTGCTGCTACATTGAAAAAGAGTTTGGGTGGGTGGGCTGGATAAGGAAATAGAAAAGAAGTGAACCGTTATCCCCCCCCCCCAGTGGCTCTAATCCACGCCACCCACCTAAAAAAGATGATCAGAGATCTGGAGGCTAAAATCACAGTGGTAGGTCTAAGTCTAACAAAGAGAAGGACTGCTATGTGTGTGTGTGTGACATGACAGTTGTCTCTCAGTATTTGAGGGGCTGTCACAATCGAAGAATAGATTGACTTATTCTCCAAAGCACCAGTGAAGTTACTGGTTGGAAGAGTAGATCCAACCTAGAACGGAGGAGAAATTTACTAACCGAGAGAAGGACAACTCAGTGGAGCAGTTGGCCTCCTGGAGTCGTGGGTTGCTCCATCCCTGGAGGTCTTCGAGAAAAGATTGGAACAGCCATTTGCCTGCAGTGCACCCCAAGTTCTCCTGCGTGAACAGGGGTTGGACTAGAAGACCTCCCGAGGTCCCTTCCAGCTTTGTGATTCTCCTTCTCTGCCCCTCCAAGGCAGCTGCAATCTGCCATTCTGTTTTGGTAGAAAAGACCATTCTAAACTTTGCTTAGAAATCCTTTACCTTTTCTCTTATTTGGGCTGCTTTGGGGGGGGGGAGGCGAGGGAGCCCCGTAATAATTGCACCTTTAAATCTGAGTATCTTTTCCAGATTAGACCTGGAGATCAGAGAATTAAGATTTTTCAGATCTGGAGTTCAGCGCATGGTTTTAATCATCTTTTCCCCTGTAATAAGTCCATTCCTTTAGGCTGGGTGAGGCCGGCCTTCGAATATCTGCAAGATTGGGGATGGAATAGGCTTGACTTGTCTTATTCCTTGGGCTCCGACTGAGTCTGTTTAGGATGCGGGAGTCTTCCTAGCCATTTAGCTTGAAGGATGCCTGTCTGAAGGCAGGAGGATTCATTTCTGATGAGAGGGATGGAGAGAAGGTTAAATTCCTGAGTTTGCCTGCTTTTGAAGTACATCTCTTTCCCGTCGAGCTCCATTTTACAACACGGCCCTTCTGTGGAAGTCAACCCGGGGGAATAAAACTCATTGACCACACCACATGGTAACTGTGCTCGGATCAGACAGCGTTTTAGATGGGGAGGGGGAGAAGTCTTGGCCAACTTGCTTAGGCTGGTGCTGTAGGAAAGCCTCTTGGGGTTTTGACCTTCTTGCATCAAAGGGATTAGAAGCCTCCCTTCATATACACACACACACACAAACCTCTGTGCCTCAGAAGAATTCACTGCACACAGGTTGGTTGAGAGTAAGCCTAGGTAGAATCCCACCCACCCACCCACCCCCATGTACAGGTTTGCTACTCGGTCTGATTTGTATTGCCTCTGAAGACTCTCTGGTTTTATTTTTTTCCAATGGGGCTGAGTTCAAGATGAGTAAAAATTGGAGCCTTGCAGAATTCAAATGCCTGTGTGTGAGTGGGGGGGGGGGGAGTTGACAGGGAGAGAGAGAGGGAGGACGGGAAGGAAAGAGAGAGGGACTGAGGGAGAGAGAGAGAAAGGGAGGGAGAGAAGGAGTAAGAGAAGGGGAAAGGGAGAGAGGGCTGGAGAGGGGGAGGGAAGGAGAGGGGAGGGAAAGGGAGAGAGAGAAGGAGGGAGAGTAAGGGAAAGGGAGGGAGAGAGGGAGAGAGGGGGTGAGAGAGAGGGAGAGGGAGGGAGAGGGAGAGGGAGAGGGAGGTAGGGGAAAAAGAGAGAGAGCGAAAGGGAGGGAGATGAGGGAGAGGGGAGAGGGAGGGAGAGGGAGGGAAAGGGGGAAACGGAGAGAGAGAGGGAGGGAGAACAAGAGAAAGGGAGGGAAAGGGGTAGAGAGGGAGAGGGAGAGGGAGGGAGATAAAGGAGGGAGAGGGAGGGAGAGAAGGGGGAAAGGGAGAGAGAGTGAAGGAGAGGGGAGATAGTGAGAGGTGGGAAAGGAAGAGAGAAAGGGAGGGGAGGGAGGGACAGGGGAGAAAGGGAGAGAGGGAGAGAGAAAGGGAGGGAGATAAAGGAGGGAGAGGAGAGAGGGAGAGAGAAGGAGGGACAGGGGAGAAAAGGAGAGAGAGAGATAAAGGGAGGGAGATAAAGGAGGGAGAGGGGAGAGGGAGAGAGAAAGAGGGAAACGGGGGGAAAGAGAGAGGGAGGGAGGGAGAACAAGAGAAAGGGAGGGAAAGGGGTAGAGAGGGAGGGAGGGAGAGAGAGGGAGAGGGGGGAGGGAGATAAAGGAGGAAGAGGGGAGTAGGAGAGAGGGAGGGAGGGAGAGAGGAAAGAAAGGAAGAGAGAAAGGGAGGGAGGGGAGGGAGGGAGAGGGGAGAAAGGGAGAGAGAGATAAAGAGAGGGAGATTAAGGAGGGAGAGGGGAGAGAGGGTGGGGAAGGGAGAGAGAGCATCCTCCCTACATTGAAGCTGTGGACACCGATCTATGGAGTGTGCTCATTTTTGACATGAAATATGTTGTTGGCTAATGATAAATGCCTTCTCAAGTGGTTGACACAAGAAGAGCCTTCTGTTCTCCTCCAATCCCCATCTTAAATCTCTCTCTCTCTCTGTATATATATGTATGTATATATATATATCTCCTCTGTCTTCTCCATTATAGGAGGCCTTTTCATGAGAAACACTGTCCAGGAACACAGCGCGTTCCGATTTGCTGTGCAGTTGTACAACACCAACCAAAATTTCACCGAGAAGCCCTTCCATCTGAACTACCACGTCGATCATCTGGACTCTTCGAACAGTTTTTCGGTGACCAATGCATGTAAGTCGCCGGCTGGATTTTCTTAACTGTTCCACATCCCTGCTTTTCACACCTTCCTTCTCTTCCTCCATCCAGTTGTCTTTTCTTCTTTCGGGCCCAATATCCGATGCTGCGGCACACGATTAAACCAGGGACGGTGTTGCAACAGCCCCAACAACGTCAGGAGAAATGCATTTATTTTGCAAGGCTTCCTGCGTGCCCTTTACAGCAAAATGGGTTGATTCTTACAGGCTGAGCATGGACTGCTTTCTCTTCCTTCCTCTGAAACCTTTCAAAGACCGAGGCAAAATAATAATAATAATAATAATAAAAAGAAACCTATGTTCATTGTTGGGGTTTATATAAATTGATATGCAGCGTTGGTAGGGGGCATTATTTTACAAATAATACCTTTGGAGAAACTGAAGTAGAGGCTGTTGTTTAAAGTGACCTTGGAATGACACAGGGAGAGTGGATGTTTGCCCCTTTTTCTGCCTTAAAATAGCTTGCAGAGAATGTGTGTTTGTGTGTTTGAGAGAGAGAGAGAGAGAGAGAGAGAGAGACAGTGAGAAGGCAGTGTCAACTGATGGATGCCCTAGGAACTGGAGGGCCGGGAGAGAAATGGTGTAGAAAACTTGATGGGCTGGAAAGGAAGGAAAAATTAGCACTGCAGATGTATACAAGGTGGTTTTGTTTTCTTCTTCTTCTTCTTCTTCTTCTTCTTCTTCTTCTTCTTCTTCTTCTTCTTCTTCTTCTTCTTCTTCTTCTTCTTCTTCTTCTTTTTCTTCTTCTTCGATGCCTCCTGTTTTTCTTTCTTTTGGAGCGATTCAAAAACAGAAGGGATAGGGTGGGTAAAGGAAAAAAGGAGAAATTTTCTGACAATGAGAACCATCAACCCAATGGGACAGAAGTTGCCTTCAGAAGTTGTAGGAGCTTCATCCCTGGAGGCTTTCAAGAAGAGACTGGACTGCCATTTGTCAGAAATGGTGTAGGCTCACCTGCTTTGGTGGGAGTTGGACTGAATGACCTACAAGGTCCCTTACAACTCTGTTAATCTAATCTAAATCTAATCTAAATCTTAAAAAAACCCAAATCCATTGACATTTGATATACCGCAGCTGATACTTCAAGTCCATTCAGGAATGTCCCATCAATGTTAGGATATGTTTTTTGGGGGGGAAGCAGGAATATTGATACAGATATGGCTTGTATCTTAGGACCAAAGGCTGGGGTCTTTTCGTTAGGGGCCCAGTCAACTTGAGAATGAGAGATAATGGATAAGCAGTAAATGAAATCCATTTCTTCTGGGAAGAGTGCAGAGGAGAGCAACCAAGATGATTAGGGGGCTGGAGGATAAAAACATACAAAGAACGGTTGCAGGAATTGGTCATGGCTAGTCTATTTTTTTTAAAAAAAAATTAGATTTATATGCCACCCTTCTCCGGAGACTCAGAGTGGCTTACAATGCATTAAGCAATAGCCTTCATACTTTTGTATATTTTTAAACAAAGTCAGCTTATTGCCCCCACAAACTGGGTCCTCAATTTACCTACCTTAGAAAGGATGGAAGGCTGAGTCAACGTTGAACCACAAACTTGCACAATTGCAGACAGTTGGGTGTTAATAACAGGCTATCTAGCCTGTTGAGCTATCTGAGGCTGAAGAGAAGGACTAGGGGAGACATGATAGCAGGGTTCCAATATCTCAGGGGCTGCCACAAAGAAGAGGAGGTCAACCTATTCTCCAAAGCCCCTGAGGGCAGGAGAAGAAGAAATGGATGGAAACAAATCAAGGAGAGAAGCAAACTAAGGAGAAATGTCCCTGATAGTGGGAAAACCAGTGGAACATCTGGCCTTCAGAGGTTGTGGGGGATCCATCACTGGAGGCTTTTAAAGAAGAGATTGGACAGCCATTTGTCTGGAATGGTACAGCATCTCCTGCCTGAACAGGCGGTTGGACTAGAACAGGGGTCGGCAACCTTAAACACTCAAAGAGCCACAAAGGTCCTAATCGGAAGCCCCCGCATTCAATTCTGGAGCCAGCCGGAAGTCCGGTTCCTCCACCATACAGTGTCCTCCTAGCAGGGTGTCCTTTTTCCTCTAACCGAAAGCCCTATCAATTGCAGAGCTGCCCTGTGATAGGAAGCAGCAGTAGAGGGACGAAAGAGCCACATGCGGCTTCAGAGCCGCAGGTTGCTGACCCCTGGACTAGAAAACTTCCAAGATCCCTTCCAACTCAACACTGGACTGAGGTGTCTATGTGGTGCCCCAGTCCACTGATGCTAGTCAATGCAGCAACGTTCCCTCCAGTCATGTGAATGAACGGACACCCATCTTAGCTGGTACGCCTATAGACCTTAGCCCAGAGATGGTTGCAAGTTTTTGTTCTGTTGAATTGCTTCGCTTGTAAGGATTTACATGGACGTGCGTATATACGCATATACTTCCTCACAAGTTACACCGCTGTGGGGCAGAGCAGTAGGTCAGATCGGCCTGTTTTCACAGCCGTGCTCCAAACGGCCAAACTTTGCTTAAGAAGCTAAGAATAGAAGATTCCCCCAGAATCTTTGCTGTCTCGAAATAATGTCTTTTTAAATTTAAATTAATCAGGATGACACATATATGTATCCCTTCTTCCCAGCAGCAATTGGGTTATCCCCCATGACACCAGTGTCCCTCTCTAGGATAGACTTAGGTTTAATACGACTTGTCTGAATATTGCTCAATATGGGGAATTTGAAAGTCAGCCTCCAATCTCTCATGGACTAAAGGTTGCTCTCAACTTACAACCATTCATTTAATGTTCAAAGTTATGACGGTGCTGAAAAAAGTGTCTTACACTTAGGATCTTTGTAGTATCTCTGAAATCACATGGTCAAAATTCCAGAGAGACAGAGAAAGAAAGAGAAGAAGAGGGGCAGAGAGAGAGAGGGAGAGAGAGAGGGAGGGAGTGATGGGGTAGAGAGGGAAAGATAGAGGGAGAGAGTGGGAGAGGGAGAGGTGGAGAGGAGGGAGAGAGAGGGGCAGAGAGAGGGAGGGAGAGATGTGGTAGAGAGGGGAAGAGAGAGGGAGGGAGGGAGGGAGGGAGGGAAAGAGAGGGGGAGAGAGAGGGAGGGAGAGAGAGAGGGAGAGAAAGGGAGAGATAGGGAGGGAGGGAGAGGGGGAGAGAAATGAAGAGAGAGAGGGAGAAGGAGGGAGGGAGAGAGGGAGAGAAGGAAAGAGGGGGAGAGGGAGGGAGAGGGGGAGAGAGAGAGGGAGGGAGAGAGAGGAGGAGAGAGGGAGGAAGGGAGAGAGGGGGGAGAGAGGGGGGTGGGAGAGGGAGAGGGAGAGGGAGAGAGAGGGGGAGAGGGAGAGAGAGAGAGAGAGACCATTAAGATATTCAATACAAATTATATCCATTTTGTGAGTTTGATGAGACCCGGCAAAGATTCAACCCAGAGATCCTTTTTTAAATGAGATTTGGTTGGACAGCCAACTCAAATAGATTTTCTGGATTGGCTTGGCTCAGATCAGATGTGACCAAATCACATCTAAATTTCAAAGGCTTTTGTCTCTAAGGTCATTTCTGAATGACCTTTTTGAGTCCAAATAAAAAATACTTTGCTAAGCTCTCTCCAAATTGAGAAACACTAATTCTTGAAGGTAGCAAGCTTATTTCAACCCCTCGAGTCAAAGACTCTCATGAATTCTATGGCAGTGGAAATACAACAATAATCGATAACAATTTGTGATCTTATCCTTGATATTCTAAATTAGTTCCCTGCCGTCTAATCCCAATCCTGGAAATTTCGTTATTAACCAGTCTTACGCAGAAGCAATATTTTGAAGCTTCAATTGCTACTCGGTCTGAAACAGAGTGATATTTATACAGGTCAATCAACCTGAAATCAAACTGTATTATATTTATATACTCAGCAGTGTTACGTGACTTACTGTGACAATGCTTTCACCTTCCCTGCTGCGTGTGACCTCAGTAAAAAAAATAGTAATAATAACACAGATACATGAAATTGGATCTTAAACCTTGCTTGGCCTACAATCTCGGTGTATTTCCTTACATCTAAAGTAGGTTTCAGCAGGTTTTGACCAGTTCTGGAGAACCAGTAGTGGAAATTTTGAATAGTTTGGAAAACCGGTAAATACCACCTCTGACTGGCCCCATCCCCATCTATTCACTCCCATCGAGTCCCAGCTGATCGGGAGGAAATGGGAATTTTGCAGTAACCGTCCCCTGGATTGGGGAAGGAATAGAGATTTTGCAATATCCTTCCCCCAGGAGTGGGGAGGGAATGGGGATTTTATAGTATCCTTCCCCTGCCATGCCCACCAAGCCACACCACGCCCACTAAGCTACACCCACAGAACCGGTAGTAAAAAAATTTGAAACCCACCACTGATCTAAAGCCACAGAGCATTTACTCAGAGTGACCCAGAAGAGTGATGAGGAAGTTTGGGAAGGGTGAACCATGTTGTGTGAACCTAGCTAGCCCATCTGATTTATTTGTGGTTCAGTGGATTGTGGGAATCCAGAAAATGGGTTCATTCGATCCGGAGGCTTTAAAGGTGTGTTGTGAACGTAGCTGGTGGGTTTGAATTCAGAATTGTGTTAGTGGATGTGGTTTGCGTATCTTGGTCTTATTGTTATTTTGTTCAGTTGAATATGCAAACTGGGAATGGTCCCTTGTTTATTTCTGTTATTTCTGTCCAAATGTGGCCCCTGCTGATGTTGCAGGGGCCACATCTGGAAACCTTTGAAGGCCATAGTAGACCTTCTCCTCCACCAGTGGGGTCTCATGCATCTACTTGGCTGTGAGTTCTACATCTAGGATGCTAACCTTACTCGTAAGGAAGAAGAAGAAAAAGGATATTTGGGCTGTGCTTCTGTCCTTCCCTAACTATTGGTGGGAATTCACTGTAAATTCATAGTTGGTGTTGTGACCCAGGGCTAAGTAGGTATTATCAGAAGCAATCAGTTCTAAACAAACAGATTTTATTAAAACATCTGAGAATTAACTCATTCTCAGCATAGCCCAAACTAATTCAAAACAAATTCTTCATAACACTGTTCTTCGGCCTTATCACCAACTTTGGTCTACTTTGGCAACCTGCCAAAGGCTTTACTTGGCAAAAGTTCAGAAGCAGAAGACGCCGACAAGAAATAAATGCAGCAAGATAAGAAACAAATCTATCAACTTTGTTTTCTGACAAAGAGCCCAAGAGCCGTTGCTGGTCTTTTAAGCCTTATGGGAGGAGCCAATCATCTCTTGGCCTTACTCCTGAGTCGTCCTTTTTGCTTTAGCTGCTCTTGCCTTCTGACAGCTCTTCTCATGCATGCACTAGGAACAGGCTCCTACTGTTCCTCTGCCTCTCTACTGTCAGCCTCTGGAGGCTCCGGAGTACACACATCACTCCCTGATGGCCCTGGCCCCATCTCTGCCTCTGACACAGAGCCTTCATCCAGGCCTTCTCCTGACTCCATTGTCCTCCCCAGCCTCCTCACTGTCCGACTCTGCTGCCAGGTCCGCAGACTGCTGATGGACCACAACACTTAGCTTTAGAACCTGCACCAATTTTCAAGGTTTATTTCCCTTATGTGCATCACAGGCATTTGGAGTGCACTTTTCCTTAAATTATCCCTTATTCTTAATCCTTTAAGACCTTAGCATAACCCTCTTTAAGAGGCAGTTTGTCTGAACCTACCTATATATTCGTTCGAAACTCAACTTTTGTTTCACCCAATTTGAAGACAGCAGCATAAACACTGTAGGACAAATAGGTTTGATTTGAGTAACAAGTGCCAAAATGCAATTTATATCAGTCCCTATTAAAATACAACATTCCGGCTCATCTCTAGCTGTAGGATATGTCTTCCCTACAATGTTCTACTGGGATAATCTCTACTTGAACAACTATGCAGCTACATTTCCTTAATTTGAGGAATCCATAGATTATTATCATTTGCCGATAATCCAGGGTTCTGGAAACAGCAGTAATAGCCAATCTTTAATTTAGTGTTTAATCATGGTGATGTATTAAAATGGGCACCTATTGCAGGGGTGAAATCCAGCAGCTTCTGACAGGTTCTGGAGAAATGGTAGTGGAAATTTTGAGTAGTTCGGAGAAACAGTAGCGGAAATTTTGAGTAGTTCAGAGAACCAGCAAATACCACCTGTGGCTGGTCACAGAGAGGGGTGGGAATGGAGATTTTGCAATATCCTTCCTCTGGAGTGGGGTGGGAATGGAGATTTTGTAGTATCCTTCCCCTGGAGTGGGGTGGGAATGGAGATTTTGCAGTATCCTTCCCCTGCCACTTCCACCAAGCCACGCCCACAGAATCGGTAGTAAAAAAAATTGAATTTCACCACTGATCTATTGTTATTATTAAGGAACCCGTGTCTGACAAATATGGACTACAACATCATCATCTAAGACCACTGGCATGCTGATGAGGGTTAGGGACACTAATCAAGCAACCTGAAAAATAAGGAAAACAGAACAATGAATCAGGGGAATGGCTTGCCTCAAGAAGTTGAGGATGCATCACTGGAGGTTTTCAAGAAGAGATTGGACAGACGCTTCTCTGCAACAGTATAGCCTCTCCTGCTTGAGTAGGGTGGTTGGATTAGAAGAACTCTAAGGTCCCTTCCAACTCTCTGTTATCTAGAAAGTCACTACTAGAAAACTTGTAGAAGACTTCTGCTGGAAGAGATCAGAGAGAGGCTGTCCTATTATCCTGTTTTTCAGGCTGGGGCCAGATGAATTTTCTCAAGAAGGCTTAGCTGAAAGGCATAAACCTAGTGGCCCAATTGTTTTATTTAAATGTTCTAATATTTTTAGGTCCAATGCCTTTGACTAGGCAACTGTCAGGGTTCCAAGTAATGCACCTATAACAAACAAAACTCCGAGGCAGGTAGATTCCTCAAATAATACTTTATTGAGTCTTGGTGGCGCGGTGGTTAGAGTGCAGTACTGCAGGCTACTTCTGCTGACTGCCGGCTGCCTGCAATTTGGCAGGTCAAACCCCACCAGGCTCAAGGTTGACTCAGCCTCCCGTCCTTCCGAGGTGGGTAAAATGAGGACCCAGATTGTTGGGGGCAAGAGGTTAACTCTGTAAACCGCTTAGAGAGGGCTAGAAAGCACTGTGAAGCGGTATATAAGTCTAAGTGCTATTGCTATTTGGATATATCATATTGGCACAGATCTGGTGAAAAACCGACTCTGAATGTTCCCGCAGTTTTCACCTAATTAAAAGTAAAAGTTTCCTCCCTTCCCCAAACAATCAGTCACACGGTCCAATCAGGTTCTGTCCGGTTGCCTGGCAACATCACCCCTCCTCTCTCCGACCACCTGTGGGAATGTCCTTGGTTCCCAGGAGCAAGTATTTTGTTTTGGCTACAAACCCCCAGCTATCTCTATTCCCCCACCTCCCTATCCCTCAGCTCCAGTGTGGCCTCAATACTGAAGCCTCAAAATAGCCTCGGTCCGGTCAGCTTCAGGGTTGACAGCACCTCTTCATAGATCAATGTGATAGTTAGAACTGCCATCTGTTTTCCATGCTCAAATTAGTCAGCCTTGTATGGCAGCGAATGCCCTAGTTCATTGGGAGGAAGATGACATTTCTATCCAGTTGGCAATAGCTCATCATCAGATGAATGGATTGAAAGGGGCCCAGTTGTGACTTTTTGGTGACCGAGTGGGAAATGGCAACGAATTGTCTCTGTTCCAATCCTTTGCCATCCTACTTGATGCAAGCAACATCTGTTGGCCAAGAGCATAAAAAGAAAGCAGGGGTGAAATGCTACTGGTTCAGACCGGTTCGCTTGAATCGGTAGCGATGGCGAGGGTGGTTCAGAGAACCAGTAGCGACAGCAGCGCGAGGCTCCGCCCACCCACCTGGTAGTCGTTACTTCTTGGTTTTAACCAGGAAGTAACCTGTTTTTTACCCTCTGTGCATGCGCAGAAGGGTTTGAGCATGCACGGGGGGTCCACATGTGCATGTGATGCGCACGGCACATGCACTTCCAAACTGGTAGGGAAGGTAAGTAGATTTCACCCCTGGAATGATTGGGAACGGTGACCTTCCTGTTTGTTTGTTTATTAGATTCTTGGGGTAAAAAGCTTGCATGATGATATGGTATAGATGGTGGGTGATGGTGGACATGTTATTTGTGGGCCTGGATATGGAATATTTAAAATTCTGCAGCTACAGATAAATAATCCAAATTCTATTTGTTCCAAATCTGAATGCAATTTTTTTTTTGAAACATCAGAAGATATTTATAGTCGTATGCCAAGGGTGATGCCCTACCTTTTTGCAAATGAGCTAATGGTTGCCAATACTGATGGGTTAACTTGACTTATGATTTTATTTATTTATTTGTATTTCTCCTGCCTGTATTATTTTTTTTTTTACAAATAAGATGGCAGACATATTCAACACACTTTCTTTCTATTCTCACCTCAACCGTTGAGGTGAGTTGGGCTAAGAGAGAGTGACTGGCCCAAGATCACCCAGCCAGCTTTCATGCCTAAAGGGGGACTAGAACTCACAGTCTCCTGGTGATTGGTTCAAAATCACTCAGCTGGCTTTCATGCCTAAAGTGGAACTAGAACTTATACTCTCCCAGTGATTGACCCAAAGTTACCCAGTTAGTTTTCATGCTTAAGGAAGGACTAGAATTCACCATCTCCCAGTGATTGGTCCAAAGTCACTCAGCTAGCTTTCATGACTAAGGTGGGATTTGAACTTGCTTTCTAGCCTGGTGCCTTAACCCCTAGATTGGACTGGCTCTCTACAGATGTTTTTCTTCTCACAGCCAACTGATAGATGATTTAACAGCCACTGCTTGTTGATACATGTTGATCTTAAACTTTCCTAGAGAACTCTAGGGCTTGTTTTTCAGAGTTAGAGGGCCAAGAATCTCTTGCTGCACCACATCAATATCTCACCCACTAACATCTTGAGATGGGGAGTATAGAGAATGAACCCAGGTTTTATCATTGTGGATAGTCTGATAAATTTGCTGCTTGAGGCACAAGCAGGTGGACCCAGCCTCATCCCAGGTACAAAAACCCAATGGATGATAGTTGAATCATTCTTCCACTCCGATAGTGGGATAGCAAGCAACTTCTACTGAATCTAAGGGAGAATTTAAATGAATTTTGATTCTACTGCATGAATCAGGGTCTATCAGTTGACTATCCTTCAACACGGAAAGGTGCATGTTGCTGGCACAGTGTGGTTGATCTATGGAAGTGACTTTTATTGGAGCTTCAGTGGTACCTTTCTAGCTTTAATTCTTGTTCAGTTGATAATTGTATTGTGCTTTTATTCTTTGTTACCACCCAGAATTCCCTTTAGTCGATGGGCATCCAATGCATTTGTCAAATAAACAATTCCAACAGAGACTCAAGAAATACAGATCAATTCTGGAATCGGGGTGACAGAAAATGAAGGAGGTGTTGGTTTCAGGATGGTTGAGCTAAAAAATAATAATAAAATTTTATCTTAAGAATGTTTTCTCAGATTTATTTCACCCATGATCTCAGCTCAAATAAGAATGTTGGTGTAGCCATAGCTGTGATGATACAAAACCATCATTTGTTCAACCGTGCCTTACGGAACCCCACAGTGGTGGTTTAGTCCACAACTTTTGACTTAGCATCTTGGGTGAACTGATCCTTTGTGTCTCAGAAAGGAAACTTCCCTCTGAGTTTAGGGTGTCCAGTCTGTTGTAACCTGGGACACTTCTGAAATAGGACCATTTTGAAAAAGGCAGAGTGGGAAAATTTTGGAGGTCAAAAACAACAACAATCCAACACCACGAGCTGCAATGGCACAGTGGTTATAGTGTGGTACTGCAGGCTACTTCTGCTGACTGCCGCTGACTGCAATTTGGCAGTTCAAATCTCACCAGGCTCAAGGTTGACTCATCCTTCCATCCTTCCAAGGTGGGTAAAATGAGGACCCAAATTGTTGGGGGCAATAGTCTGACTTTGTAAACCACTTAGAGAGGGCTGTAAAGCTCTGTGAAGCAGTATATAAGTCTAAGTGCTATAGCTACTTTCCTCCCTCCCTCCCTCCCTTCCCTTCCCCTCCCCATCCATCCATCCATCCATCCATCCATCCCAGTTCCAGGTTGACTCAGCCTTCTACCCTTCCAAGGTGGGTAAAATGAGGACCGAGATTGTTGGGGGCGAGAGGCTAACTCTGTAAACTGCTTAGAGAGGGCTGTAAAAGCACTGTGAAGCGGTATATAAATCTAAGTGCTATTGCTATTATTATTTTGTCAAGACACATTCTTTTCCTCATCCGGCTCAGATTCTGAGATGGTCCATCCTATTTCAGCTGTTCATGTTCACATTGATGATTTTGGGAATCGTGACAGACAAACAGAAATGGTTTAAAAAATAGAATAGAATAGAATTTTTTGTTGGCCAAGTGTGATTGGACACACAAGGAATTTGTCTTGGTGCATATGCTCTCAGCATACATAAAAGAAAAGATACGTTCGTCAAGAATCATAAGGTACAACACTTAATGAAAGTCATAGGGAACAATTAAGCAATCAGGAAACAATATCAATATAAATCGTAAGGATCCAAGCAACAAAGTTACAGTCATGCAGTCATAAGCGGAAGGAGATAGGTGATGGGAACGATGAGAAGATTAATAGTAGTGCAGACTTAGTAACTAGTTTGATAGTGTGAGGGAATTATTTGTTTAGCAGAGTGATGGCTTTCAGGAAAAAACTGTCTTTGTGTCTAGTTGTCTTGTTGTGCAGTGCTCTATAGCATCATTTTGAGGGTAGGAATTGAAACAGTTTATGTCCAGGATGCGAGGGGTCTGTAAATATTTTCACAGCCCTCTTTTTGACTTGTGCAGTATACAAAAAAGACCCCTGGTTGAGTTTCTCCACCCCACCACCCCATTTGTAGGTGATTTAGATATTAGTGATCTCTGCAGGCTCAAGGTTTTTGTGGCTTTTTCAGGGGATGAAAAGAGAAATCACCGATGAATGCAAGGAGCTAACTTGCTTTATAAACCCCCAACCTATGTAACCAAAGACTGAGCCAGCAGGTGGATGTTGCTGAGACATTGCGGGGGTTTTTTGGCTCACGCAATGGAGCGAGGCACCGTTTGCTGGAATACGTTGCAACAGGGCAGCTTAAACATCCAACTTTATCACTGGTGGGTTCTCCGTTTAATTTCCTCTTTTCTTTTCCGCCCCCCGCCCATGGATTTAAATTAAACTCCTCCGTCACCCTCGGAATACCACGAAGGTTTGAATGGATGCTTTCAACTTCTCGCGTGCCGCTGCTGTTTCTTTCTAGTTTGTGCCTGTAGTGTACTCTACCATATTCCTGAAGCCACTGCAGTGTCAGCTCATTAGCAAACAGATCGCATATTTCTCTCTCTCTCCCCCCCCCACCTTCTGCACTGTCATTGCAAAAGGGAAAAAAAAGAGCTGTTGTACACCTTTAAGGCCAAGAAACGGACAGCTAGATCACGTACTATTTACAAGGGAATGTTTAGAAAAGCCGGTGTAAAGCTCGAGTGGCTATTTTCCCCCCTTAAGAATTGAACTACAGAGGGATGGTCCTTTGAGCAAAATATACAAGCCACAAAGCTGTTCTTTGGGCAAAAGGCAAAGGATGTTCATCTTCAGTATTGCTTGGAATACATTTTGTCTCGGACCCCGTCCTTAGACCAGAAGCTTGTGTGTTTATTTTTTTAACACCTCTGGACCAGTCTGCATGCTTTGCCGTGGTTCCATCATTTTTGCTAAACGAAGGGAGAAGTGCCTGGGTTGTGTCTTTGTGTGTGTGTGTGGTTTTTCTTCTTTGACCTGTGTCTGTTTGCTGTGATGGGTTCTCACTGTCCCCTTCGTTGGGATGAGGTTGCCAGGATTCTGTCCCTTCATCCGTGTTCTCCTTGAGGGTGATTTACAATCCGACTTGCAGAGGGGTAGAGATTTCAGGAAGGGTAGACGTGAGGAAAAAGTCTGCAGCTCTCCGTGATGGAGATGGCATTTTAGGAACTCCATCTACGCTAGGCTGGTGAACCAAAACATGGAAGAGACCAATTTATCTCTTGGCACGCTTTGTCCCATCTCCTGCAGCACTTCACTTGATGCTGCAGCATGAATATTTCTTCCTGGCAATGGACAAACAGCTTCTTCCTGTACCTCTGGCTCCCCCTTGGCAAAAGGATGGCAGTGCTCAAGCTGGCCAGTTTGCTACTTTCAAAGATCTCTCTTGTGGACAGCTCCCCATGGAAACAACAGGAGAGGGGAAGTAGAGTTAACAAGTCAAGAAGCAAATTGATTTGGCGGCAGTAGCCTCCCTCAAGCCCCTATGAGCACACAACAGAGGTACAGTGTAGGTGGTCCTTTGCTCAATAGTAGTAACTATGAGAGGGATCTTGGAGTCCTAGAGGACAACCATTTAAATATGAGCCAGCCGTGTGCAGCAGCTGCCAAAAAAGCCAACACAGTTCTAGGCTGCATAAACGGAGGGATAGAATCAAGATCACGTGAAGTGTTAATACTACTTTGTAATGCCTTGGTAAGGCCACATTTGGAATACTACATCCAGTTTTGGTTGCCATGATGTAAAAAAGATGTTGAGACTTTAGAAAGAGTGCTGAGAAGAGCAACCAAGATGATTAGGGGTCTGGAGGCTAAAACATATGAAGAAGGGTTGCAGGAACTGAGTATGTTTAGTTTGATGAAAAAAAGGACTAGGGGAGACATGATAGCAGTGTCCCAATATCTCAGGGACTGCCACAAAGAAGAGGGAGTCAAGCTGTTCTCCAAAGCACCTGAGGGCAGGACAAGAAGCAATGGGTGGAAACTCATCAAGGAGAGATGAGTTTGCCTTAGAACTAAGGCAAAATTTCCTGATAGTTAGAACAGTCAATCAATGGAACAACTTGCCTCCAGAAGTTGTGATTGCTTCAACACTGGAAGTTTTTAAGAAGCGATTGGACAACCATTTGTCTGAAATGGTAAGGAGTTTCCTGCCTAAGCAGGGGGTTGGACTAGAAGACCTCCAAGGTCCCTTCCAACTCTGTTATTCTTGTTTCAGTTGTTCAAAGACTTTGTTGATATCGGTCTTGCCATATCTCTGCTCCATAAGAGAATCTTACATTTTTTTTTCTTACTTTGTTCTCCAGATGTTTGAGAGATTCTTTCCAACTTCTCTCCTTGGTGTTTTTTTGGGATCTTTTGTGGTTGAAATATGCTGTTCCTTGTCTGGTTGTCATCTCTTTGGTCCAAAAAAAAAAAAAAAAATCAAGATGGCAGCTACAATGGTAGGATCAAAGCTCTACTCAATTTTGTGTGAGTTCATAAAAACATTTAGGGCTCTTGCTTGTGTCTTCAAAGTTGCTATATTGATGTTTTTAAAAAACCACATCCTGCGGTCAGCCTTACATTTATTATACATCTTCCTTCTCATTTCTTTCTTTCCGAGGCCTCATTTCCCAGTTTGAAAAAAGTGCCATGGTTGGAAATCTTTCATTTAATCTTCCCTGGCAATTTAATTGAAGAAAAAGAAACTGGAGACTATTGGGGAGATCATGACATGGTCAGAAGCAGTTTGGATATACTTCTTGGAGCCCTTGAAGTGAAGACAGTCCAATAACTGCCTTCCAAAGTTCTCTTTTCCTTTTTTAAAAAAAAAATTATACAAATTGTAGAGCTAAAAATCTATAGAGATTCTCAGTCATCCAGATCATGGTTGTTCCACGAGAATCTCTACTGACTTTTAGCTATACAATTTGGGATGGACACCCTTGGAATGGGGTAGGAGTAGGAACGGATTTCCAGAGGGAAAAAAATTCAGACTACAGGAACCATTAACACTACTCAAGTGACCCTGAGGACTCAGATAAACCTCCAAGAGTTTCAACCACCCTCTAAAAGGATGCAACGGACCAGCTGTCTGCAAGGACTATAAATCCTTCCATTCCCCACCATTCAGTCAGAGCCGAAGAAGCTTCTTAGATGAGAAGCAAGAGGTTTTCAAAAGAAAAAACCAGTTGCCTCTTGAAAAAGCACCTTTGGGACAACCAGGACCTGGATGACTGAGAATTTCTACAAACCCCTTTGGGACAATGGCAGAAGAGCTTCTAGAACCGAGATGGCGAACCTATGGCATGGGTGCCACAGGCAGCACGTGGAACTATATTGGTGGGCCTGCGAGTGTTGCCCTAACTCAGCTCCAGCTTGCATGCACGCACTGGCCAACTGATTTTCAGGCCTTCCAGTCCCACTGGAAGTCGGGAAACTGACTGTTTCCGGCCTCCGGAAGGCCTCCGGGGGGGATGGGGAAGGCTGTTTTTTTGGTTTTTTAAAATTTGATTTATATGCCACCCTTCTCCGGAGACTCAGGGCGGCTTACAATGCGTTAAGCAATAGCCTTCCTACTTTTGTATATTTATATTTATACAAAGTCAGCTTATTGCCCCCAACAAACTGGGTCCTCAATTTACCCACCTTATAAAGGATGGAAGGCTGAGTCGACCTTGAGCCTGGCTGGGATTGAACTGACAAGTAATTGCAGGCAGCTGGGTCTTAAATGCTGCCTTTGTAGGAGGCATTACTTCCTACGCTACTCAGGCTCTCCCCAGGCTCCTAGAAAGCCTCCGGAGCCTGGGGAGGGAGAGAAATGAGCCCTCTCTTCTTCTTTTAGCATTAAATCTTAATCTGTTTTAAATTGTGTGGGGTGTTTTAATTCTGTCCGGGCCAAATTTATTTAATTTGATTTTAGTTGGATTTTTAAATTTTGTATACATGTATTTTTATTGTTGGCTGTTCACCGCCCTGAGTCCTTCGGGAGTAGGGCGGTATATAAATCCAATAAATCCACTGTGCATTCGTGTGCCAAAAACAGGGGGAAGTGTGTGTGTGTGTGGGGGGGGGTCACGTGCACATGCGTGGGAGGGCGGGGTGCATTGAATTATGGATATGGGCACACGCTCCTGTGACCCCCCACTCTCCCCCCGACTTTTGGCACGCGACGGCAAAAAGATTAGCCATCACTGTTCTAGAACATCCAAGTGGTTCTGAATACAGACAGGGACTTGATAACGCCCTGCAATGCTTCAGATAACCATAACGATGTGTTTCCTCAGCCCAATTTTTCTCTTGTGTTTTGTGCCCACCGATACTGGATATTAGTCCACAATTGTAGGGGGAAAAAAAAAATAAATATATATAGGTTTCTAATATCAAAAGAGCAGCACGGTGCCAGTCTTTTTCATGCTTCAAAAACATCAAGCGTAGTGTTAAACTGTGACTTCAAGCAGTGAGATTTTGGTCATAACACAAATGGGGACATCCTTGAAGAAAGTTCCCATGAAATTAATTAGTCAGCTGAGGAGGTCTCCCATGTCTATACACACAGCACATTCGCTGTGCATGCAGACAAGTAAATGCTCACCAAAAGGAGAAGGAATCTCAAAATGTCATTCCGTGAGAGGTGGTGCCCATAAAGGTGGAGCTGGTTCAATCCAGGGGTTGGCCGCAAATAGATTTAATAATAAATATGTTATTACAATATTATTAAGATGATCAGTCAAACAGTCATCCAGATGTTTGAACTGGATTTGGCATGTTTCTCCATCTATTGAGTTTCCGTCCCCCCACTCCAAGGACCTGGGATAGGCAGATGTGGTTGCTTGATGGTCTTCAAGATATCATTGTAGGATGTCAGCTCTTCCGAATGAAGCTGCCTTTTGCAATTGACTGACGGTGAATGCGTCAATGCCGATGGTGTTCAAGTGATGCTCCAGATATTTTGGGATTACACCCAAGGCACCTAATACTGTTGGTACTATCTTTGCTTTCTTTTGCCACGGTGTTTCTCTTTCTATTTGCAGGTCTTTGTATCTCTTTTTCTTTGTTGTTATTGTTATTATTAGTCTGTCTGCAACTCAGCTCTGACATTATCCGTTACTATCACATCTCCCATTCTCTCTTTTGAATTCTTGGTTTGCCCTTATTTTTGCTGTCCTTACATGATACTTGTAGCCGCCATCCTTCAACATGGATTTCAGAGAGAAACCACCAGAACAAAATGGAGCTATTTAAAAAAATAATAAAAAAAAAATCTTTGTTTGATCATTTGGGCCTGAATAGAGACAGTAGCTCTCGTCCCTTCCCACAATCAATTTGACACTGCGAAGCCAGTTGCCATCAATTACTGTGGTAACAAAAAGTCGCTCGTGTTTATTTTTCACGCTTCATTTTAATTGAACTGTCATATCCTGTCGTTGCCACTTAACTCCACCGCCTTCTCTCTCTGTATATCTCTCCGCTGCAGTTGAGAACCCTGGCTTTTTGGATCTGGTGAGCTTAGATCTAGTCCGTATAAAGTTCAGTTTCATAATTATTTTGTTTGGGTTGCAACCACACAGCTGTTCTATATAGTAACAGTAACAGAGACGGAAGGTACCTTGAAGGTCATCTAGTCCAGCCCCCCCAAGTTGCAGGAAAATATAACTTAGCTTGGGGAAAACGGTGAGAAAGAAACTGAATATAGGCCAGGGTTTGATCTTTCATACAAGAGGGAACAGAGGCTTTCAAACCTGTTTATTGTACCGAATATCAAGAAAGTAGCATTCTAGTATTTCCTGTGTCTGTTTTTTTCAGCTCGGGTGTCGGCAACCCGTGGCTCCAGAGCTGCATGTGGCTCTTTCATCCCTCCGCTGCAGCTCCCTATTGCTCTGTCATAGCAGAGGGATGAAAGAGCTGTCGCCCTGTTGTGGCGGTAGTGATGGGCGGAGCGTTAGCTTGGAAGCGAAGTACCCCTGAACTTCCTGAAACAGCATTCGGCCTTTGTCGCGGTACATTCGCTGTTGCTGCCTGCTGCTCTCGCAGCATCTTGCGCAGCACAGTAAAATTTAGCTTGTTTCACAATGCGGGAGATGGGGTCCCCTCTTCCTGGAGCCCATTAAGACACCTTCCCCACTCACTCCTGGCAAGAGCAGTGTCGTCATCAGCTCGCTCTCACCTCCCAGATGTCAGTTGCGTTTCCTGCAGAGCTGCTGGTGTTCTGATGCCCCACCTCCCCACCAGCCAGCTGGTCTTCGGCTCTCCACCAGCCAGCTGATTGTCGGCACGCTGCTTCTTGGCTCCTCAGCCTCCAGACGTTATATATCCCCACCACCCATCACCAGTTCAGGTGTTACTTCCCCAGTCAGGGAGAGAAAGGGGGGGAGAGAGAGAGCAGACAGAGAGGGAGAGAGAGAGAGAGAGAGAGAGCCATTTTCACCAGAAAATAAAACACCAGGAGCCACAAAAGCTCGGTAGGCATCACTGGGGGGTGTCATGTGACTGGGTGGGAGTGAGTGACATTGAGCTGGCCATGTCCACCCAGTTTTGTGACTCCCAGTGTTTTCTTTTCTGTGGGAAATGGGTCCAAATGGCTCTTTGAGTGTTTAAGGTTGCAGACCCCTGCATTCAGCTGGTCTACTCAAAGAAGCTGTCAGGCATGAACGATGAAATCCACACATGAACCCCCGATTAAATTATTTATTGCTAAATAGTCAATGCACAGGGATCTTCTCAGGTAACGGTTGGTACCTGCTTGGAGTTAGGTAAAGGTCAACAGAATTCAAAAGGGCTTGGATTTTAATCTGCTTGTGTCTATGTAGGGATTCTAGGCTGATCCCTCTTTTAATTCCACCCCCAGATTCTGCCACTCCTTCTCCTAGAAAGCTTGACAAAGGTAAAAAGGTAAAGGTTTCCCTCACACATACGTGCTAGTCATTCCCGACTCTAGGGGGCAGTGCTCATCTCCGTTTCAAAGCCGAAAAGCCAGCACTGTCCGAAGACGTCTCTGTGGTCATGTGGCCAGCATGACTCAACGCCAAAGGCACACGGAACGCTGTTACCTTCCCACCAAAGGTGCTCCCTATTTTTCTACTCACATTTTTTAAGGGCTTTTGAACTGCTAGATTGGCAGAAGGCTCACCCTATTACGCGGTAATAGGGATTCAAACCACTGAACTGCTGACCTTTTGATCGACAAGCTCAGCCTCTTAGCCACTGAGCCATCACGTCCCTGCAAACTACCTGACTAAGGTAGTTTCCCACAATCTCCAGCCACAACAGAGGTGAATGGGAGTTTGTCCCTTCTCGATTGCCCCTTGCTACCTCCACTGTGTCTCACAACTTCTGTTTCTTTTTTTTTACAAATCTCAATTGCGTTCGCTGCCTCCCGTCTCTTTTTTTGCTCAAAGTTTTAGACTTTCCTCATGAGGCAAAGCCTCCAGGGTTGCTTTTCTTCAAACGTCTGCTCTTCTTCCCTGTTTTTCCCATAACCATCTCTTTAGCCTTGTCTCCGAAAGAAACATTCTAGCAGTAAAAGCTAAGAGGCGAGTGGCAAAAGAGTTTGGAGATCTGCCAACTTGTGCATCGAGACAGAGAATCTGTCCTCCGGGTGTTGAGTTTCAATTTCCAGCATCCTCAACGATTGGTCATGTTATTTGGAATCCATGATCACTAAAAAAAGCCTAATACAGCCTGGTACGGTCACTCATGCACTCATCTCTTGGTTGGATTACTGCAATGCCCTCTACATGGGGCTGCCCTTGGGGTGCACCCGGAGGCTCCAACTGGTCCAGAATGTGGCCGCGCAAGTAGTTACGGGTGTGTCCCACTACTCCCATGTGTAAAGAAGAGCAACTAAGATGATTAAAGGCCTGGAGACTAAAACAGATGAAAGATTTGGGTTTAGCTAGTCTAGAGAAAAGAATGTGTGGAATGTGAAATGATAGCAGTATTTCAGTATTTGAGGAGCCGTCACAAAAAAGAGGGTGGGTCAATTAATTTTCTAAAGCACCCGAAAGCAAGGCAAGAAACAATGGATGGAAACTAATCAAGGAGAGAAGCAACCTGGAACGAAGGAGACACTTCCTAACAGTGAGAACAATTAACCAATGGAACAGCTTCACACCAGAAGTTATGGGTGCTTCATCACAGCCACTTGTCTGAAATGGTATAGGGCCATGGTGGCGAACCTATGGCACAGGTGCCACAGATAGCACACGGAGCCATATTGGTGGGCACGCGAACTCAGCTCCAGCCAGCTGATTTTTGAGCCTTCTGGGCCCACCGGAAGTCAGGAAATGCACTGTTTCCGGCCTCCAGAGGGCCTCTAGGGGCGGGGGGAAGGCTGTTTCCACTCTCCCCAGGCTCCTAGAAAGGCCCTGGAGCCTGGGGAGAGCAAAAAACAGGCCTATTGGGCCCACCGGGCCATTGTGTGCCAAAAGCAGGGGGAGTGCGGGGGCTCATGAGTGCATCTGTGGGGGGGGCGGGGCGCATAGAATTATGGGTGTGGGCACACGCGTGTACACAACTCCCCAGTACTCCCCCTGCTTTTGGCACGCAATGGCAATAAGGTTAGCCGAGCCGAGGTTGGACTAGAAGGCCTCCACTGTCTATTCTGAATTGAATTGAGTTTTAAAGGGGGAGTGATGTCCGGCTGCAGAGCCTGTTCTGCTTTAGCGTTTTCAGCCACGATCACCTTTCTGCCCGAGAAAGCGGAAGATGCCGTTGTGGTCCAATTTTGTGGAAAGGGGCTCTCAAAAGTTCACGTACCCTTCATGCTGTCATTTAGCTAATTGCGTGTGAATCAATTTCCAAGCTTCTTCGCTCACCTTCTTCTCTTAATCTTGAATCCTCCGGGGAGATGCGGAGAGCAGATGGCGGAATGCATGCCCTGTCTTTGCCTTTATCGCTTGCAATCTGTTTCCCTTAAATCAGATTTTTCAAGACATGGTTCCTTTCCCTCCCCCCACCTCCAGCCCCCATCACGTCACTCCCTCTAGAAAACCTCTGTGAAAAATGCCAAGAGAGAAGTGGGATCCAACAGGATCTCTAGGAAACGAGAGCCAAGATCCACAGGAAGCTCCAAGAAAGAAGTTCTCCAATTCTGCAATAGAGTGATTGATGTGCATTCCCCCCTCCCCCATGAATAAAATCAATGATTTCAACCAGGGATCTCCACACTTGATAACTTTCAACTCCCAGAATTCCTCAGCCATTTCTCATGCCAGTTGAAGAATTCAAAGTTCACAGTTCACAGTTCAAATTCAAATTCAAATTCAAATTCAAATTCAAATTCAAATTCAAATTCAAATTCAAATTCAAAAATTCAAATTCAAATTCATTCAAATGCAAACTCAAACTCAAATTTTCAAACATTCAAAAATACAAATTCGAATTACAGGTAGTCCTCGACGAACGACCACAATTGAGCTCAAAATTTCTGTTACTAAGTGAGACATTTGTTAAGCAAGCTTTGCCCCGTTTTACAACCTTTCGTGCCTCAGTTTGTTAAGTGAATCACTACAGTTGGTAAATTAGTCACCCAGTTGCTATGCGAGTTTTGCTTCATTTTATGTCCTTTCTCGCCAAGGTTTTTAATCCCTGCCCTTGCTAAATTAGTCACACGATTGTTAAGTGAATCTGGCTTCCCCATTGACTTGGCTTGTCAGAAGGTTGCAAAAGGGGATCATGTGACCCCAGGATACTACACAGCCTGGATAGCTCAGCAGACTAATGCATTGTGATTAAAAACCAGCTGCCTGCAATTACTGCAAGTTCGAATCTCCCCAGGCTCGAGGTTGACTCAGCCTTCCATCCTTTCTAAGGTAGGTAAATTGAGGACCCAGTTTGTGGGGGCAATAAGCTGACTTTGTATAAATATACAAAAGCATGAAGACTATTGCTTAACGCATTGTAAGCCGCTCTGAGTCTCTGAAGAAGGGTGGCATATAAATCAAATTTAAGAAAGAAAGAAAGAAAGAAAGAAAGAAAGAAAGAAAGAAAGAAAGAAAGAAAGAAAGAAAGAAAGAAAGAAAGAAAGGAGGGAGGAATAGGAAGGAAGGAAACAAGGAAGGAAACAGGAAGGAAGGAAGGAACAAGGAAGGAAGGAAGGAAGGAAGGAAGGAAGGAAGGAAGGCAGGCAGGGCGGGAGGGAGAAAGAGAGGAAGGAAGGAAGAAAGGAAGGAAAGAAGGAAGGAAGGGACATTGGGAGAGAGAGGAAGGAGGGAAGAAAGGAAGGAAGGAAGGAAGGAAGGAAGGAAGGAAGGAAGGAAGGAAGGAAGGAAGGACCTGATGGCTCAGCAGACTAAAGCATTGTGATTAACTCCAGCTGTCTGCAATTACTGTAAGTTCGAATCTCACCAGGCTCAAGGTTGACTCAGTTTGAGGGGGCATAAGCTGACTTTGTATAAAATATACAAAAGTATGAAGGCTATTGCTTAACGCATTGTAAGCCGCCCTGAGTCTCCGGAGAAGGGCGGCATATAAATCAAATTTTAAAAAACTAAAAAAAAAAAAAAAACCCTGCAACTATCATAAGTAGGAACCAATTGAGAAGCATCTGAATTTTGATCACATGGTCATTGGGTTGCGGTCGTAACGGTGAAAAATGGCCATAAATCAAATTTTTCAGCGCCGTTGTAACTTTGGACCATCACTAACCAAACTTGCCTGTATTTGGTCAGAGTAGAATTGTGGGAAAAAGTGCAGATTAACAAATGCAGAGAAACGTCAGTATAAAAATTCAATTTTTCCGCTCCAATTGGGAATGGCATTCCTTTTTTTTTTCCCGAATGCCATTTTATCCTGCAGGCCAAAATTACGGCAAGTAGCAGATGGACCCCATGTTCAGTTTCCATAACTTCTGAGACATGAACATCATGCTCTTAGGAAACAAGGAAACATCCCATATGGTCTGTTCGCCCAATCTAATCCTTGGATTGTAATCTTGTTAATAAAATGACCTGAAAGGGGAAGGCACTGAAATCCGAAAAGAAAAGAAGGAACTGAAAGGAAGGAATTTATACTTTTTCTCCAAAGCAATCCCCGATCTGGGTTTGGAGAAGGTTGTTTTGACCCAACCTTAGCAGAAGCAAAAAACAGACTCCTTGTCATGTAAACCCTCTTGTTATTTATCTCCTGTGAATTAATGGCATTCACACATTGAAAAGTCCAGGCAATAGTCCTTCAAGGACAATAACAGACTTTATCAGATCCATGCAATAATTGCCAGGCTGTGAGCTACCAGCTGAAAGGCTGCAAATTAAGTTCTGGCAAGCAAGCTTTGTGACACAAAACACAATGAGCAAAATCTTCAGAAATACGAACGGTTGACTCCTACGACCACCACTCCCCTTTCCTTCTATTTATTCCCCAGCCAGGGAGGGGCCATTCAGCATCCACATGTGCCTTGCTTCCCGAATCGACTCCTTGTCCTCCATTGCTCTCCTCTCCTAACAGCTCTGTACATACGTGCATCTGGAACAGGCCCCAGCTGTTCTTCCTCCCCACTTATGTCAGCCTTCAAAGGCAGCTGCCTCTCTGGTGCCTGGGAAATGTTGAACGGCCTTGGATGTATCTCTGCGTCTGACGCATGCAAAGCATCCATCAGAGCCTTCCCCAGACTCCAGAATTGGGAGTCTGGCCCAAATTCCTCCCCAACCTCAACATCATCTGAGTCTGCAGCCAGCTCTGCTGGCAGCTGCTGGGCCACAACAATGATTTTTGAGAAACCTGCCCTCTTCTTCCTTTATCATCACTCACTCCACTTCCTTCTAAACCAGCAGTCTCCAACTTTGGCAACTTTAAGACTTGTGGATTTCAACTTCCAGAATTCCCTGGCCAGCGTGGCTGTCTGAGGAATTCTGGGGGTTGAAGTCCACAGGTCTTAAAGTTAGCAAGGTTGGATGCTCCTGGTCGAAACCTGAATCCTGCTGCTTTGATAGTGATGGAAAGACTGGGAAGTGAGCTTTCAACTGTGGTTGTTGCTTCTCCAAGCTTCCAAGGCTCATTTGTGTTCCTCTTGGACACCAGGAGGATCAAAGTGCCCTCTCAATCTTTATTGTGGATAGCCAAGAATGACAACTCCTCATGGACTTCGGAGGTTATTGAGAATCTTCCAAGCAGTACTGGACATTTGATTTATTTCAAAGTCTCTTTCTCTGGTGCGAGTAGATTTTGCTAAAAATGTATAGCAGGTTATAGTCATGAATTTGGTGTCTTTCAGCTGGTCAAAACAGAGGGACATATGTCACTAGGAATGCAAATTAGGAGGAACAGATGTTTGCTATGGACATAGAAATCTCAATGCACATGGCATTCTTTTTTTCTGTTCATTTTCATTCTATGGGTTGCAAAATTAACTTATTTGAATTCATCATCTCATTAAATCTTCTCTCTCTCTCTCTCTCTCTCTCTCTCTCTCTCTCTCCCTCCCTTTCTCTTTCTCTCTGTTTCTCTCTTCTCTCTTTATCTTTCTCTCTCTCTTTCTCTCCTTTTTTCTCCCTCTCTTTCTCTCTTTCCCTCCCCCTTTCTCTTTTCTCTCTCTCTTTCTCTCTCCCTCTCTCCCTTTCTCTTTGTCTCTCTCTCTTTGTCTCTCTCCATTTCTCTCTCCCTTTCTCTTTCTCTCTTTCTCTTTCTCTCTCCCTTTCTCTCTTTGTCTCTTTCTCTCTCCCTTTCTCTCTTTCTTTCTCTCTCTTTCTCTCTCCCTTTCTTTCTTTCTCTCTCTCTCTCTCTTTCTCTCTCTCTCTCTCTTTCTCTCTCTCTCTCTCACACACACAGTCACACAGAGAGACTATATATAGATGGCACAAAATGCAAAAGTTCAAATATGCCTCAGCTACAGTTTATTATATTCATAAACAGACATGAGGGTCAAGAGCCTCAGGCCAGTGCTGACTGTTGTGTAAACATGGCCAAGTCTGTTAGCATGAAATGGAAGGTGAGGGAGACCGAGGGTTTAAGCACTGACTCAGACATATAAATATCCCTCTTTCTCCAGACTGTATTCCTGATTTCTGTAGCAACCGATCTTCTGACTTCTAGTTTTCAATAAAACCTTTAGTTAACCTTGAAGGGCGATAGGTCCTAGCTTCACTGCCAGGCTCAGGTGCTTTTACAGAGGTAAGTCCTTGACTTACATTCATTTAGTGACCATTCGAAGTTACAATACTGAAGAAAGTGACTTACGGCTGTTTTTCATACTTACGGCCGCTGGCACATTCCTCATGGTCACATGATCAAAATTCAGAGACCCTTGGCCACTGACTCGTATTTATGACGGGTTGCAGCCTCCCCGGGTTACGTGATTCCCATTTGCAACCTTCTGACAAGCCAAGTCAATGAGGATGCCAGGTTCGCTTAACAACCGAGTTACTACCTTAACGACTGCCATGATTCGCTTAACCACAGTGTCAAGAAAGGTCATAAAACGGGACAAAACACACCAAACAAATGTTTCGCTTGGCAACATCCAGGTCGGGCTCAATTGGGGTCGTAAGTCAAGGACCACCTGTATTTTGCTCTATGATCATGCATTGCAGAGACGGGTTTCAGCAGGTTCTGACCAGTTCTGGAGAACCGGTAGAGGAAATTTTGAATAGTTCGGCGAACCGATAGTAAAAATTCTGACTGGCCCCTCCTCCATCTATTCTCTGCCTCCCAAGTCCCAGATGATTGGGAGGAAATGGGGATTTTGCAGTATCCTTCCCCCGGAGTGGGATGGGAATGGAGATTTTACAGTCTCCTTCCCCTGCCACTCCCACCAAGCCATTCCACACCCACTAAGCCACACCCACAGAACCAGTAGTAAAAAAATTTAAAACCCACCACTGATACATTGCTCTGGGAGTTTCTTTTTATAACATAGTGGAATAGGGTTAAAACCCTATTCAGAGGTTCCGTGAGTTCATATGGATTGACTTTAAGCTCTTCCACCGGATATGAAATCTTTCTCTAACTTTCTATTTACCTGGACATTAAATGCTGCTGGCACAGTTCCACTTTATTGTCCCTTACTGCAGGATGAATTCTACAGGCAGTCTTCGACTTACGACCACCATAGGGTCCAGAATTTATGTTGCTAAGTGGGACAGTCGCTCAGCGAGCCTTGCCCCCATTTTATGACTTTTCTTGCCACACTTGTAAAGCGAATCACTGGCCGTCGTTAAGTTAGTCACACGGTTGTTAAGTGAATCCGGCTTCCCTGTTGACTTTGCTCATCAGCTGGTCATCAAAGGGGGATCACGTGACAATCCCACCCCACCCTACCCCCCAGGACACCTCACCCCCCGGGACACTGCAACCATCATAAATACGAGTTGCAAAGCATTTGAATTTTAATCATGTGACGATGGGGGATTCTGCAGTGGTCGTAATGTGTGGAAAATGGTCATAAGTCACTTTTTTCAGGGCTGCCGTAACTTTGAAGGGCCACTAAATGAATTGTTGTATGTCGAGGGCTAGTTATATTTATATGCATTTTGCAATCAAAACAAACATTTCTTTCCATTCAGTTTCATGAGCTGTTGGTTGTTTCTGCTGCTTTGACTGGTAACGGGTTCAGCTGGCTGTTGGGGATGGTTGGGTAGGGTGAAAATGTCGGGGTTCCAAGTAACACCCCCAATGTAAGAAGACTCCGAGGCTTGAAGTTCCTCAAAGTTCCATTTTATTAGAGATGTCATATTGGCACCTGAAAGCTTCCAGTTTTTCCCCACCCAAAGGAAAGTCCAAGTCCCTGCCCAACCCCCACATGGTGCATCACATGGTCCAATCAAAGCACCATCCCAACAGGAGATACCTCCCTGCTCCAGCCCTCCAGGTGCAGGGCAAGATGTCCTTGACTCTCTGAAAAAGGAATGTTTTTATGACTATATATTGCGCCCACATGACACCTCTCCTGAGTGAGCTGCACTGGCTCCCAGTGGTCTTCCGGGTGCGATTCAAGGTGTTGGCCACCACCTTTAAAGCGCTCCATGGCTTAGAACCTGGGTACATACGAGACCAGCTTCTACCACAATAGCCTCCCACCGGCCAGTACGCTCCCACAAAGAGGGACTCCTCAGGGTGCCGTCAGTCAAATTATGTCGACTGGCGACCCCCAGGGGGAGAGCCTTCTCTGTGGGGGCTCCTGCCCTGTGGAATGAACTGCCCCTGGAAATACGCACGATCTCCGACCTCCGTGTGTTTCGCTGTGCCCTCGAGTCCCTGCTGTTTCGCCAGGCAGGGCTATCTATGTAAATTATTTTAAATTGGGAGTTTTAAATCTTTTGGGTTTTAGATCTGGGCCGAAATTGTATAATAATTTTTAAAGTTTGATATTTGCATATTCTTTGTTTTAATGGGCTGTACACCGCACCCGAGTCCTTCGGGAGAGGGGCGGTATAGAAATAAAATTATAAATAAAATAAATAAATAAATAAATAAATATATCAACCTTGTGCCTGGGGATGGGCTTCAAAAATTTTAGCAAGGGGTCCTCTGACTGTTTGCTGGGTGGATGTGGCCATGGTGGGTAGCCACACACCATGGTGAGGCTGACTAGGCCACACCATGGTGGGTGTGGCCTAGTCAGCCTCCTGCACCACAGCGGGGGGCATTTTTGCCCTCCCCTGGCTCCGGAGAGTTTCCTCGAGGCTCTGAGAGGGTGGAAACAGCCTCCCCAGGCTCCAGAGACTCTCTGGAGGCCAGAAACGGGCTGTCTCTGAGCCTCCATTCGTGCCCTGCACTTACCTGCATCCAAAATGGGCTGTGTGGAGACTCCTGGGAGGGGTAGGGAGGGGCAGGCGGGGACAGTCAGGAGTGGGATTTGGGGGTTCTCCGAACTGCACAGAATCTTAGCTAGAGGTTCTCCCGAACCCCTGTGAACCCCCAGCAGCCCAACCCTGCTTGTGCCTCCCCCCTCCCAGTTTCCCGCAGTAGTAAATGTGACAGGCCTGAAAATCCAATGCCAAAGATGGCTTCCAGTCCTGACACCAGTTTTGTTCTCAAAGATTAAAAACGTGCAATAAAACTAGCCTTGGGCACTCCAAAGCTCCTCCTTCTCTTTGGGGAGATTGATACTTCCTAAGAAGTGAAGTCTTTCACTGCTCCTTGTTTGAAGAGACACTTCACTTAATCACTTCCTCTGCTGGTAAAATTGCTCAATTCCAGTTTGCTAAATGAGGGAGTGTGAAGGATGCTGTTATCGCATGCACCTTAGATGTCGCAAAACGCCTCCGTGGATGGGAGGCAGCGTGGCAGAAATTCGGGAGAAGGAATGCCATAATTCCCTTGGGAGGGCGTGATCTGAAAAAGGAGAACAGGGCATGGACTGAGCCCCCAGGAATATCGGAGTCTTGAATAAACTGTGCCCCAATATTCTTGTCTCTGCTTGTATGAAATCGGAGTCCAGTACTAAGACACCACTGTGTAGTCCATGTGATACTAATAACAAGAGCACTTTATATAGCTCTTCACAGCCCTCTATAAGTGGTTTACAGAGTCAGCCTATTGCCCCCAAATAACCTGGGTCCTCATTTTACCTACCTTGGAAGGATGGAAGGCTGAGTCAACCTTGAACCTGGTGAGATTTGAACTGCCAAATTGCAGGTGGCTGACAGTCAGCAGAAGTCACTCTAACCACTGCGCCACCATGGCTCCTGTAAACCTTGAGAACCATTTTGGTCTAGGGATTAAGCACCAGGGTAGAAAGTGGGAGCTGTGAGTTCTAGTTTCGCCTGGGTGGCTTTGGGCCAATTGCCAGGAGACAGTGAGTTCTAGTCCTGCTTTAGCCATGAAAACCAGCTGGGTGACTTTGGGCCAATCACCCCAAAGTCACCCAGTTGGCTTTCATGCCTAGGCAAGACCAGAATTCATGATGTCCTGGTACTGTGAATTCTAGTCTTGCCTTTGGCATGAAAGCCAACTGGGTGACTTAGATCTAGTGTCCCCTCCCTCTCCATCCAACCCACCACACAGGGTTATTGTTCTAGGGCAAATTGTTGGAGGAGGGGGTGTTTTATATATATAGTATGTTCACCGTCTTTATATATAGCGTTCCGTGCGCCTTTGGCATTGAGTCATGCCAGCCGCACGACCACGGAGATGTCTTCGGACAGCGCTGGCTCTTCAGTTTTGAAACGGAGATGAGCACCGCCCCCTAGAGTCGGGAACGACTAGCACATATGTGCGAGGGGAACCTTTACCTTGACCTTTAGAAATAAATAAATAAAAAGGGCCATCTCCTTTCTGTTTTAAAACAATGGCTGACTCTTATGTGTACGGACACTGATGCCTTGAGTTGCCAAAAAAGATAACATTGTAAAGCAGGGCTGTCAGACTCAATTTCATTGAGGGTCGCATCAGGTTTGTGTTTGACCTTTGGGGGGCTGGGATGGGCATGGCCAGCATGATATCCCTTGTGTTGGGGGAACGCTTGTGGTGGCCCAAGCACTCTGCCAGCGAAAACGGGCTCCCAAGCTCCATTTTTGGCTGCGACGGCCTCCTGCAACCCTCTGCCAGTGAAAATGGAGCTCAGGGCTCCCGAGCTCCATTTTCACTGGCTCAGCACCATGGACTGATCCTTTGCTATTTCCAGGGCAGCCCCGTGGACCAGGTCTAAGCACCCTGTGGGCTGTACCCTGTTCAGGGGTGGGCTTCAGATCCTTTAGCAACAGGTTCACTGCTCCGTTGCTGGGTGGGCATGGCCATGGTCTGGGTGGCTTAGTCGGCCTCCTGCACCACAGCGGTGGGGGGGAGTGTTTTTCGACCTCCCCAGGCTCCAGAGACTTTCCTTGAGCCTCCAGGACAGTGAAAACAGCTTCCCCCGGGGTCTGGAGGCCCTCCAGAGGCCAGAAACAGGCCCGTTTCTAGATTTCTGGAACCTCTGGAAGGCCCATTTTTTGCCTTCCCACGCGGCCCATGAACTTACCTGGAATGATGAACGGGCTGCGTGGAGACTCCTGGTAGAGGTGGCGTGGGATGGGAAGGACGGGGTAGGGCAGGTGGGCATGGACAGACAGGGGTGGCCTTTGGGGTTCACTGAATCCCAGCGATCCTTGGCTAGAGGATTGCCTGAATCTTGCCGAACCCCCCACCCCTGCCCCTGTTGTAAAGTAAGCTTGTAGACAGAGGGGGGGGGTCTTTCCTAGAGCCTCTTGCTGATCTCTTTGGTTGGGGGAGAGCTTGAGTCTTGTTCTGCTAGACTTTAGTACACCTAGTGTTGGCCTCCTCCCCCTCTTTGGCAGATGCATCAATTGGTACACTCTCTTCCGCTGAAGTGTGACATATTCAGGAAACCGAGCGACTTCCTGTTTGTGCAATCAGATGCTCATTGTCTGATTGCTGTCCTTGTTGTTTGTTGTGCTCATTATGAATACACTACTTCAGACATCTCTTTTGTGATGTGCCAATTAACCAAGCCTGATAAATACTGATTAGGCATAATTTGCATTGAGGAAACTTTATAATATAGTTGGCTGGGTGGGTTTTTCCCCCCCTCATTTAGAGGAAGATAAATATGTAGGAAGGCATCCTTTTGAGCGCCGGTGCTGAATGCCACATCTGCAGTGCTTATCCCCAGCTGTTTTGGGTTGCAGTGGGTCCCAAGTATTGGGGAGTTTGGATGCAGGACCAAAGAAGGCTCTTGAAATATATGCGTGGAGCCCCCTAAAAATGGTTGAGACAGTGCTCACCCAATGGCGATTTTAATGCAACCAGGAAAAGAAAATTTATGAAGCAAAGAGAGGCACTGCGTCGATCAATTTTATTTATTTTCAGGGAGGTCCATTTTTAATGTCCATCCTTTCTCCTGATCTTATTTACATTTCTGAGTGCAATTCTTGATACATCCGTTTCATTCAGTACTCCATTTAATTGTCCGGTAAGGCCCATTGTCCATAAAAGATTATGTACCCTGAAATGTCACATCCACTGGATGAGAAAAAGCTTTTCTGGATCTTAGCTTGCTTGGAAATATCCTTGGTAAACTCAAACAAACATAGCAATAGCACTTAGACTTATATACTGCTTCACCGTGTTTTTACAGCCCTCTCTAAGTGGTTTACAGAGTCAGCCTCTTGCCCCCAACAATCTGGGTCCTCATTTTATATTGTAATGCATTGTAAGCCCCCTGAGTCTCCGGAGAAGGGAGGCATATAAATCAAACTAATAAATAAATAATAAATAAATAAATACTTATAAGTTACGCAATTCATTTTTTAAATTTTTGTTCTATTGTTTTTTCAAATTCTACTTTTAGCACTTTCCTTAGTTGAAATAAATAGCGATAGGCTCATTTCTTATCTGGAAGCAGTGGAAGATCGGAGTCTTCAGGCAACACAAAACCTAATACTGATGCTCTTGGACCAATGCTACCAGGAATTCAGAATTGTCTCCAAAAAATGGTTATCCTTAAGTTTCACAAAACAGAAATCTTTGTATTTAATTAGCCTTGGGGGAGTTTGCAACCCGAATGGGAATTAAAAACTACAGTTAACCGATAATGGTGGGAACACGATCTTGGACTTTTTCCACTTAAAATATGAAGAGATCCGGGAGAAAAGAAAAAGAAATAATCTCAAATTCTGTTGCAAAAGCCATTGGGAAAAGCACAGTTAACCTTCAGATTGAAGCTCGGGTCAGAGATAGCAATGGATTAGTCACAAGAAAATCTTAAAATCTTAACCCAGCTACGGGTTTTATATATATATAAATATCTTTATATCTATATATATATATAAAGGTCAAGGTAAAGGTTTCCCTCACACATATGTGCTAGTCATTCTCGACTCTAGGGGGCGATGCTCATCTCAAAGTCGAAGAGCCAGCGCTGTCCAAAGATGTCTCTGTGGTCATGTGGCTGGCATGACTCAATGCCAAAGGCACACAGAACGCTGTTACCATCCCACCAAAGCTGGTCCCTATTTTTCTACGTGCATTTTTTACGTGCTTTCAAACTGCTAGGTTGGCAGAAGCTGGGACAAGTCACTGGAGCTCACCCTGTTACACAGAACTAGGGATTCAAACCGCTGAACTGCCGACCTTTCTATCAACAAGCTTAGCATCTTAGCCACGGAGCCATCATATATATATATATATAAATCAGCTCACACCCCCACTAGCAGTTAAAAGGAAGAGACAGTTGCAATCTCACATTGCTCCTGGAAGCACGAAGCCGAGAACACCAGCCTGAAGATGATGAATGAGACTTCGTCGAAACGTCACCAAGACACTTCCAATTTTACGCGGGAGAAGACCCGAATAACCAAAGACCTACATATGTGTGTGTGTGTGTGTGTGTGTGTGTGTGTACAGGTAATATCTCGGGTTTCTTCCCGTGTAATTGTAAACATGTCTTTAGAAGGATAGCAGCGACGTTTCGACCCGAATAACCAAAGACCTACATATATATATATATAGGTCTTTGGTTATTCGGGTCTTCTCCTGCATAAAATTGGAAGTGTCTTGGTGACATTTCGACGAAGTCTCATTCGTCATCTTCAGGCTGGTGTTCTCGGCTTCGTGCTTCCAGGAGTTTTCTGAGGTTTTCTGCGAAAACCTCAGAGAAAACACACACACACACACACACACACACACACACACACACACATATATATATATATATGAAATCATATTCACTACTTTCTGGGTTTTTTTTCCTTCTTTTCATTCTGGCAGCCAGCAGATTTTGTGCTTGCCCATTTGGAGACTTGGAGACTTATATTTGCTGAGGTTTTTGTGGATGTTTGTATGTAGATCTGTGGTTATTCGGGTTTTCTCCCGCGTAAAATTGGAAGTGTCTTGGCGACGTTTCGACAAAGTCTCATTCGTCATCTCCAGGCTGGTGTTTTCGGCTTCGTGGTTCTAGGAGCAAATGCTAGAAGCACAAAGCCGAAAACACCAGCCTGAAGATGACGAATGAGACTTCGTCAATTTCCCTTGGAGACCCTGGGAAGGTGTAATAACTATATCTCTGCCAGGACAGCTTTTAGCAAAGATTATTTGGGAATTTGATGGAATCTTTGAAAGTTCAACAATAGCTCCCTCTGGGTTTGCTTTCTTCTAAGAGATATCTTGAAATAGTTCAAAGTTTTCTGTTAATAGAAATAAACTGAAATTGCTACATTGCATCCCTTGTCTACCAGGTATCTGACATTACCAACTGATTTCTCCCTTCTCTCCTTCCTCCTCTCTCTCCTATACTGGTCTTGTTTGCTTGTTGGTTGAAGCATTGATTCAAGGTATGATAGCAATGGCACTTAGATTTATATACCACTTCACAGTGCTTTACAGCTCTGTCTAAACGGTTTACAGAGTCGGTATAGTGCCCCTCCAAAAATCTGGTTCCTCATTTTATCCACCTCAGAAGGATGGAAGGCTGAGTCAACCTTGAGCTGGTCAGGATCAAACTGCTGGCAATGGGCAGAATTAGCAGTCTGCAATACTGTATTCTATCAGGAAAGAAGGAAGGAAGGAAGGAAGGAAGGAAGGAAGGAAGGAAGGAAGGAAGGAAGGAAGGAAGGAAGGAAGGAAGGAAGGAAGGAAAGTAGCTGTAGCATTTAAGACTTACTGTATTTTTCAGAGTATAAGACACACTCCCCACCCCAAAGAGGGTGAAAATTTGGGTGCGTCTTATCCACTGAATGGAAGCCCACCCACCCACTGGAAAATGGGGTGTGCAGAGGCAGCAATAGGCTATGGTAATCCCTGCAGCCTGAAACAATTGATCTTCGGGAGGGCGAGCCAACCGACAATCAGCTGCTTGTGCTAATCAGGCTGTGCTAAAGTTGAAACGGGCTGTTTGCTGAAAAGAGGCAAATTGTTGGGAGGCAGAAGCAGATTCTTTTTTTCCTCTCCCAGCTGTGTCTTATAGTCCGGAGCGTCTTATACTCTGAAAAATACGGTATACACTGCTTCATAGTGCTTTACAGCCCTCTCTAAGCGGTTTACAGAGTCAGCCTATTGCCCCTAACAGTCTGGATATTCATTTTACCCACCTCAGAACAATGGAAGGAAGGCTGAATCAACCTTGAGCCTGGTGAGATTCGATCTGCCAAATTGGTAGCAGCTGGTGATCAGCAGAAGTAGCTTGCAGTAGTGCACTCTAACCACTGCACCACCAAGGCTCAATAAAATAGATAAGCAGTTAAAAGCCTTATGTGTTTGCTTAGATACCGCCAAATCATGATATTCCTAATTTTGGGGTCTTCTGATTTATTTCCAGGAGACTAAAGCATGGTGGGCATTAAACACGAGACCTTCAGGTTAAAAATGTAGTTTCCTATTCAAATCACAAGAACAATAAAGTTATTAATACTATTAGTAACATTAATACAATTTACAAATTAGCTATGAAAGGATGGGCCTGAAATAAAAGAAAAAGAGGGAGCGAGAGCGGGGAGAGGGGGAGAGAGAGAAAAAAGGGAGGGAGAGGAGGATAGACGGAGAGAGGGGAGAGAGAGGGAGAAATAGAGAACAGGAGGGAGAGAGGGAGGGATGGAGGGAGGAAAAGAGGGAGGGAGAGAAAGAAAGGGGGAGAGAGGGGGAGAGGGGGAGGGAGGGGGAGAGAGAGAAAGGGAAGGAGAGTGGGAGAGGAAATGTGAGGGAGAGAGGGGGGAGGGGGAAGGGGAAGGAGAGGGAGAAGAGGAGAGAGGGAGAGGGAGAGAGAGGGAGAAGGGGAGAGGGAGAGGGAGGGAGAGGGACAAGGAGAGGGAGGCAGAGGGAGGGAGAGGGAGAGGGGGAGAGAGGGAGAGGGAGGGAAAGAGAGAGAGAACAGGAGGGAGGGAGGGAGGAAAAGAGGGAGGGAGGGAGAAAGGAAGAGAGGGGGAGAGGGAAGGGGATGGAGAGAGGGAGGGGGAAGGAGAGGGAGAAAGTGAGAGAGGGAGAGGGAGAGGGAGAGGGAGAGAGGGAGAAAGAGAGAGAGAGAACAGGAGGGACAGAGGGAGGGGGAAAGAGAAAGGGAGGGAGAGTGGGAAAGAGGGAATGCGAGGGAGAGAGGGGGGAGAGGGAGGGAGAAGGAGAGAGAGAGAAAGGGAGGGAGAGAGGGAGAGAGACTACACCATGTCTTTGATCACATTTAGCAAGTTGTAGAGCAAGCCACCAATTTCATTCCTTACTTTCTTCTCTCCACCAAATGTTTGCATAATCTTCAGTATTCGGGCAATTGCCGAGGGGGGGGTGAGGTGGGGGGTGAGAAGGGAGAAAGCCAGCAGATTCATGACTCAGAGTTGACATAAATTTTGGCTTTGTGAGCAGAGCTGCCGAATACAAAGAGAGGGAGGTGGGAGTGGGGGAGAAAATCACACACACAGACGCCATGCCTAGTTTTTAATAGTGTTCCCAGATTTCTTTTGTCGGTCTGCTGCAGTGGTTCTTAAAATGGTTTACCAGCCGCAAATGAAACAAACAACTAATCCCAAGGAAAAAAAATAAATAATAAAATAAAATAAACAAACAACGCAGGTCAAAGGAAGCCACAGTCTGCTGCCAGAACCCTCCAATTCACCGCTGACCCAGAGAAGCGGGTCTATTTTCATTTGTTTTCCGAATTAAAAAGAGAGAGAGAGAGAGAGGGAGGGAGAGCTTGGAGCAAAATTCTTTAGCACAGAAGCATTTGAGAAAGGACGATTTCTGCAGCCTTAAATAAAACACAATCTCTGACAAACGTCTAGACAACTGAGAAGGTTCATGCAGAAAAAGAGAGAATTCTGGAGTGGTTTCTTCTGAATGTGAAACTATGTTTTATAACCTCAAAGCCCAAGTACAGGGAATTTATCCAAAGGTGATTTTTTTCAGGAGGCATTCCTTGCAGATAGCTGGTCCTTTGCATCCTTTTAGAGGGTCGTTGAGGCCACTTGGAGGTTTATCTGTGTCACCTGAGTAGCGCTCCTGGATCCTGTAGTTTTCTCTTTGGAAATCCATTCCTACTCCCACATCATTCAAGGGGTCTACATCCCAAATTGTACGGCTAGCTGTCTGCAAGGGATAGAAATCTTTCCATTTCCCCACTATCCATTCAGAGCTGAAGAAGCTTCTTGGATGAAAAGCAAAACCTCTTCAAAAGAAAAAAAAACAAGAAAGCCCAAAATTGCCTCCTGAAAAAAAACCTTTGGGACAGCCTGGATGACTGAGAATCTCCACAGAGTAGCTTGATGCTGTTTATTGATTGATCCTTTAATCATGTTTTGAAGGTGCCATTTGCTTCCCTAATGTGTGGCGGTCAGATGAGTTGGCCTTCTGTGGCTTGTGAGATTTATTTCTGGAACCTTCCCCTTCAACTCATAAATTAGAACTGTGATGGCGAACCTATGGCACAGGTGGCATGAGGAGCCATATTGGTGGACACACAAGTGTTGCCCTAGCTCAGCTCCAGAGCACATGCGCGCACTGGCCAACTGATTTTCAGGCCTTCCAGTCCCACCGGAAGTTGGGAAACGGGCTGTTTCCGGCCTCCGGAAGGCCTCTGGGGGAATGGAGAAAGCTGTTTCTGCCCTCCCCAGGCTCCTAGAAAGCCTCTGGAGCCTGGGGAGGGGGAAAAACGGGCCTACTGGGCCCACCGTGCCATCGTACGCCAAAAGCAGGGGGAAGTGGGGGGGGGGGGTCACGTGCGCATATGGCGGAGGACGGGGTGCATTGAATTATGGATGTGGGCACACACACCCATGACCCCCCACGCGACCCCCGCTTTTGGCATGTGATGGCAAAAAGGTTAGCCATCACTGAATTAGAGATTTAAAAAAAAAAATTGGAGAAACCCCACGAGGTCACCAAATGTGATGAGCTTTTGATGCTCTTCTGCAGGCTCTCAGGAAGTTTCAGGAGAGAAGGTCCCCACTGCAGGAGATGTTAATCTTCTCCCACAAGGGTCTCAGCCTTTGCACGTGAGAATGGTGGAAGCAAAATTGGTGACCTTGGGGTGCTTTCTGCCTTCTGGAACACAGCCCCAACGTTCACACGAAAGGCTGCGAGTAACTGTTATGACAAAGAGAGAATTTTCCACATTCGAAGGGTTTCCTGCCCTTCTCTATCTTATCCAAAAGACCGCCTTTTAATATACTGAACTGGAAAGGCTAAAATAAACATGATTAGTGTCTTGATTTTATGTAGGTTTTTAAAAAAGATATTAAGGCCCCCCCCTCTTGAAATAAGTACTCTACATAAGTGTGTAAAATTGGAAAGCAGGTCTAAGGAGCCCTAATTATTAGGGAGATAAGGCCGATGGAGCTGGGGTTTCGTCTAAAGAAATTTTATGACTGCTTGCTTCATCTTGACTTGCCAAAATTGCTTATTTAACAACCCATTTATGAGCTGCTTACTCTTGTCTGCAGCCTACTTTACATAGAGTCAAGGATCTATTAATGCAGTCACAGCTCTAGTATTCTTACTTCTTCTAAACTCCACAAAGGCAGGCGAGAAAGATGCTAGGCCTGTAGAAGAAGGTGTCCAGGAGTTGTGTGTATAAGCAAGACCAAATACTGTTGTGTCAAAGATGTTTGTTTGTTTATTTATTTATTTATTTATTTATTTATTTATTTATTTATTATTTCTCAAACCGGAGTTTGTTTTTCCTTGAGGATGATTTGCTTCTCATCTAAGAAGCTTCTTCAGTTGTCATCCAAGAAGGTTCTTTAGAACTTCAGAACTCTTCTTGGATGAGCAGCAAAATGTCTTCAAGGACAAACAAAGTCCAATTGTCTTTTAAAAAGAAGCTTCTTCAGTTCTCCTCCAAGAAGGTTCTTCAGTTCTTCATAACTCCACTTGGATGAGAAGCAAAATGTCTTCAAGGACAAACAAAGTATAATTGTCTTTTAAAAAGAAGCTTCTTCAGTTCTCCTCCAAGAAGCTTCTTCAGTTCTTCATAACTCCACTCGGATGAGAAGCAAAATGTCTTCAAGGACAAACAAAGTCCAATTGTCTTTTAAAAAGAAGCTTCTTCAGTTCTCCTCCAAGAAGCTTCTTTAGTTCTTCATAACTCCACTCGGATGAGAAGCAAAATGTCTTCAAGGACAAACAAAGTCCAATTGTCTTTTAAAAAGAAGCTTCTTCAGTTCTCCTCCAAGAAGGTTCTTCAGTTCTTCAGAACTCTTCTTGGATGAGCAGCAAAATGTCTTCAAGGACAAACAAAGTATAATTGTCTTTTAAAAAGAAGCTTCTTCAGTTGTCATCCAAGAAGGTTCTTCAGTTCTTCATAACTCCACTCGGATGAGAAGCAAAATGTCTTCAAGGACAAACAAAGTCCAATTGTCTTTTAAAAAGAAGCTTCTTCAATTCTCCTCCAAGAAGATTCTTCAGAACTCATCTTGGATGAGATGAGAAGTAAAATGCCTTCAACGAAAAACAAAGTCCAGTTGCCTTTTGAAAGAGCATCTTTGGGACAACCATGACCTGGATGACTGAGAATCTCCATAGAACTCAAATACTCCTGTGCTTATTCTGAGTCATGAATAGTGACTACAATGATTTAAATGCTGGGTGTTTAAAATTGATGAGCCTTTTATTCTAATGCTCTTCCTATTCTAAATATGAATATGCATGTGGAATATGGATGAGAACCGAGACTGGTGAGATGGGAACGCTCGGTTCTCAGGCTAAAGAGAACTTGTAATGTAAATGTAACACAGTTTCCTACCCAGTAAATCAAGTAATCTTTCAAGTGAGCATTCATCTTTAATTTGGAAGGGCAGGAGGAAGAAGTCTACAGGTTAGACATGGGAATATTGATGTGTACTTGCCTGACTTATTTTGACCTTGATGGACAATCAGCTGTTATGTTTAAGATACTTGATCAGGGGTGAAATCCAGCAGTTTCTGACACATTCTGGAGAACCGGTAGTGGAAATTTTGAGTAGTTTGGAGAACTGGCAAATACCACCTCTGGCTGGTCCCAGAGTGGGGGTGGGAATGGAGATTTTGCAGTATCCTTCCCCTGCCATGCCCACCAAGCCACACCCACCAAGCCACGCCCACAGAACTGGTGGTAACAAAAATTGGATTTCACCACTGCACTTGATGTTTGTCTGCCGTAAAGTTTCTAAGCAAGCCAAGTTGGGTCTGAGAATCTTTTGCCAAGTCAAGCCAAACGCTGAATAATGACTTCAATGTCTGGAGGTTGGACAACCCATTTGTCTGAAATGTTATAGGCTTCCTCCTTCAGCAGGGGGTTGGATTAGAAGACCTCTAAGGTCCCTTCCAACTCTTGTTATTCTGTTAAATCTGAGAGCTGTGATCTCAACATATCACTGAATCCACTGGAATGGATGAGGTTGCCATTTTTGTTTAAATCCTTGTGAACATCTTTCAAATTTGTCTTTTTTTTTCTTTTCTTTTCAGGGTTGTCTCTGTCCAGCTCCAGCCCCTCCAAGAAATTATGATCAGCTTTGCAATGATAACAATTACTAGGTGTTTTAAAAACAGAATCATAGGGCAGGAAAAAACCTTGGAGGTCTCTCTCTTTTTTAAAAAAAATTAATTTATATGCCGCTTTTCTCCAGAGACTCAGGGCGGCTTACAATGCATTAAGCAATAGCCTTCATACTTTTGTATATACCTGCTTAGTAGAGCTTTTGCCTCCACCCCCCACAAGCGGTGTTCTTTATTATACAAAGTCAGCTTATTGCCCCCACAATCCAGGTCCTCATTTTACCTACCTTGGAAGGATGGAAGGCTGAGTCAATCTTGAGCCTGGTGACATTTGAACTCACAGTAATTGCAGGCCGCTGGTGTCCCTTAAACACCACTTAAGCTGCTGCTTAAGCTGCTGTGCCACTAGGCTCTTTTCTAGTCAAGGCAGGAGACCTTATACCAGGGGTGTCAAACTCAAGGTCTGTGGGCCACATCCGGCCCATGATGCCGGTAAAATGAGGACCCAGGTTGTTGAGGGCAAGAGGCTGACTCTGTAAAACCACTTAGAGAGGTCTGGAAAGCACTGTGAAGTGGCATATAAGTCTAAGGGCTATGGCTATTTCCAAAGTGTTGGATTCCTTCCTGTTGGACGTCCCTCCATGCTAATGACGTCGTTCTTCTGTTTTTCCTAGTCTGTTCCCAGTTCTCCAGAGGAGTCTATGCCATCTTTGGATTCTATGACCAGATGTCAATGAACACACTGACGTCCTTCTGTGGGGCACTGCATACGTCTTTCATCACGCCCAGCTTTCCAACAGATGCTGAGGTTCAGTTTGTCATCCAGATGCGTCCAGCTCTGAAAGGGGCCATCTTAAGCCTTCTGACATACTACAACTGGGAAAAATTTGTATATCTTTATGACACCGAACGAGGTAAGAATACATTTTCATTTTCCAGATAGTTTCTTTCCCTCCCCTCCCCCTCTTGTATCTTAAATGCAAAAAGTGGCTTAATGTAGGTAGTCCTTGACTTATGACCACAATTGATGATCTCCCTTTTAAAATTTTAAATTGTTTTTAATTTGTCTTATATATTGGGTTTTAAATTTGTTTTTGGGCCAAAACATTTAATAATTTTAATGGGTTTTTAATGTTTATATTGTTTGTATTTTATTCTGGCTGTTCACCGCCCTGAGTCCTTCGGGAGTAGGGCGGTATATAAATTTGATAAATAAATAAATAAATAAATAAATAAATAAATAAATAAATAAATAAATAAATAAATAAATAAATAAATAAATAAATAAATAAATAAATAAATAAATAAATAAATAAATAAATAAATAAATAAATAAATAAATAAATAAATAAATAAATGGGAAGGGACCTGAAGACAACAATTCAAACCGTTCGCTTAAATATCATTTAAATGTGGAATGCCCATCGGATTGTTTTGGGACTGAATTTCCAGATCAAAAGTCTCCGGCATTCCTACATATAAATGTACAATATCTGGTTGCAATATTTGGCAGTCTGTAATTTGGGACAGGGTGGCTCAGTGGCTAAGACACTGAGCTTGTCGATTAAAAGGTCGGCAATTCAGTGGTTCGAATCCCTAGTGCCGTGTAACGGGGTGAGCTCCCGTGACTTGTCCCAGCTTCTGCCAAGCTAGCAGTTTGAAAGCACATAAAAAATGCAAGTAGAAAAATAGGGGCCACTTTTGGTGGGAAGGGAACAGTGTTACATGTGCCTTTGGCGTTGAGTTATGCCAGCCACATGACTATGGAGATGTCTTTGGACAGTGCTGGCTCTTTGGCTTTGAAACAGAGATGAGCACTGCCTCCTAGAGTTGGGAATGACTAGCACATCTGCACGAGGAGAACCTTTAACTTTACCTTAATGCCTGTAAGACTTTTGGGGGTTGTTATGATGCCGTGGTGCCTTAAGCTGCACCCCTCAGTCCCAGGTCTTTTCTTCTGAACCAGGGGTGAACAATCATCAGGTATTCTGGGAGTTGAAGTCCACAGTTTGTAAAGGGGTCATAATTACCAATCCTTGTTCTAAAGGGTTGTAATGAATTTTGCCAGCATCCTAAATAGGTGGCAATTTTGGACAGGTTTTCCAGTGCATTGTAAAGTATTTTCAACCAGTTTTCCAGAACATCTTCAGTCAATGATAATTTCTTGAATTAGAAAGCCAAATGAAAGTTCTCACATATGTTGCTGCCTTTGAAATGGGAAGGGAGATCCTGGAACTGTCACACTTTTAATAATTTGCACTGTCAATTTCTTTTGCTGCTTCGGGGCACCAGTGATTCTGGAAGACAATATGGAACAATTTTCTGTCAGTTCTGGAAATATATGATCGTTTAACTATCTCCTCTCTCTCTCTGTCTCTCTCTCTCTCTTTCCGCACATGTAAACATTATTAGCTTACTAGGGTATTGTTAAAATTGGACAATCGGTGAGAAATTGCAGGGAGCCATTTCTCCCCAGCTTAAATATTGCATTAGTGGGGAAATTGCATTTGCAAGCATTTTCATAGCAAGCGGCTGTGCTAGCATCTGCCAGAGAGAAGGGAAGCCTGGAGCTCAATCTTAGAATAAGGTGTCACAGAAGCTCTGAAGACTGAAATGATCTCTGTTTCAGATGATTACTGTAGGAGCCTGGAATATGCTTTGCTGGCTGGGCACCGTAATTTACTTCCTTACCTTTGTGTCGCATGCTAAGATGGCTAAGAAGCAAACCTCAGAAAGGGCATAGTTTTACTTTGGTTTTTATATTGGCTCAGGTTACTATGGTTAGATGGTGTCCTGGAAGGCATGGCTTCGTTTTCCTGCAGCTACATAAAATAATCACTTATCTCTTCTTATGAACTGGAGCACTATGGTATTGTAGCTCAGAAGAGAGAGAGAGAGAGAGAGAGAGAGAGAGAGAGAGAGAGAGAGGGAGGGAGGGAGGGAGGGAGGGAGGGAGGGAGGTGGAGTGGAGTGGAGTGGAGTTGGATTTTAGTAGGTTCTGACCAGTTCTGGAGCACCGGTAGTGGAAATTTTTAATAGTTCAGAGAACCAGTAGTAAAAATTCTGACTGGCCCTGCCCCCATCTATTCTCTGCCTCCCGAATCCCAGCTGATCAGGAGGAAATGAAGATTTCACAGTAACCTTCCCCTGGAGTGGGGTGGGAATGGAGATTTTACAGTATCCTTCCCCTGCCACGCCCACCAAGCCATGCCATGCCCACCAAGCCACACCCACAGAACAGATAGTAAAAAATTTGAATCCCACCACTGGAGTGGAGTGGAGTGGAGTGGAGTGGAGTGGAGTGGAGTAGAAAGGAAAGGGAAGGGAAGGGAAGGGAAGGGAAGGGAAGGGAAGGGAAGGGAAGGGAAGTCTGAACCATATCCATTATAGTCCCAAAGGTACTTTTTCAAGAAGCAACTGGACCTTCTGTCTAATAGATAGGTCCATTATAGTTGACTGCTTACGATAAGCCATAATAAACCAGTCACAACTCATCATAATCTTAAACCCAGTTTAAATATCAAGTAAGTTCCAGAGTTTGATTGAAGGGACCAGGAAGATCTCAAGAAGATATTAGCTAAGGCTTGAGGGTTGAACTGTGGTGTTCTTGGTGCTTTCTGATGATGTGACATGGTTGGGTTAAAAAAATGTCTAAGGCAAAACAACCAAGCTCAGAGAACACCAAGGACTCCACAGAAGTGTATACTAAATGACAATAATCCCAGATTTAGGAAGCCAAGCTCAGTACTTGTGAAAATATGGCTACTTGAGAATCCCAGACACATGTTGTTGATAAGCAGGTTCCTATTTTAATAGATTCTCATTTAAATTTTAATGAGAGCATAAATATGCATGTTTGAGCTTCTCTTTGCGGGGCGAGATAAAGCATGTTTAATTTTCATAGAGTATATAAATCGGTAAATAATTTAAGGAAAGGATACTTTGTTCACTATGCAAGTTGGATTGTAGCAAAAGGTCTGCTATTGAAGGCAACTTCTTGTGCATCTAAAATGAGGTGAAGGACTTGTTTAATTTCTATCTCCACCCCCTGGTCTGTCCAGGTATGGGATTGAAAAATTTCAGCAACTGGTTCACTGCCTGGTTGCTGGGTGGGTGTGGCCATGGGGGTGTGGCCTACTTGGCCTCCTGCACCACAGTGTGTGTGTGTGTGTGGGGGGGGGGGCTTTTCGCCCTCCCCAGGCTCCGGAGGCTTTCCTGGAGCCTCCAGAAGGGCAAAAATGGCCTCCCCGGGCTGAAAATGGGCCTGTTTCCTGACTTCCGGTAGGCCCGTTTTTCACCCTCACAGAGCCTCTGTGTGGGCCCTGCACTTATCTGGCATCCAAAACGGGCCACGTAGAGACTCCAGGGAATGGCGGGTGGGGTGCATGGGGTTAGCCAGTCCTTGGAACAATGGGTTCAGCAGACCAGATTAAAATTAACATTTTGTTCACCTGAACCAGTCTGAACCAGCTGAATCCCACCCCTGGGTCTGTCTGGCTGTTTCCTGGAATCAGAGTTGGGATAGAGTTAGGATCTTATTGCTTCGCAACCTGCTGGCTTTGTTCAGGAGAATCCAGAATTAGAAGATTGCTTTTGTCCTGATGTCACCTGAAGTTTTATTTATTTATTTATTTTTAATTTGATTTATATGCCGCCCTTCTCCGGAGACTCAGGGCAGCTTACAATGCATTAAGCAATAGCCTTCATACTTTTGTATATATTTATACAAAGTCAGCTCATTGCCCCCACAGACTGGGTCCTCAATTTACCCACCTTAGAAAGGATGGAAGGCTGAGTCGACCTTGAGCCTGGCTAGGATTGAACTCGCAGAATTACAGGCAGCTGGATGTTAATTGCTGCCTTTAGTAGGAGGCATTAGCCCCCTACGCTACTCAGGCTCCTTTTTTTTTTTTGTCTTCGGGAAGAAACTACTCAAGGAACCAGAGGTGCTTCTGTCCCTTCTTTAGCATTTCTCGGACATTCTATTGGTCTGAAAATTATGCAAGAAAAAAAATAGACAAGATACGTAAAAGAATTGAGAATGAAACAGTTGCAGGAGGAAGCTGGAAAAAAAATCTAAGTTGAGGGGGAGGAGGATGGGGATGGTGGAGGGGAGGGGGAGGGGGTGGTGGAGGAGGAGGAGGTGGAGGAGAAGGAGGAGGAAGAAGGAGGAAGAAGAAGAGGAGGAGGAATAGGAAGAAGAAGAGGAGGAGGAGGAGGAGGAGGAGGAAGCTGCAAAAAAACCTAAGTTGAGGGGAGGAGGAGGGGGGTGGAGGAGGAGGAGGAGGAGATGGAGGAGGAGGAAGAGGAGGAGGAGATGGAGGAGGAAGAAGAGGAGGAAGAGGTGGAGGAGGAGAAGGCGATGGAGGAAGAGAATAGGAAGAAGAAAAAGAAGAGAAGGAGGTAGAGGAGGAGGAGGAGGAAGAGAAAGAAGAAGAGAAGGAGGCGGTGGAGGAGGAGGAGGAATATGATTTCCAAATGGTCCCATCAGGGATTGTAAATGTTCTGCCGTAGTTGGCTTCCTCATTCAGAGTCTGATGCTGTTGTAAAAGCTATGCATCTTTCATAGCTTGTCCCACATTCCCTTACATAATGACAATATAATAGACGGCTGTACTCAGGAAACCCCTTCTGAGTTCATCCTATTCCTGGCCCATTAAAATAAATAAATAATGCAGTGAATGTTTAGAGCGGCTGTCAGTAAACGTCTGTTGCAGTTCCTTTCATATATCCAGGCGACAGAGAAAAGATAACACTGCGGGTGCTTTATCAAGTATGGTTGAGGATAAGACTTTGGTAAAGTAGAGATGGAATCGGCCAAGGTGGCTGAATTCCACCCTCCGGTCTGTTACGAAGAACCGCTGAAGTCATGGAATCTACCTCGATTGTTGATGGTGGCAGGTGGTTCCCCCCCACCCACCCCCGATTTCAATCAAAGCCCTGAGCTTCCCATGTGGAGAAAATGACCGAGCATTTTATAAAAAGCTTTTTCAATCGAAGTACTTTATTCAGAGTTTATCATGTGACCCAGATTAGCTGCTGGATCCCAGCAAGCTGAGTTCACTGACCATATTGGAGACAAATTCCTTGTATACAATTGGAGACAAATTCCTTGTGTAGCAAATCATCCTTGGCCAATAAAGAATTCTAATTCTAATTTTCTCCCCTTCCTTTTTGTCAAAATGGCCTCTTATTAAAATTTCTTTCATTCCTTATGATAATATCAAAGTCTGTTTCTCACTCTAGTTGCCTTTAGTTGCATCATTAGCTGGTAAATAGGTGAAGGGGGAAAAAAACCCCCAACCAGTAGGAAATTAAAGAAAAAGTTTCATCCAGAGCAGTGGTTCTAAATAAAAACATGGCACCTGCCCACTTTACCCACTTTAATCAGCCGCTCTTCATGTTGTCATGATTGCATCTATACAGGGAGACTGAGACCATAATTAGATGTTTTTAATGTTATTAATAAAATTAATACCATGACCTCACCGGAGGCCAATCACTAACAGTCCTGCAAACTTCGCTGGCTAATCCGTAAATTGATATTGCTTAGTAGTTTCTGCAGGGTTAAATGAAAGAGAAAATGAGAACTTGCTGGAAGGGAAGGAGAAAAGTTGGCAGAAAATCCAGGACAGAGTGTACAAAATTTCACATCGGGCACAAACAAAATTTGCTTCTACCATCAATTGAGATGGTGGCCAAAGGAGAAGAGACAGTGGTATGATTCAAATAATTTAACAACCGGTTCTCTGCCCTAATGACCGGCTGAGTGGCGTGGCCATGGTGGGCCACGCCCATGCAGGGGGTGTGACAGGTGGCTCTTGACCTCCTGCAGCCTTCTGGGAGCATAAATGGGCCACGGGGGTGGCCCGCACTGCATTCCCCATGCCCCATTTTGGGCCTAGTAGGCCTCCCAGCCTACTGGGAGCTAAAACAGAGCATGTGGGGATTCCTGAAAGGGATGGGGATGGGAGGGGTGGAGCCAGACAGCAATTTAACAACCGGTTCTCCCGAACCAGCCTGAACCGGCTGAATCCCACCATTGAGAAGTTGGCCACAAGCCTTAAATGAATACTTTCCAAACTTTTTCCTTCATTGCCTCCCAGTGCTTATCAGAAAGTCTTATCAAACTTTGAGGACTGGTCGTAAGTCCCTTCCTTCGCCACCGTTGTAATTTTGAACAGTCGTTGAAAGGAATGTTCGTAACGCGGGGTCTACCTGTATTATAAATACAATATCATCCAATGATCATTATGATCACCAAACGAAATCTAAAAACACCGGGGAATTTTTAGAATCCAGTCACTCTGACAAATCAAGAGACACATAGATATTAACAACATTCTATCCAAAAGAGATTCTTACCCAGCACAAAAAGGAACAAAAAGACCCAAGCACCTCTTCACTAGCAATCAGCACCCAAATCAGCATAAGCTAACATTCAAGGTTAACATCAGACCAACATTCAAGTAAACGATATCCCCGTCAAGAAACTGCCAAAGACGCCAACAGCAAAACCGCCCAACCAAAGAATCTCTAAGACCAGCCTCACCAAAAGCCATCAGAATATAAACTGACAGCAAACCCCACTCTTAGTAGCACTGATGATGTTACCTAGATGGGTCATGAAACTTCTGCCAAAAAACAAACAAGCTCAGAGAACAATGAGGATCCCACACTCTTCTTCCTCCTTTTCCTCTCCACACACCCCACTGTCTTCTAGCACTGATGATGTTACCTAGACGGGTAATGAAACATCTGCAAGAAAACAAATGCTCAGAGAGCACTCAGGACACTCAATCATCATTAATTCATTTCAAAAAAATTATGATTATCATCATTTCATGGATTTTCAATTTAAAAGGAATACTATCTTCCGTGGGCTTTGGACATGGAAATATTGCTTGAAATTATCCCTAGAAGAGGGGTAATTTTGCAGGGCCAAGAATTAATTAAATAGATTGCAAAAGAAAAGACTGCAGAGTTCTGGATTAACTTGGGAGGGGAAGGATCCAGACATATCTCCAAGAGTTACACTGCTGTTGACAAAACTATCTGCAGAGGTAGATCTTCTGGGAAGAAGAGGTTTTACACAATAAAATTGAGACAGCAAAGGACAGCTGAGCCGATATATGAATGGGTAGTACGGTTAACACCTCATAACTAAAGATTATGCTTTTCGTGACATTGATGCAATAAAGGACAGGATATTAATGTCATCCAACTCATAAACAGTGAATGTGGAAGGAAGGCCTGACCTAAGAAGAAGTGTTAAAAATAGCCCTGGGCTTATGAAACGTCCAAGCAAAAAAATGTTAATACTGCAGAATTAAATGCCAAGAAACGTGTACAGTTAAGGGACCAAAGCCAAGTTGTAAAGAAGCAGAAAAGAAGATAAGTAGACCTTACCTTGAGTAGCAGCAAGGAGGCTAAAAAAATGTAGAAAGTGGAGAAAGGCACTAAAAACAGAAAAGATGGACAGATGGAGAGATCTATAGAAAGGGGCGTCCTCCTGGATGCACGGCTGTCTTTGGAGGAGCATGTGATGGCCGTGGCCAGGGGGGCTTTTTATCAGGCTCGCCTGATACGCCAGTTGCGTCCCTATCTAGATTGGGATTCCGTACGCACAGTCACTCAGGCACTCGTCATTTCCCGCCTGGACTACTGCAATGCTCTCTACATGGGGCTCCCCTTGAGGTGCACCCGGAGGCTCCAACTGGTGCAGAATGCGGCCGCGCGGGGGATTATGGGAGCAAGGGGGCGCTCCCATGTGACACCTCTCCTGCGTGAGCTGCATTGGCTTCCGGTGGTCTTCCGGGTGCGCTTCAAGGTGTTAGCGACCACCTTTAAAGCGCTCCATGGCATAGGGCCTGGGTACTTGCGGGACCGCCTTCTGCCACCAATAGCCTCCCACCGGCCAGTTCGCTCCCACAGAGAGGGACTCCTCGGGGTGCCGTCGGCCAGACAATGTCGGCTGGCGACACCCAGGGGGAGAGCCTTCTCTGTGGCAGCACCAGCCCTCTGGAACGATTTGCCCCCGGAGATCCGTACGATACCCGATCTCCGGGCTTTCCGCCGTGCCCTAAAAACTTTTTTATTTCGTCAAGCTGGGCTGGCGTAACCCCCCCCCCTCTCTTTTTTAAGCTTAAAGTTTTATGGGTTTTAAATTTTAATTGCTTATTGGGTTTTTAAATTTATTGGGCCAAAATTATTTAATTCTTTTATTAATATTTTAAATTTTGTATTGGAGTGTTTTTTATTCTTGGCTGTACACCGCCCTGAGTCCACTAGGAGAAGGGCGGTATATAAATTTAAATAAATAAATAAATAAATAATAAATAAAGTGTAGTTACAGTAGACCAGGGATCTGCAACCTTAAACACTCAAAGAACCGTTTGGATCCATTTCCCACAGAAAAGAAAACATCGGGAGCCACAAAACCCTTCCCATGCCTGACTACTTCTTGAGCGGCCACAAAACTAGCGTATGTAGTTGAATTAAACGTTCTGTTTTCTTCCGAAACTTTTATTTTCTTGGATTTATCCATGGTTGGCCTACTGGAGGTTGAAAAGCTCAATAAATTACGGACTGGCGGGTGTCACACATTGATGGTTGTGACACATATTTTGAGTGACAGACAGCCACAGCAGAGGGGTGAAAGAGCCACATGCGGCTCCAGAGCCGCAGGCTGCTGACCCCTGCAGTAGACCAACTGGCAGCACTATAAACCTTTGTAATGGGATAGGAGAATGACCTTGGGAGACAGGAGGAAGAGCTGAAGACTAGGCAACAGCGATAGCACTTAGACTTAAATACCTCTTCACCATGCTTTATAGCCTCTCTTAGTGGATTACAGAGTCAGCATATTCCTCCCACTCCACCCCCCCAACAATCTGGGTCCTCATTTTATTGATCTTTGAAGGATGGAAGACTGAGTTAACTTTGAGACTTGAACTGCCAAAGTGCTGGCAGTTGGCAGAATTTGCCTGCAATACTACATTCTAACCACTGCGCCACCATGGCAGAATTTGCCTGCAATGCTGCATTTTAACCACTGTGCCACCAGGCAACAATCAGATAAGAGGCACCGTAGCCCACAGAAGGAATGGAAGTGTGACAAATGTCTCAAATCCCTTCTTCTTTTCTGACTGTTAAATAGAGAGAGGAGTGATATACTTTCTCACTTGCAAGTTTCTGTTAATGTAACCTTACAATCAAGATAGAGTTAGTACCCCTGGGGATTGAATGGTGGAGGATGGCTGCAGAGAATATAAATCCTTCCATTCTCCACCATTCAGTCAGAACTGAAGAAGCTTCTTGGATGGAATGGGAAATGTCTTCAAGGAAAAACAATGAAAGTCTCGTTGTCTATTGAAAAAGTACCTTTGGGACAACCATCACCTGGATGACTGAGAATCTTAAACAGACTTTTAGCTATACAATTTGGGATGAACGCGCTTGGAATGGGGTGGGCATAGTAATGGATTTCCAGAGGGGAAAAAAATTGCATACTATAGGAACCAGGAACGCTACTCAGGTGACCCTGAGGACACAGATGAACCTCCAAGAGCTTCAACCACCCTCTAAAAGGATGCAAAGGACCAGCTGTCTGCAAGGAATATAAATCCTTCCATTCCCCACCATCCAATCAGAGCTGAAGAAGCTTCTTGGATGAGAAGTGAAACCTCTTCAGAAGAAAAAAACAGAAAGTCCGGTTGCCTCCTGAAAAAACACCTTTGGGACAACCATGACCTGGATGACTGAGCATCTCCATAAACATTTCCTCCTGGGGGTGCTTCTTATCTGGACTACCTCGGAAGGGTGACACCCTTTGAGGTTCACGGGCCTAGAGTGGATGCTCAGCTTGCTTGCTCACAAATTGTATCGTATCACCTTCTGCAAAGCTCTCTCAAGGGTGCGTTGCTGAGCTTCTTTGATAATAAATGACAGGGAGAGAATCGGAGAACACCTTTCAGATGGCAACATGTGTGCAAATGGAAAATTGATCAAGATCAATACTCTAAGCGAGAGCAGTTCTGATTGTTTAAACTAAAGATTTAAACCACAAAAGCCTCTTGATTGGTTTATTTGTCTTGATTCCAATCATTCCGTCCTAAGAGGGGAGAACACAACATTTTGTGCAGAAATGTGTGTTCTGTTAAGATACAGCCTGTTGTGCCTTAAAATGGCTTCTACATATACATATACATATACATATACATATACATATACATATACATATACATATACATATACATTTATCTATTTATCTATCATCTATCTATTGCTCAGGAGTGATATGGTAGCCTAGTGATGAAGAAACTTGCATCCCACTCGGAAGGCTGGGAGCTCTCTCTCTCTCTCTCTCTCTCTCTCTCTCTCTCTCATCTCTCATCTCTCATCTCTCATCTCTCTATTGCTCAGGAGAAATATGGTAGCCTAGTGGTGAAGACACTTGCCTCCCACTCGGAAGGCTGGGAGTTCAATCAAGAAGATACCTGCTGTGAACTCCATAGGCATCAGGAAGGGCATCCAGTCAGTAAATGCTGAGCTCCACCTGGTCACCTCAACTCTTCTCCAAATTAAGAGATTTCAGGATAGTTAAAAAGAAAAATAAAGTGTATATTGGTCAGCAATTTTCACCCAATGCCCTTTCCCCAAATGGATATATTTTTTGTCTTCATCATTCAACGCGGTGCGTGAGATTTGAACCGGGGAAGGCCATTTAGGATCACCACAACATGTGCACAAGTAGAACTTGCCGGGCAACTCCTTGAAATAAATACATGTTTTCCTGGGGTTGAAATGAAGGAGTTTCAAGATACAGCTCCTCTAGTTGTTGAAGTTGTTCCATGTTATATATTGTGCCCTCCGAATCATCTTTTCCCTACTAAGGTTCCTGCAGTGGGTGTGTATGTGTGTTCATAATCTAAAGTTTCATGTTTGACCCGCACCTCTGAAACGAATACGAATCGCAGGTTTGTATTTAACTATATTGTGCAAAAACGAGATCTGGATTGTCGCTCTGATGGAGAGCTTTTGTGAATAGCTCATTTAAATTTCACAGCACCTTAATTACAGGTTGATTAATACGGAATTCAGCCATACATGCCAGTTCAGAGAGAGAGAGAGAAAAAAATATATGACATTGCCAGTACAAAGCTGATTGCTAAAGAATAAGATGATCCCCAAGGAAAACTATTTGTAGCTGCCGCTTTTAAAAAAACTGGGCACCTTTTTAAAAATAACTTATTTAAATGAAAATTCTCAGAAGCAAATTGTTTTTTTTAACTGCTTGGGGTAGTTTCAATATATATACCGTGTTTTCCCAAAAATAAGTCATCCCCTAAAATAAACCCTCCTCTGAAAAATAAGTCCTCTCCCAAAAATAAGCCCTCCCTGAAAATATTTTAATGCATGCACAGCTGGTCCCCACCATTTCCTCTGGTTAGGGTTAGGCAGACAGAGCTAGAAATCAGGTAAGATGGCAAGAGGAGCCCCGTCTTGCTCCATGCGCCCCAAAACAATAAGAGCACCCCAAAAATAAGGCCAAGCGCTTATTTCAGGGTTCCAAAAAATATAGCACAGGGACTTATTTTATACACACACACACACACACACACACACACACAAACACATGTAAAGAAAGAAGCAGACATCTTGCGAGCTCCAGAACTATGTATGTATGTATGTATGTATGTATGTATGTTTGTATTTCTCTTTAGCCAGGTTCTTCCTATGTAAACAAAGATTTTTATGCAGCCCTAGTTCAGTGAAATCACAATCCACTAGTTTCTAGGCTTTTTTCAGGCAGCCAGCAAGGACCCTGCTGCCCATTGGAAGACTAAGGAGACTAAGATAGATCTATTTCGGACTTATTAGTCCTCATCAGTTAGCCACACCTTCATCCCATGTATCCTCCCTGTAAAGGTGTATGAATGTATGTATGTATGTGAATATGTATATGTGTATGTGTATGTGTATGTGTATGTGTATGTGTATGTGTATGTGTATATACTCCAAGTCTCCAAATGGGCAAGCACAAAATCTGCTGGCTGGCAGAATGAAAAGAAAGAAAAAAACCCCAGAAAGTAGTGAATGTGATTTCACTCAACCAGGGTTTGCAGAAACATCTTGGTTACATAGGAAAAACCTGGCTTAAAGAAACACACACACACACACACACACACACACACAACTTTAGCCAGGTTCTTCCTATGTAAACCAAGATTTTTATGCAACCCTAGTTCAGTGAAATCACAATCTACTAGTTTCTAGGCTTTTTTCCTGGCAGCCAGCAAACCCTCTGCTGCCCATTGGGAGACTATATATATATATATATTACAGTTGCAGTTTAGTAAGAAGGAAAGGGTATATTTTTAAACCATTGCTGATGAAGGTTAAGCATCAAGACTCTTTTGATGACACAGGAAGACAATTCAGATAGCCCAATATTTGATTTTTCTAGGACATTTATCTAAGGCACAGTAAGTAACACAGAAATTCATACTTTATGAATTCTATTCTAATTCTAATTCTATTCCTGGCTTGATTACCATAATCTGCTGTGATTGTTTCTTCAAAGGAATAATGTTTATCATTATTTAAACTCAGCAGTTGGGGGACTTTAATTTTTTAAAAGAGCCATCTAGCATTATGCAGGCAGAAGTATAACAAAAAAAAAAAATTAATTTGCTCGGTAAGTAATTTAAGATGATGTATGCTTTTGAAATTATTTGTATTTATTACACTTTCGTTGCATATTTCTGCCAGTAGGAAATGCATGAATTTTTCTTTAACACCATTAAAGTATGAGGGGGATTCTATTGAGCAGTGTAAGCAAACTAGTGTTTGAATCCGAGTTCTCGAACAAATATTACAACTGTTTAAACCAGGGGTGTCAAACTCGATTTTATTAAGGGCCACATCAGGGTTGTGTTTGATCTCGGAGGGCCGGGGGGGGGAGCGTGGCCAGGGGGTGTGGCCAGCTCAACGTCACCCTTCAAGGCTCCATTTTTGACCGCCATGGCCTCTTACAGTCCTCTGCCAGCAGAAATGGAGTATATGCCCCCCAACCCCCGAGCTCCATTTTCAGTGGCAGAAGCACCGCAGGCCAGTCCTTCACTGTTTCTAGGGTGTCCCCATGGCCCAGATCTAAGCATCCCGCAGGCTGGCTGCGGTCCCCAGGCCTTGAGTTTGTCACCCCTAGTTTAGACGATATGATGGAAAGAAAGCACATTGTATTGAAAATTTAAGATTGCTCCAGATCTGGCTGGGCTGCTGGAAGTCGATCTGATGAAGAATAGAATAGAATAGAATAGAATAGAATAGAATAGAATAGAATAGAATAGAATAGAATAGAATAGAATAGAATAGAATAGAAATTTGAACAAGAATGGAATGGAATGGAATGGAATGGAATGGAATGGAATGGAATGGAATGGAAAGGAACGGAACGGAACGGAACGGAACGCAACGGAACGCAACGAAATGGAACAGAACAGAACAGAACAGAACAGAACAGAATAGAAATTTGAACAAGAATGGAATGGAATGGAATGGAATGGAATGGAATAGAATAGAATAGAATAGAATAGAATAGAATAGAATAGAATAGAATAGAATAGAATAGAATAGAATAGAATAGAATAGAATAGAATAGAACACATTTATTAACCAAATGTGATTAGACACACAAGGAATTTGTCTTCGGTGCATAAGCTCTCATTGTGCATAAAAGCTATAAGTGATAAATCATGATCATGGTCATCATATAACTACATTCGCCATAAAAATTCATGGCGAACTGGAGACTTGAGGCCGGGGCTCTTTTATATTCGTTCCAAAATGGTAATACTTTGACCCAGCTGGATTTTTATGTTTTTTACTTTCATCTTCTTTCTATTGTGGAGATCCTCCAAGAAAAGAAAGGGAGGGAGGCAGAGAAGGAAGGGAGGAAAGAAAGAAAAGGAAAAGAAAGAAGGAAAGAAGGAAAGAAGGAAAGAAGGAAAGAAGGAAAGGGAAGGGAAGGGAAGGGAAGGGAAGGGAAGGGAAGGGAAGAAAGGGAAGGGAAGGGAAGGGAGGGAAGGGAAGGAAGGGAGGGAAGGGAAGGGAAGGGAAAGGGAGGGGAGGGGAGGGGAGGAGGGGGAGGAAGAGGAAAGGGGGAATAAGGAAGGGAAGAAAGGGAGGGAGGGAGGTAGAAAGAAAGGAAGGAGAGGGAAGAAGGGAGGGAGGGAGGGAAAGCAGGAGGAAGGAAAAAAGAAAGAAAGAGAGGAAGAGCAGGAGGGGAGGGAGAGCAGAAGGGAGAGGGGAGTGGGAGGCAGGGAAGGAGGAAGGAAGGAAAGGAATGGTGGCAGAAAAGAAAGGGAGGGAGGGAGGGTGGGAGGGAGGGGCAGGGAGGAAGGAAGAAAAAAGAAAGAAAGAGAGGGAGAGCAGGAGGGGAGGGGAGGGGAGGCAGGAGGGGAGGGGAGGCAGGAGGGGAGGGGAGGGGAGGCAGGGAGGGAGGGAGGGAAGAAGAAAAAAGAAAGAAAGAAAGACTTGCCCCTAAAATTGCAAATGTATCATTAAAATAATTTCAAAGTAGGGAATCTGAGTCTTTAAAAAAAAAAACTAGGAGATTTTTGATGAATAAGGAAGATGTTTTGTAACTCACTCAATCAACTCTCTTTTTGCCTTTCCCTGGATGTATCTTTTGAGGGTCTTTGAACAGACTTCAGCTCTTTTCTTTTTAAGCAGCGGCTGCTCACCTCCTGCTGAAAGTTACCTGATTATAGAACTCTGCAGTTCCTGACTTCAAGCCTTCAGCCTTCCCGGAACAGAGATCAACCGGCTCCCACAACGACCTGGGATTGTCCTCCAACCCACTAATTGCTAACTGCAGGATTCCTAATTAGATCCCTTTTTCCTCACATAAATACATAAACAGGAGCAGGCCGATAGTCATTTGCGTCTCCGCTTCGGCGCCAGCCAACAGCAGTTGTTATTCTTGTTGTTTTGTTATTTCTGCAACCTCCCCTTTGTGATTTCACACTTGCCAAATTGACAAGTGTGTTGTGAGTTCTTCGTAGCAAGCTATTTCTACCAGCAACTTTTCCTCTTCAAATCTCAGTCATGTTGTACATTTCCATGAGGGAAAAGCTGTGCCACAGAGAGTGTGTCCTTGCAAAATCTTTCTCCAAGTCAGCCTAAAATCCTGCCTGGACAATACGTAGCTACGTCAGGAGAAATCAGCCAACATGAGCAATGACATGACAATGGTGTTCCAATATTTGAGGGGCTGCCCCAAAGAAGAGGGAGTCAAGCTATTCTCCAAAGCACCTGAGGGCAGGATAAGAAGCAACGGATGGAAACTCATCGAGGAGAGAAGCAACCTAGAACTAAGGAGAAATTTCCTGTCAGTGAGAACAATTCATCAGTGGAACAACTTCCTCCAGAACACCTCCAGAAGGTGTGGGTGCTCCATCGCTGGAGCTATTGTTGTTATTGTTCAGTCGCTAAGGCCAGACTCTTCGTGACCCCCATGGATCATAGCATGTCTGCTGCATGTCTTCCAGTATCTCCTGGAGTTTGTAAAAAAGGTGTTGAGACTCTAGAAAGAGCACAGAGAAGAGCAACAAAGATGATGAGGGGACTGGAGGCTAAAACATATGAAGAACAGTTGCAGGAACTGGGTATGTCTAGTTTGATGAAAAGAAGGACTAGAGGAGACATGATAGCAGTGTTCCAATATCTCAGGGGCTGCCACAAAGAAGAGGGAGTCAAGCTATTCTCCAAAGCATCCGAGGGCAGGAGAAGAAGCAATGGGTGGAAACTCATCAAGGAGAGAAGCAACCTAGAACTAAGGAGAAATTTCCTGATTGTCAGAACAATTAATCAGTGGGACAACTTGCCTGCAGAAGTTGTGAATGCTCCAACACTGGAAGATGTTGGATAACCATTTGTCTGGAGTGACGTAGGGATTCCTACCTAAGCAGGGGTTTGGATTAGAAGAGCCAAAGTCCCTTCCAACTCTGTTATTCTGTAGGCCGCAAGAAGCCCTTACCCATTTTTTTAATCATTTGAGATGTCTCCAATGTCACACTTTTGACATCTGGCTACAACATTGAACATCAGCACCGACCTTTCCTTCCCCTCCCTTCCCCTCTCTCCCTCTCCTTCGCTCTCAAATATAAATCAAACCTGGAATAATTTTTATATCTTTATTTGGATTAATCCTCCTAAGCTCTCCAGCCTTCTCCAAATGGCAGCAAAAGAAAATCCTGCCCCGATGAGGTCACCACATCCCTGATATGTCCACTGTGGCCCTTGGAAGTTAAAAGGAAGAGAAAATAAACAAATCCAAGTTCTGTTCTGAGGAAAGGCATCGGGACTTGGCCAGCGCCTGACAGAACGAGATACATTATCTCAAGAAAACAGACAGTTCCTTCTATTTTGCTGGCAAGGGGTGGAGGCACATCAACTTGTGACAAAAAGTGGAATTGTCCTTCAACTTGGCTGCTCCTGAACAAGGAGATGTTACTGAACCTAAGAGGGTAGCTGTATGTATATCTTCCCTGTCCAATTAACTTCTTAAGGTCTCTTCTTCCATAATTGTCTGGAGCTTCAGCATAATAGAGTAACAAAGATGGAAGAGACCTTGGAGGTCTTCTATTACAATTTCCTGATTAAGCAGGAGACACTATAGCAATGATGGCTAATCTTTTTGCTGTCGCGTGCTGAAAGCATCCGTAATGCAATGTGCATGTGATACCCCCCCCGTGCCCCACCCCACCCCGCACATGCACGCATGACACACACACACCCCGTGCTCCCCCTCCATGCATGTATGTGTGACTCCCCTGCCCTGTTTTGGGCCTAGCAGGGCCTCCTGCAGCCTCCTGGGACCAAAAATGGGCCATGAGAGGGCGCACCGCAACCCCCCCCCCCCGTGCTCCCTGCACATACGTCTCCAACATGTGCCCCGCCCCCCAGACATATGCGGCAGAGACCCCAAAATCAGATGGCCGGCAGGAGGTGCATGCACATGCGGGGTGGAGCTGAGCTGAGTGAAGGCTCGCATGCCCGCAAACAGAGCTCTGCGTGCCATCTATGGCACATGTGCCATAGGTTTGCCCTCATGGCACGATAGCATCTGTGAGCCAAGAGCCAAGAGCCACAGTGGCGCAGTGGTTAGAATGCAGTACTGCAGGCTACTTCTGTTGATTGCTGGCTGCCTGCAATTTGGCAGTTCAAATCTCACCAGGCTCAAGGTTGACTCAGCCTTCCATCCTTCCGAGGTGGGTAAAAGGAGGACCCAGAGTTTTGGGGGCAAGTTGCTGACTCTGTAAACCGCTTAGAAAGGGCTGTAAAAGCCCTGTGAAGCGGTAAGTAACTCTAAGTGCTATTGCTATTGTTATCCTGGACTGATCCAATCTTGTCTTAAGAACCTCCACCCACAGTGATGGGGCACTCACAACTTCTGGAGGCACGTCGTTCCATTGATTAATTGTTCTCACTGTCAGGAAATTTCTCCTTAGTTCTAGGTTGCTTCTCTCCTCGATGAGTTTCCACCCATTGCTTCCTGTCCTTCCCCCAGGTGCTTTGGAGAATAGCTTGACTCCCTCTTCTTTGGGGCAGCCCCTCAAATATTGGAACACTGCTATCATGTCACCCCCTAGGCCTTTTTTTCATTAAACTAGACATACCCAAGAAGATATAATTTAACCTAAGAAGGTAAGGTAAAGATAAAGGTTCCCCTCGCACATATGTGCTAGTCGTTCCCGACTCTAGGGAGCAATGCTCATCTCCATTTCAAAGCCGAAGAGCCAGTGCTGTCCGAAAACATCTCTGTGGTGATGTGACCACCAAAGGCGCATGGAACACTGTTACCTTCCCACCAAAGGTGGTCCCTATTTTTCTACTTGCATTTTTTATGTGCTTTTGAACTGCTAGGTTGGCAGAAGCTGGGACAAGTAATGGGAGCTCACCCTGTTACATGGCACTGGGGACTCGTACCGCTGAACTGCCAACCTTTCGATCGACAAGGTCAGAGTGTTATGCCACTGAGCCACCACGTCCCCTGAACCTAAGAGAGTAGCTGTATTTATATCTTCCCTGTCTTCAAACAAGCTTCAAACAAGAATAGCTTAGAAGCCCATCATCCCTGTCTTTCTGTTTGGAGCCCTTCCTTCTCTCTCTCTCCATTATGGGCAGCAGAAATATGGAGTGGAGGAAGGTTAGGCAGAAAAGGCCTAATCTAACTGACGTTCTCTGGGAACAGACCCAGGGCCTGTCATAAAAATGTGCATCTCACTGCAGATATGTGTCACTGTAGCCATTCCATGGAAAGCATTTGCTGGCTCCTTCATTTGCTCGATTGCCTTCAGTAGGCCGCTCCCTGATCTTTCATCAACCATGGTTTGTGAGCTTTATGTCCTTGTGTGCGTTTATTTGGCCCATCCCTGCCAGAGGGAGAATAAGAAACTAAGAACCGAGAATCTTCCGTAGAAGGTGTATTCTCTCTCTCTCTTGTTTCGGCTTTTGAAAAAGACTGGTGTTTACACGCTTTGGGGATGTGACTAAACCAGGTGTGAGGCTCTCTTTTTTTCATCTAAGCTAGAGTGATCTTCCTGGAGGACAATTTGGTCTCAAAGGAAAGGGCTTGAAATAGTAGATCAGATGTGGTATTTATTTATTTTTCTCCCCATTTGCAGCTAGAGAGCTCAGTTTTGTTTCTGTTTAGCATGACAAGTCAAAGGCTTGCAGTACCTTTGATGATCCAACCGCTTAGGATGTGGTTTTTAAATGCTCAGCTTAGCAGCTCTTCTTTTGTCCATAAAATGAGCAGTTTTATGCGTGATGGTTAACAATCATCACCATCATCTTCTTTTAATGACCCCATAATCCCTAGCTGTTCTGACCTAGGCTCCCTTAACAAGCAGGAGGCAGGAATTCATCCCGGCAAAACCTCTTTTATTTACACAACTGTGAATTCCTTTCATTCACAGTCAGCAAGGCCTGTCCAAACAGTTTTTCAAAGGAATATTTATCAACACAGCCCTTATCTTGCTTGGCAAGCTGCCACTAACTTGTTTCCAACCACAGAACAAGGCAAAACTTGGCACAGAGTCTCTCAGAGTCATGGAACGAATGAATTGTTTCCTGCAAAAGCCCACTCCCTGTTTGCTCCTCTTTTATTTTCTATGGGGGTGGGCAATCACCTCCAAGGTGTGGCTTTACTCCCAAGTCGACCCTGCTTTCTTAGTTGTTCTTGTCTTCTGGCAGCTCTGCACATGAGCACACTGGGAACAGATTCCAGCTGTTCCTCTGCCTCACTGCTGTTTAACTCCCTCTATGCCTCTGATGCAGACTCTCGTCTGAGCTTTCCCCAGCCCCCAGGACTGGGCCAAGTTCCTCCCCAACCTCCTCACTGTCTGATTCTGCTGTTAGCTCACTGGCTGCCAGCAGGCCACAACACTAGCAGGATGGAATCCGGGCAACTGAATGGAGCTGAGTGTTTACTGGCTGGATCCCTTCCTGTCGCCAATGCGGAGGATTTTTCGGTAGATATATTCTCATTGCGCCGAGAGATAGAAACATCTGCCTCTACCAAGGATCGAACTCACAGCTTCTGATTGTGAGGCGAGAGCTCCGCCTCTAGGCCACCACACCGCTCATGAAGGCTAACAACCATCGCCACAACAAAATTCTTGTTTTTCATGCTAATTGATGAGTGATCTCTTGATGTGCAGTAGACGAGGGCTTGAACAAGAGAGCCAGTTTGCTCTAGTAATTAAGGTGCCAAGCTAGTGCCACCTTAGCCTGTTCTAGTGCCACCTTAAGATGGTGGGAGATAGTGAGTTCTAGTGCCACCTTAGCCATGAAAGCCAGGTGAGTGATTTGGGCTGGTCACTCTGTCTCTCAGCTCAGCTCGCCTCACTGGGTTGTTATTGTGGGGGGAATAGGAGGAAGGAATATTAGGTATATTCACCACCGTGAGTTATTTATAAAAATAATAAAGTTGGGACGAGGTGGCTCAGTGGGTAAGACGTTGAGCTTGTTGATCGAAAGGTCGGCAGTTCAGTGGTTCGAATCCCTAGTGCTGTGTAATGGGGTGAGCTCCCGTTCCTTGTCCCAGCTTCTGCCAACCTAGCAGTTCGAAAGCACATACAAAATGCAAATAGAAAAATAGGGACCACTTTGGTGGGAAGGTAAGAGAGTTCTGTGCGCCTTTGGCATTTAGTCATGCCAGCCACATGATCACAGAGACTTCTTTGGACACCGCTGGCTCTTTGGCTTTGAGATGAGCACCGACCCCTAGAGTCGGAAATGACTAGCGCATACATATGAGGAGAACCTTTTTAGCAATAAATAAATATTAGAAAAATACATTGATCAAGTACGTTGAGGCAATCCTCAATTTGCGACCAACATTGAACCTAAAATTTCTGTTCCTAAGTGAGATATTTCTGAAGTGAATTTTGTCTCATTTTGCAACCTTTCTTGCCATCGTTGTTAAGTGAATCACTGCAGTTGTTAAGTTAGTGACCCGGCTGTTCAGTGAATTCAGTGACTTATCTGAAGGTCACAAAATTTGATCATATAACCCTCCGGGACACTACAGCCGTCATAAATATGAATCAGTTGCCAAGGTCTGAATTTTGTTCACGTGACCACGGGGATATTACAATGGTTGTAAGTGTGAAAAAGAGTTGTAAGTCTGGTCACTGGTCTATGACTGTAATAAACTGGATTGAATTGAGCAGTCATAAGTTGTTTTTACTGCCATTGTAACTTTGAACGGTCACTAAACCAACTGCTGTTAGTTGAGGACTACTTGGACTAGTGATACCAGATCCTGATACTAACTCTAAATCCATGGTGGCGAACCTATGGCACCCGTGCCCAAAGTGGCACACGGTGCCCGAAGTGGCACACGGTGCCCGAAGTGGCACATGGAACCATGTCGCCTGGCACCAGTGTTGGGTTGTCCCCGGTTCAGACTGGTTTGCAAGAACCGGTAGTAAAACCAGCAGGAGGCCCTGCCCACTGCCCCGGATGTCATCATCGGCGATCTGAGCATGTGCAGAAGCAAGCTGTGTGTGAGCGTGAATCGCGCGATCCCATTGCGAACCAGTAGTAAAGGTAAATAGAACCCACCCCTGCCTGACACGCACAATGTCACCCGTTCCTCTTTCGTTTTCTGGCGTAAGCATGTGCGCCAGCCAGCTGATCAGTGTGTGCACATGCGTGGCAGTAACCGGAAGACTTGCTGGAAGTACCTTATCCGGCGTGCACTGGAAGTACCTTATCCAGATGTACCTTATCTAGCGTGCCCATCAGAAGTGGGTTTCAGCAGGTTCTGACCTGTTCTGGAGAACCAGTAGCAGAAATTTTGAGTAGTTCAGAGAACCGATAGTAAAAATTCTGACTGGCCCCACCCCCATCTATTCTCTGCCTCCCGAGTCACAGCTGATCGCGATGAAATGGGGATTTTGCAGTAACCTTCCCCTGGATTGGGGATGGAATGGAGATTTTACAGTATCCTTCCCCTGCCATGCCCACCAAGCCATGCCCACCAAGCCATGCCACATCCACCAGTCACACCCACAGAACCGGTAGTAAAAAAATTTGAAACCTACCACTGGTGCACATGCCCTCTGGCAGTTCCTCTTTCTGGTCACGGCCCCGATGAGTGTGCACGCACATGTAGAGTGCTTCCTTTTTGGCACTCGGTGTCACAGGCACGCTCCCTTTTCGGCTCTCAGTGCCGAAAATGTTCGCCATCACTGCTCTAAATTTTTATGGAGGACTCTCTGTTAAATCCAAAGCTTTCAGGAACATTTGCATAGAAATCTGGAGTTTTTCGGGTGATCGTGTCTCTCTATTTTTAAGAATCATGGGCCTTCAACTTCATTTGCAGGTTGTCTTAAGGATAACAAAAGTACAACATTCAACATTTTTAAAGCGCACGTAGTAAAGCAGCAATCGTTCTCCCCTTAGTTTAAAAAAAAAAAAGATGTAAATTTTTACTTTAATTGCACTTGGAGTTTTCAACTATCAAATGAGTCATTTGTAAGCTGATGAGTAACCAAGCCTTGTACTTACTCTTTTCTCTGACAAGTAGCGGAATTGTAATGTTGTCTCACCCATCATAGCCATCTTTGTAATATACGATGTTAAGGAAGACTGGAATTCATTGTATTATACATATGTAAATCTTCTGTTTTACCCGTCTCTGGAGAGTGTGAGGAAGACAGGCTGTATTCCCAAGCACAACATGTATTAATTGTGAGGTAATAAAGTGCAACTTGTGAAGATCTAAGAACCACTGAAATGCAAAAGTCAAGGCATCGTTAAGGGAGCCTGAAAACCCCGCTCAAAAGTTATAATTTAAAATAGGCTGTGCTTCAAAGAGCTGGGGATTGGATCTCTTTTGCAAAGGGCACCAAGGTAAAGGTAAAAATTCCCCACACACATATGTGCTAGTCGTTCCTGACTGTAGGGGGTAGTGCTCATCTCCGTTTCAAGGCCGAAGAGCCAGCGCTGTCCAAAGACGTCTTCGTGGTCATGTGGCCAGCATGACTAAATGCCAAAGGTGCATGGAACGCTGTTACCTTCCCACCAAAGGTGGTCCCTATTTTTCTACTTCCACTTTTTACGTGCTTTCGAACTGCTAGGTTGGCAGAAGCCGGGACAAGTAACAGGAGCTCACCCCATTACACGGCAGAAGGGATTCCAACTGCTGAACTGCCGAACTTTCAATCGACAAGCTCAGCATCTTAGCCACTGAGCCACCATGCCCCATTAAGGGCACAAAAGCAAGCAAATAAGTCTATTAGCACCTTCAGTATCATGAGAGTGAAATCCCACATCAGTACTAAACTGTGGAAAAGTTGCCACCTATTGATTGAGCAGGCTAGATTCCATGTAGCCAGCATGAATACATCCAGATGAAGTCCACAGCCGAGGTGGTGCAGTGGTTAGAGTGCTGTACTGCAGCTACTTCAGCTAACTGCTAATTCAGCAGATCAGCAGATCAAATCAAGGTTGACTCAGCCTTCCATCCTTCCGAGGTGGATAAAATGAGGACCCAAATTGTTGAGGGCAATATGCTATTTAGTATACTGTCAAATGTTGTAAGCTGCCCAGAATCCTCAGAGAGTGGGCGGCATAGAAATATGATTAATAAAAATAAATAAGTCTTCAAGGCGGGTTTTTCTATTGTACTGTATCTTCTCTATCATCTTCAAGGACAGGTCAAACTAAAGCTAATAATAGTAGTCTAGCCGACATGTGACAAGGCATGAGTCAGCTCCATATATCTACAGGGTTCCATCTTCTTTCATCTCCAATGAATGGGAATAGCAATGACAACATCAAGAGCTAAGGTGGGGCAGTGGTTAGAGTGCAGTACTGCAGGCTACTTCTGCTGACTGCCGGCTTCCTGCAATTTGGCAGTTCAAATCTCACCAGGTTCAAGGTTGACTTAGCCTTCCATCCTTCCAAGGTGGATAAAATGAGGATCCAGATTGTTGGGAGCAATGTGCTTAGAGAGGTCTGTAAAGCACTGTGAAGCGGTATATAAGTCTAAGTGATATTGCTAAGTGCTATTAGCTGGACCACAAATTCTCCATCCTTGTATGGAAGATGTTCTTGGTGTCAATTGGCTATGGAGCTCTAACTTTGAACTCTCCCATAAAGAGAGAATTATTCAATGCACAGGACGTAATCCCATCCATTTATTCTAGCATGTTTATCTCAGTCCTTCTCCACCTATAATTTGTGGTGTGACTCTCTGCATACCATTTCCTGACCCTGCACAAAACCTGAGGCTGCAACCCCTTTTTAGAAAATCATAATTCTTAACCATCCAATCCTGGAGTCTAGCGTTACACAGAGCTGAAGAGCAAACTCCAATAATCCAGTCAAAGAAAATTTCTTGCAGTGAATGGACAGAGGAGAGGAGAATTAAACATTCTGGACTGTGTAAGAGAAAGGAAGAAAGATACTCAATCAAAATTGGGCTGTAGAAGCATTCTCCTACACCCAACCATAATCTTTTTTACGTTCTTTGGGCTATTCTCCTTGTCCATCTTAAGGTTTTGGGGTTTGTTTGTTTTTTTAACTCTATGAGGAATGAGGAGGAGGAAGAGGAAGAGGAGGAGAGAGGGAGGGGGGAGGGAGGGAAGGAGGGAGGGAAGGAAGGAAGGAAGGAAGGAAGGAAGGAAGGAAGGAAGGAAGGAAGGTTCACAGATAATCTTCAAGGGAGAAATTACATTTTCCAGATGCTCTGCAGAAAAGGAAAGAAAAAGAGAGAGAGAGAGATGGATGGAAGGAAGGAAGGAAGGAAGGAAGGAAGGAAAGAAAAAGAAAGAAAGAAAGAAAGAAAGAAAGAAAGAAAAAAGAAAGAAAGAAAGAAAGAAAGAAAGAAAGAAAGAAAGAAAGAAAGAAAGAAAGAAAGAAAGAAAGAAAGACTCATAGCCTTCAAGGGAGAAATTACACTTTCCAGATGCTCTGCAGAAGAAGAAGAAAGAAAAAGAGAGAGAGAGAGATGGAAGGAAGGAAGGAAGGAAGGAAAGAAAAAGAAAGAAAGAAAGAAAGAAAGAAAGAAAGAAAGAAAGAAAGAAAGAAAGAAAGAAAGAAAGAAAGAAAGAAAGACTCATAGCCTTCAAGGGAGAAATTACATTTTCCCAGTTGCTCTGCAGTCATCTCTCTGAAGTTTGACTCAGTCTGCTTAAATCCCAGCCTCCATTGTTCATGGCAAGTGAATTGCCCACTTGCAAGCATAAATTTCCCACTGTGACTCGCTTTGTTCCTTTCCCGCTTCCTTTCTGCTCTGTTGAAACGGCTAAATGAGTCGATATTACCTTAATGGGAGCTTTAGAAGTGTTATTTAATATGATTACTTTTTTTTTTTAAACACACCACATGAAATTTGAAAAAAAAAAAAAGAATCTTGGTAAAAGAACAGGCCCCTTATTTTGCGCCTTGGATATTCACCGTAATAACTTAATTGGCATTTTCCTATATCTGAGAATGTAGTCTGTGCCATTTTAAAACCTTTCACTGGCTGTCATTCTGCTCCAGTTTTGGAAGTCGGGTAACCTAGGACCGTGATGGAAGGGTAGGTCTGGATAAATATCGAATTAAAGCATCTTTGATTCCTCCAGACATGTGAGGCTTTAATTCCCATAGTGTGATTCAATGGTAAGGGACTGTGAAGATGGTGTCACCACTGCTTGTTGGTGCGGTGGTTAGAATGCAGTATTACAAGTTAACTCTGTCTACTGCCAAATGTTCAATCCTGACTAGCTCAAGGTTGACTGATCCTTCCATCCTTCTGAGGTCGATAAAGTGAGGACCCAGATTGTTGGGGGAAATAGGCTGACTTTGTAAACCACTTAGAGAGGGCTGTAAAACACTGTGAAACAGTGTATAAGTTTAAAGTGCTATTGCTATTTTCCTTCCTTCCTTCCTCCCTCCCTCCCTCCCTCCCTTCCCAGCAATTAGAATGCAGTATTGCAGACTAACTCTGCCCACTGCCAGCAGTTCGATCCTGACCGGTTCAAGGTTGACTGAGCCTTCCATCCTTCCAAGGTCGATAAAATGAGGACCCAGATTATTGGGGGGCAATAGGCTGATTCTGTAAACCGCTTAGGGAGGGTTATAAAGCACTGTGAAGCAGTATATAAGGCTATTGCTACCTGGAGAACACGCAGTCATCTACTCCTATGCTGTCCTGGTAGTTGCTATCAAAAAATTAACACTCGGATGCTTATCAAGTCTGTTTTGCTGTTTGTGCTTTGCTGTACTATTGTTTTACTACTCAGGTCATTGGTGTTCAGCCTTCAACTGGAGGAGGGGATTATTTTCAACTCCCCAGCCTAGGACTTTGTTTCGTGGCGATCAAACTTCTAAATAAGAGCTTCTTTAAAACCCAAAACTTGAGTTTTCATTTCTTGTAACTCCTCTCATCCTCTTTCTTTTCATTCGCCTTAGGTTTTTCCATCCTCCAAGCAATTATGGAAGCCGCTGTGCAAAATAATTGGCAAGTGACGGCCCGATCGGTGGGAAGCATCAAAGATGTTCAGGAGTTTAAGGCAATCATCGAAGAAATGGACAAGCGGCAAGAGAAGAAGTACTTGATCGATTGCGAAGTGGAAAGGATAAACGTCATTTTGGAACAGGTGAGGACCAGCTGTGGCCTTGCTTCCTGCTCGGCGTATTTCTTGCATACCTCCTTAAGATAAACGTTGTCCACTGTCTTAGGGAAGGCCATCTGGATGAGAGAAGGAATATACTGCACCTTTTATTAGATGTTCCAGGTCCTCCTGAAAAGAGTCGGTGGAGTTGCTGTTTTGAGAGACATTTGTTGTTACACTTCATGTTTTGCATGTCTCTATTGAAAATAGAGTAGAGTAGAGTAGAGTAGAGTAGAGTAGAGTAGAGTAGAGTAGAGTAGAATATTTATTTAGCGTATGGCTGGTCACACACAGTATTAAAACACTTCATTTTTACAGATTAAAAACAATAAAAACAATAAAAAAGCAGTAAGAAAACCTAAAAGAAAAACAGAAATAACATTTCAAAGTTTAATGTCGAGTTTGGCGATCCAGTATTCTACTGGATACTCTACTATTCTACTCTACTTCGAGTAGAGTAGAGTAGAGTAGAGTAGAGTAGAGTAGAGTAGAGTAGAGTAGAATAGAATAGAATAGAATAGAATAGAATAGAATAGAATAGAATAGAATAGAATAGAATAGAATAGAATAGAATAGAATACATTTCAGTGGTCACATGGCCAGCATAATGTCATGGAGCTCTTAAGTTATCTCCACATCCAAAGTAGTACCTATTTATCTACTCGCATTGGCATGCTTTTGAGCTGCTAGTTTGGCAGGAGCTGAGGCAAGGATGGGGGCTTATCTGTGGCGTGGCACCTGGGTCTTGAACTTGGGCTTTCCAGCGGACAAGCTCAGCGTCTTAACCTCTGAGCCTCTGTTGCCGCCCAGCAGATATCCTGGACCTATGCCATAAAGAGCTTTAAAGGCAGGGCTGGAATTCAGCAGGTTCTGACAGGTTTTGGACAACCGGTAGCAGAAATTTTGAGTAGTTTGGAGAACTGGCAAATACCACCTCTGGCTGGCCACAGAATGGGGTGGGAATGGGGATTTTGCAATATCCTTCCCCCAGGAGTGGGGTGGGAATGGGGATTTTGCAGTACCCTTCTTGCTGGCAAACTCCGCTGTCATTGGATGGAAATTATTTATAAAAAGTTTAAATATTCTAAGTTGCAAATGGGTTTAAACATTATTTATGGATCGCTTAAATATTTTATAAACCCACTGCGTAGGGGGCCTGTCCCTACTGTTTTCGTGAAGCGCCAAACATGCTGCAGTTATAAATATAACCAGCTTTACGGCTTGGAATTATCTAGACGAAAAATACAGACAGCCTAACTGCATCAATTTTACTCAGTGGAACCTTCGTTCTGAGGAGGACCACCGCCTGGAACTTCATCTAATATTAGAAAATTCATTTTTAAGTCCGGGATGTAATTGACTGGGGGCAATGATCAGCGAGTCTTCTCCGTTATAAATAAATTGGAAGGAATGATTCTGACAGCCTTCGGTTTCCAATTAAGCTTTAGGATTAATCTCTTTCGGTAACTCGGATGCCTGGTTTACATTTTGTGGTAAGCAATGAGGTTGCAAAAAAAAAAGAAAAAAAAAAAAAGAAAAAGGAAGAAAATAATTATTACCGGGCCCAAGCTAGCAGTTGTTAGCAATTGTCCATATTTGGTCTACCTTTGGGTTTCTCAACTTTAGGACCGTTAAGATGGATAGGTTTCTATTCCCAGAATTCCCTGCTGAGAGGATTGCTGGCTGGGGAATTCTGGGAGTTGAAGTCCCCACATCTTAAAATTCCCAAGGTTGAGAAACACTGGTCTACATCATACAGAACGGATGTGGATCTAATAATCCCCACAGCAATTTCTGTGATCCCTAACAGTAATTCCTTAAATTTTGCTTAATACAGTATAGTATTTTAAGGCTAAAGGAAGGTGATGGTCCTTCTCCTTGTTTAGAATAGAATAGAATAGAATAGAATAGAATAGAATAGAATAGAATAGAATAGAATAGAATAGAATAGAATAGAATAGAATATGAAATGGAATAAGGAATGGAATGGATGGAACAGGATGAGACGGGACAGGACGGGATGGGACAGAGCAGAGCAGAGCAGAGCAGAGCAGAACAGAACAGAACAGAATTCTTTATTGGCCAAGTGTGATTGGACACACAAGGAATTTGTCTTGGTGCATATGCTTTCAGGGTACATAAAAGACAAGATACATTTGTCAAGAATCATAAGGTATAACACTTAATGATAGTCATAGGGTACAAATAAGCAATCAAATCATACTAGGAAACAATCAATATACAGTAAATCGTAAGGATACTAGCAACAAGGTTACAGTCATGCAGTCATAAGTGGAAGGAGATGCGTGGTAGGAACAATGAGAAGATTAATAGTAGTGCAGACTTAGTGAATAGTTTGACCGTGTTGAGGGATTATTTGTTTAGCAGAGTGATGGCGTTTGGAAAAAAACTGTCCTTGTGTCTCGTTGTTCTGGTGTGCAGTGCTCTATAGTGTCGTTTTGAGGGTAGGCGTTGAAACAATCTATGTCCAGGATGTGAGGGGTCTGTAGATATTTTCACAGCCCTCTTTTTGACTCGTGCAGTACACAGGTTCTCAATGGAAGGCAGGTTGGTAGCAATTGTTGTTGTTTTTTTCTGCAGTTCTGCAGTTAAAAATGAGAAGGTGCAAATAGATGAAGCGATGTATGCATTCTGCTGTGTGTTTCTCTTCTAAGGAAAGGCCTGATTAAATTATTATTACATTCATTTGCTCCCGAAGGCCTGATGCCACTGTGCTTGATTGGTTGTGATAAGCCTGCCTCGCATTCAACCTTCAGATCCTCAAAATATTTTTTGATGACTTACATGCCATTCGCCTTAAGCTAAGAAGGACGGGCTGATTTTTTTTAAAAAAACACTGTTTTTGGGGTCCATTAAACTCAGAGTTCTGTTTGAAGAAATATAATAAAATAAAAAAAACGGGTTGTGCGTCTTCTGGAAATGCTGCATTTTCTCACCCGGCAGCCGGGCGTTTCATCCTGCGCGCAAACCCTTTGAATCTCTGCTGGAAATCTATTAGTTTTCGCAGAAGCTCTGCAAAGTGTCGGGGGCCTTGTGAAGTGGATCCAACGAGGTGGGGTTTGAGATGAGCTGATCTGCGACAGGAAAGGAAGCTGATGGGATAGGCAGACTAAAGGGATAGGGGTAGTCCTGGACTTATGACTGCAGCTGAGCCCCACATTTCTGTCGCTAAGCAAGATGGCGGTTAGGTGAGTTGTGTGCCCCACTGTGCGCCAGAGTTGTCTACCTTGTTTTCCCGAAAATAAGACATCCCCTGATAATAAGCCCAATCAGGCTTTTGAGCGCATGTGCTAAAATAAGTCTCCCCCTGAAAATAAGCCCTCCCTGAAAATATTTAAACACAGAGCTGGAGATCAGGTAAGACAGCAAGAGGAGCCCCATCTTGCTCCATGCACCCCAAAATAATAAGGCCTCCCTGAAAATAAGGCCAAGCATTTATTTTGGGGTTCAAAAAAGTATAAGACAGGGTCTTATTCTCAGGGAAACATGGTATTGCAGCATGCTCTATGTGGGCTGCTCTTGAAAAGCATCCGGAAGCTCTAGTTGGTGCAAAAAGCATGGTTTTGTTCAGACCCCGGTGTGCACATGTATCACCTCTCCTGAGGGAGCTGCATTGGCTGCTGATTTGCTTCTGGGTGCAATTCATGGTGTGCTGATTGTCACCTTTAAGGCCCTTCATGGCTTGGGACCTGGTGAGCTGAGGGACCGTGTCTTGCCAGTCACACCTACCTGACCCATCAGAGCAGGGAGGCAGGGAATATTGCAGGTCCCATCCCCAAGGGAGATACACTTAGTGGGACCCAGAAGAAGGGCCTTCTCTGTTAAGGGAGCACCAAGGTAAAGGTAAAAGTTCCCCTCACACATATGTGCTAGTCGTTCCTGACTGTAGGGGGTGGTGCTCATCTCTGTTTCAAAGCCGAAGAGTCAGTGCTGTCCAAAGACGTCTCCGTGGTCATGTGGCCAACATGATTCAATGCCAAAGGTGCACGGAACGCTGTTACCTTCCCACAACTAGTTTTCTACTTCCATTTTTTACATGCTTTCGAACTGCTAGGTTGGCAGAAGCTGGGACAAATAATGGGAGCTCACCCCGTTACGCGGCACTAGGGATTCAAACCGCTGAACTGCCGACCTTTTGATCAACAAGCTCAACGTCTTAGTCCCCTACAACAACCAATAGAATATATGTTCTTGCACAGAAACAGGAAGCTCAAGGGCAAAGCCCAAGAGAAGGTATAAATCCCTCACTCTCAGCTCCATGTGGTCAGCTACACCAGAACCCATGTGGTTCTGCTTCATCATTAAACCATCTTTCCAATCAGCCTTCATGTTTCCAGTGTCTTTCTCCCGGCTTGGAACTGAACCCGATGGATATTTCTCCCAACTTTTCTATTCCTTCAAGTCCACCTTGAGGTTTGCCTGCCCTAAAATTTTAGGGTTTTTTTTTTTTTTTGCATTCTTCTGACCCAACAGAGCTGCTCTTTTTCTCATTAACTTTCATATCTGCTGCAGATCCAGAAATCTCCCCCCACCCCCCAAAGGCAGGCTGGCCAAAGAGAAGTAATTAATGGCCTGCTTTCCATTCGCCCACAGGAGTGGCTGAACTTTAGGGCAGGCAGGAAGGGGGAAGCTGCAAATCTGTGTGTGGGTAGCAAGCATTCAAAGACCAGCTGCAAAAAAAGAGAGAAATTGCTCCCACTTACTCTCGGCAGGAGAATGACACATGAAGGATAATTTTTGGAGATGCAGAAGCTCGGGGTGGGGGAGGGGCATTTTCTCCCTCGGATTGAAAAGCAGGTTTTGAAAAGCTCTTTCTCCTATTTATCAAACCGAACCCAATTTCTGACATTCATTTCCATCATTCTGGTTCAACTTCCTGCCCCCAGCTGTCCATTTTTTATTTAAAGGGGGGGTGGGAGAAAAGAGGAGAGAGGAGAGAGAAAGAGGAGAGAGAGAAGAGAAGAGAAGAGAAGAGAAGGAGGGAGGGAGAAGAAAGAGAGAGGGAAAGAGGAGAAGAGATGAGAAGAGAGAAGAAAAAGAGAGAGGAAAAGAGAGAGAGGAGAAGAGAGAACAAAGAGAGAGAGGAGATTGGAGAAGAGAAGAGAAGAGAAGAGAAGAGAAGAGAAGAGAGAGAGGAGAAGAGAAGAAAGAGGGAGAGGAAGAGAGGAGAGGAGAGAGGAGAGAGGAGAAGAGAGAAGAAAGAGAGAGAGAGGAGAGAGAGAGGAGAAGAGAGAAGAAAGAGAGAGAGTGGTGAAGAGAAGAGAGAGGGAGGGAGGAGAGAGAGGAGAAGAGAGAAGAAAGAGAGAGAGAGAAGGGAGAAGATAGAGGGAAAGAGGAGAAGAGAGAAGAAAGAGAGGAGAAGAGACAGGAGAAGAAAGAAGAAAGAGTGAGAGGAGAGATTGGAGAAGAGAAGAGAAGAGAAGAGAAGAGAAGAGAAGAGAAGAGAGAATGGGAGGGAGGGAGGGAGGGAGGGAGGAGAAGAGAGATAGGAGAAGAGAAGAAAGAGGGAGAGGAAGAGAGGAGAAGAGAGAGGAGAGAGAGGGGAGAAAAGAGAAGAAAGAGAGAGGGGGAGAGGAAAAGAGAGAGGGTGGCATGCAAAACTACCTTCTGGGGCAGAGGTGTCCTTAGGATATGGTCAAGATGGCAGCTTCAGGGGTGTGATCCAAGCTCCACTTATTTTGTATGTACACCTTGTGCCATAACCTGTGGACCTCCCTATTCTGTGAATGTCATTCTTTGGAATGGTGCATCAGGGAGCCATCTAGACCTGCAGTGGTCCTTCAAACATAGACATGACCAAGTTAAGCTGGGTTGTAGAAAGCATCCTGAGAGGCTAGAAAAAGAGTATCAAGAAACCAGCTGTCTGCAAGAAGTATCAATCTTTCCATTCCCCACCATCCAGCCAGAACTGAAGAAGCTTCTTGGATGAGAAGCGAAACATCTTCAAAGGAAAAAAAAACCTCAGAAAGTCCAGTTGTCTCTTGAAAAAAAGCACTTTTGGGACAACCATGACCTGGATGACTGAGAATCTCCATAGTTATCAATAAAAAAAGGTTTGCCTTCTGGAAAATGGGTGTTTTGTAGCTAGTTATGTCCACCCTCAAAGCTCATAGATAGATCAGCTCTTCCTTTCCATTTCAGCCATTTTTAAGTGTGCGCAGTATATGGTCTTATGGTCTTAAAACTTCTATCTCCATCATTTGAAAATGATATTAGGGGCAAGGCAAGTTTCCTCCTTGGTCTACTAGAGGCCATCAACTTTGTGGTGATTGGTAAGACAATCTCTTCTGAAACTGGAGAATATGAAATAGATATCCTTCATATTCTTCCCTTACTTACAAGGATGAGGAAGATTAGAAGCAGTTAGGTTCTGGATAGGACCAGTAAACACAATCTGAATTACGGGAGATCTGTTGTTAGAATAACAGAGTTGGAAGGGACCTTGGAAGTCTTCTGGTCCAACCCCCTGCTTAGGCTGGAAACCCTACATCACTTCAGACAAATGGTTGTCCAACCTCTTCTTAAAAACTTCCAGTATTGGAGCATTCACAACTTCTGGAGGCAAGTTGCTCCACTGATTAATTGTTCTCACCATCAGGAAATTTCTCCTTAGTTCTAGGTTGCTTCTCTCCTTGATTAGTTTCCACCCATTGCTTCTTGTCCTGCCTTCAGGGGCTTTGGAGAATAGCTTGACTCCCTCTTCTTTGTGGCAGCCCCTCAAATATTGGGAGACTGCTATCATGTCTCCCCTAGTCCTTCTTTTCATTAAACTAGACGTACCCAGTTCCTGCAACCGTTCTTCGTATGTTTTAGCCTCCAGCCCCCTTAATGGCTGTGGTTTCCGACATCCCGATATAGTCAGCTGGTGCCATTGCTGACTATTGGGGGTGAATCATTGACCCCCACAGAGAGGGTTCGCAACTTGGGCATCCTCCTGGACTCACGGCTGTCTTTAGACAAGCATTTGATGGCCGTGACTGAGTGGATTTTTCATCAGGTTCGCCTGATTCGCCAGTTGCGTCCCTTTCTGGATCGGGACTCGTTACGCATGGTCACTCATGCCCTAGTCACTTCATGGCTGGACTATTGTAATGCTGTCTACATGGGGCTCTCCTTGAGGAGCACCCGGAGGCTCCAACTGGCGCAGAGTGCAGCCACACGGGTGGTGATGGGAGCGACTTGGCGTTCCCATGTGACACCTCTCCTGCGCAAGCTGCACTGGCTCCCGGTGGTCTTCCGGGTTCGCTTCAAGTTTTTGGTGACCACCTTTAGAGCGCTCCATGGCTTAGGACCTGGTTATCTATGGGACCGCTACTACCACCAATAGCCTCCCACCAGCCGGTGCCGTCGGCCAAACAATGTCGACTGGCGGCCCCTAGGGGGAGAGCCTTCTCTGTGGGGGCTCCTACCATCTGGAACGAGCTCCCCCCAGAGATATGGATGATCCCGGATCTGCGCACCTTCTGCCGCGCTCTTAAGACCTTTTTATTTCACCAGGCGGGCCTGGCCTAATTTTCTCCCTTTTACTTCTTTTAATATGTCAATTTTAAATTGGTTTAAACGATGGGGTTGTCTTAATTTGTCTGGCCAAATTATTTAATTTTATTTTATTCTGCTTTTTAAATTTTGTAATTGTGTATTTTATTGCGTGGCTGTTCACCGCCCTGAGTTCTTCAGGAGTAGGGCGGTATACAAATCAAATAAACTAAACTAAACTAAACTAAACTAATCAACTTTGTTGCTTTGTACCTAAGGCAGGACTAGAACTCATGGCCTCTTTAGTTTCTGGTCTGATGCCTTAACCACTACACCAACCTCTCTCTCTCTCTCTCAGGGAAAATTTAATCCAGCACCTCTGATAACCACCGAGTCAGCAAGGCTGAGTTAAAGCAAAATTCAGTACAACATTTTATCTCAATAAAGTTGATGGTTTAACTTTTCTTTTTTTGTCAAAAATCACCCAGGATTGATTGCCAGGATGACAGCGTCTATGTGCCAGAGGCTACGTTTCAGGAAAAAGTGAACAGTTGTATTTAAAGTTCTTAACAACACATCTCATTCCTTAGCAACTCATAGAAATTTCTCCATGGATACCTCACACGTCTCGCATCCTCGTGCTGTTTCATATTATCAGCCTCCAGCAATACTAGACGCATTTGAAGCAAATTCTTCTAACGTTTGCCTGATAATCCAATATCCTGCACTGGGAAAGCATGAATACAAATGTTGAGACGATTTTGCAATGTGGGCCATTAGTGTACAATGCAACGAGTTTGGTCACTAAAATGAATTGTTGTAAACCGAGGACTATCTTTAGGGCTAAAGCATTTCAAGAAGATTGTGGCATGCCAGTTCTCCATCACAATAAGAGCAGTTTCACCATTGGATGTGTTCCTTTACAAAAGACTTAATTTGAATGTGGAATATGCATGGAAACTCTCCTTGGCTATGGGCATTTTCCAGTTTGTGAACTTCAGTAATCAAATCCGTGTAAATGTCCCAAATCAACATTTAAAAAAAAAAAAATCTTTCCCTTGAAATGGAAATGGGTTTTCTTTCTGCTAAGCACTTCATCTTTTTTCTCCTTCTCCTTTTATGCAGGTGGCAGCCCTCAGTAAAAATTCCAGAAGTTACCACTATATGCTTGCTAACCTGGTAAGTTCTCTCTATATATACATGTCCAAAAGAAATCCAGTTATTCTTATTCTTAATATATACCTGCCTAATTTGCTTCCCCCCCAAATCTCACAAACAAACAGTAAAAGGCATTGATCCTTTGATATGATCATATGTTTCCAATTTTTTTCAAAGAGATGCCCACATGTACGTACCCCAAAATGAGAACAAATTAGACATATTGATGTACATATTTATTAGGGGAAAGCATTAACATAGAGAATGTGAATAGTGGTTAAAATAATTAGAAATATATAAGGAGACATTGTTTGCAAAAAATGCTTATAGAGGCACACGGGAAACACTTCTGTTCTGTTCTGTTCTGTTCTGTTCTGCTCTGCTCTACTTCTGTTTTACTATACTCCTCTCTCCTCTCCGCTCCTCTCCACTCCACTCCACTCCTCTCCTCTCCTCTCCTCTCCTCTCCTCTCCTCTCCCTCCTCTCCTCTAATTCTATTCTATTCTAGTTAGTCTATTCCTATTCCTATTCCTATTCCTATTCCTATTCCTATTCCTATTCCTATTCCTCTCCTCTCCCCTATCCTATCCTATCCTATCCTATCCTATCCTATCCTATCCTATCCTATCCTATCCTATCCTATCCTATCCTATCCTATCCTAATAAAAACGAACATAACTCAAGAAGTGATAGAATGAGAAACTGAATAAGGTCAACCTGGAGTGTTCAGTGCCTCTGTTGTTCACCAGAGAAAGGTGATAACATAAGAGTTGGCCCTTTAAAAAAAAACTGAGTTATTTGGGGCTTTACTAACCAGCATTGAAAATTAAATCCAAAAAGGAAGATGTGAAGATTTAACACATGACAAGCAGCTCTAACATTTAAACAGAGATTCTGAAGTTCCCATTAGAATGTATCTAAAATACAGGATCAGAAACGATTTTTCAGTTCATGGCTTCTAAACCAGGCCATGCACCAATCTCCAAAATACTTAGTAAATACATTGAAGGGGCTTTTCTTATTTTAATCATTTAAACCAAACTGTATCATTTGTATTTGCTCTCTAATCATACAGTTTGATAATCCAAATCTCTTTTTCATAATACAAAACTGACTCTTGGGAAATACAGCACAAAGCTTAGTTACTTTATACTTTTGTGATAAAAAGTCGGAGTTAATCCGTAATTCCATCTAGTCAAATTGCCGGGCTATTTAAACAACTCACATCTCCAATTTTGGCCACAGACCTAAAGCTGATTGTGAAGAGGAGAAGTGATAATAATGGGCCACTTATTTAAAAGCTTGCAACTGATGTCTATTTTTTTTTAATGTAATTTGCATTCTGAGGCATTTAAGTGAACTTTTATGTGTAACAAGTATCTTTGTTATGTTTAAGTGTGTGCCAAACCCTAACAAGCTTTGTGGGTCTGTGCAGTTTGAGAATTTAGGTCAGTGATGGCTAACCTTTTTGCCATCACATACCAGAAGGGGGACAGGGGAGGTTCTTGCGTGTATATGCCCACACCCATAATTCTATGCACCCCACCCCGCACATATGGGTGTGACCCCGTCCCCCGCTCCTGGCACGTGATGGTACAGTAGACCCATTTTTCTTTCACACCTGGCACCAGATCCTCTCTATGCATCTGGGGAGGGTGAAAACAGCCTTTCCCACTTCCTAGGAATCTCTGGAGGCTGGGGACAACAAAAAAGTCACTTCCTGCCCAACCAGAAGTTGGGAAATGGGCTGTTTTGGGCCTCCGAAGGGCCTCTGAGTGGGTGGGGAAGGCTGCTTTCGCCCTCCCCAGATGCATAGAGAGGATCTGGAGCCAGGTGAGAAAGAAAAACGGGCCTTCCCCACTGCCCCTGGCCCTCCCAACGTACTTTTGAAAAAGGTACCCCAAATCCTGGCTTTCTCCGTCTATGTGATAATGCTTTTCTCCTCCCTCTTATCATTTCAAATGCCTCCTTCATTATTGTTCAGTCACCAAGGCCAGACTATTCACAACCCCTATGGACCATAGCATGTCTGCTGCGTGTCTTCCAGTAACTCCTGGAGTTTGCAAAAAAGATGTTGAGACTCTGGAAAGAGTGCAGAGAAGAGCAACAAAGATGATTAGGGGACTGGAGGCTAAAACATATAGAGAACAGTTGTAGGAACTGGGTATGTCTAGTTTAATGAAAAGAAGGACCAGGGGAGACATGATAGCAGTTCTCCAATATCTCAGGGGCTGCCACAAAGAAGAGGGAGTCAAGCTGTTCTCCAAAGCACCTGAGGGCAGGACAAGAAATAACAGATGGAAATTAATCAAGGAGAGAAGCAATTTAGAACTAAGGAGAAATTTCCTGACAGTGAGAACAATTAATTAGTGAAACAACTTGCCTCTAGAAGTTGTGAATGCTCCAACACTGAATGTTTTTAAGAAGATGTTGGATAACCATTTGTCTGAAGTGGTGTAGGGTTTCCTGCCTGAGCAGGGGGTTGGACTAGAAGACCTCCAAGGTCCTTTCCAACTCTGTTATTCTAAAAGGTTCTTGTTCAAATTCATGTTCATTGAGTCAAGGACACTTATCTAACCATCTCATCCTCTGCTGTCCCTTTCTCCTTTTGCCTTCCATCATTCCCAACATCCGGGTCTTTTCCAAGGAGTCCTCTCTTCTCATTTGGTGGCCAAAGTATTTAAGGTTCAGTTTTTCAGCATCTATCCTTCCAAAGCAGTGGTGGGGTGCTGCTGGTTTAACAACCGGTTTGGTGATTGTGTCTTTGTGCACACGTGCACAGTTTTACAAATACTAACCTTCTGTGTTACCACTTGGGAGTAACACAGCTGAGGCACGGCAATCCGCTCTACCGTGCCAGTCAGCTGAGAAGATAAAGGTAAGTAGAGCACAGAGTGGGTGGGCGGGCCGACCTGATAGTCAGAGCAAACTGGTTCACTCCCAGCTGATCATCGGCATTATCGGTTCTCCCGAACTGTTCCAAACCCGTAGAATCCCACTCCTGTTCCAAAGGTTGATTTTCTTTAGGATCGACTGATTGGATATCCTTTCAGTCCAAGAGACTCTCAAGTGTCTTCTCTCCAACACCATGATTCAAAAGCAAAATGCCTCCTTACCATGTGGTTTTATCGGAATGGGAACCCACCAACTGGACTCAGTAAATAAATGGCTGATTTAAACCTGTGGTTTTTCTCCCAAGGTCAGGGTCTGTATGTTTGACTGTTTCTAAGCTGACATCAACCCCTCAAATGTTTCCGTTCTCTTTCAAGGGTTTTACAGACATCTCGGTGGAGAGAGTGGTCCAGGCTGGGGCCAACATAACCGGATTTCAGATTATTAATAATGACAACCCATTGGTCCAACAATTTATGCAGCGTTGGGTGAGACTTGATGAAAGGGAATTTCCTGAAGCCAAAAATTCTCCATTAAAGGTAAGTTTGCAGACTATTGGAAAGGAGGTGGGGTGGAGGTAGAAAAGGAAAGGACCACCATTTACAGAAAGCATAGATTTGTTGAATCTTCTTTGATGTTAGCTCACCTATGGATGCTGTGGGTTGAGTGATAAACAGTTATTTGCTTTGAACAACTAATCTAGTTCTAGTTGAAGACAAGACTCCTCCTCTCTAGTTCTATATCCTCTGATAAGTCTTAAACTTTGGTTTGCCAACTGCAATGACTTGAGTCAATCAAAACCTATTTTGATGTAGTGAATCAGACTGTCAACTCGCAAAGCATTTCTGGTCTGCTCTTGAGTTGCCATGGGCAGGAAGGGGGAAGAACTGATGGAGCAGTTCGGTAGCCATGTTCAAAATCACATTCCGTGCATACCGTCCCCAAGCTTGGATTACCAGACCCAGCCTGTGAGGCGTGTTTTCTACAGCCCGCGAAAGTGCCTCATTGGAGAATGTGATTTATGACCACAGCCTGAAAGGAGGGGGAAAACAGAGTCAGAGTTGAGCCATAACTTAGGTGTGGCAGAGTTGACTTCACTCAGGTAGTTGCTGACATGTTGCTCCTAATAAATAACTGGATTTCTTTTGAAATTTAGCTTAAGGCTCAGGAGTTAATTAGAGCATCTGTCGGAACCCTGACACAGACCATATTTTGAATGTGGAAAGTCACCAGTCTAATCCTGGTGTTTTCTGTGTCCTACCTTGAAATCCTGGGAAGCCACTCCCTGCAGCTTTATTTCTTCAAATTGATGCTTCTCAGAGATGTTGACATTCAACCCTCCTAATATCCATCTACAACAGGGATGTCCAGTCTTGGCAACTTAATGTCCTATGGATTTTGACTCCCAGAATTCCTCAGTCAGCAAGGAGTTGACGTCCAGAGGCTTTAAAGTTGCTAAGGTTGGAGACCTCTGATTTACAGTGTCCAGAATTCAGTAATCTGGAGAGAACAAGTTGGAATGGCCGATGCAGATAATAAGATGATCTGATTCAGGGTAGCTCATCTTTCCTCATATCTGATTGCTTCAGTACATTCAGGTGACTATAAATAGCTGTACGTTCAGCTATTTGGTTTATTTTCCCTCTTCTGTGGAATGGAGGAAGGGTGGAGGGCAGGATTTTTTTGATTTTCTATGAGTTACTCCAGTGATAGCTTGTAAGGTGCATTCTTTGTGGGTCAGCTGGAAGAAAATAGGGTGGAGTTGATGGACTGATAGCATTGTTTTCTGTTCCAAAGCAACAGAAAGGAAGACATCTGTGGAATGATTTTGAACTGCTTTACAAAGTTGGGGAGCTGATATGTTCACCAACATAGGAAGATATGGTATAAATCCCTTCCTCCCTCCCTCCTTCCATCTATCCATCCATCCATCCATCCATGGATAGTGACCCAAAGATGCTTTTTCCAAAGGCAACTGGACTTCTTTTGTTTTTCCTTGAAAACATTTCACTTCTCGTTCAAAAAGCTTCCTCAGTTCAGAACCAAAGAAGCTTCTGGAATGAGAAGCGAAACATCTTCAAGGAAAAGAAAGCCTGTCCAGTTGCCTTTGGGAAAAAAAAAACACCTTTAGACCAACCATGGATGACTGAGACTCTCTGTAGACGTGGATGTTTGACCTTTGTTTTGACAAAACAAAATAACCCATGTGTTAGGGAGGCCAAATGGATGAGAGAAATCCAAATTATTCTTCTCAATAAAGAACAGCATGACATCTTCCCTCTGGCCACATCTGTCAAGCTGGGATGCTAGCAGGCAGCTTCATAACAACGGTAACCTGAAAAAGCAATGATGCGTAAAATCCAACATGCATTAGACCAGACCGAGTGAGCAATTCTTACATTTTATCAGCTGCTTAACTGGGGATGGTGCGTTTTGTGTACTGCTATGTTTTTTTTGTCTGTGGACAGAACTCTCTGTTTCCTCGCTTATTTCTTTTATTTTTTTATTAATTTTCTATTAAATACACTTCTTAGTACTTAATAAACATTATGTTATCTGGGTATTTAATTTGCTTAACAATACAAATTGACATTCTTCATCTCCACCCCTTTTTCCCCAAGCATTGGTAAAATAGATTCCATGTTTGATAATATTCTACATCTTCTTTCTCGATTCGGTTTGTATCCTGCCTTTATTCAGGAGTTCAAGACTAGAACACACATCACTGTCTACTTCTTTCTCCCCTGTAACAAACAATGTTACGAAGTTGGTTGGGCTGAGATTGAGTGACTGGCTCAACTGTCAGCAACCCAGGGCTCTGGAGCCGCATGTGGCTCTTTCATCCTTCTGCTGCGGCTCCCTGTTGCAGGTCGGCTGAACAATTGATAGGGCTTTCAGGGACGCCGTGCTAGGAAAAGACTCTATGGTGGGGAAATGGGACTTCCGGTTAGCAGACGAAAAAGGACACCATGCTAGGAGGAGACTATGATTGGGGAACTGGACAATTCTGGTCAGCTCCAGAATTGAAAGGGGGCTTCCGGTTAGGAACTTTCTGGCTCTTTGAGTGTTTAAGGTTGCCGACCCCTGGACTGGTTTAAGTCACCCATGAGCTTCTCTAGCTCAAGGTGGACTCCAGCCTGGTGCTTTTGGGGCTCAATCCAACACCGTAAGAAGTTACAGAAGGCATGAAAACAATAACGAACCAAGGTTGATCGCACATCGTCATAAAGAAGAGCTCCGAATCCTATCTTAATCCTCGTTAACTAGAGCTAATTTAGGAAAGAGCTTTTGTCTTTCCTTATTGACTTATTAAATATATCTCTGCCCCGTCATAATGAAAATGACTCCCAGCGGCTTACTCAGAAAATAAAAAGAACAATTTAAAAACTTTCCACCAGCTCATGTAAAATCAACAGGAACTAATAAACGGCAGAGATAATAAATGAGAGCAGTCAATCACACCCACACACACACACCCAAACAAAAATAGCCACCAAAAAGGTGAGAAAAGGAAGAAAAAGATGGCACCACATATAAATGCTGGGGAAAGTCTTCCTCTTTAAATACAGGCAGTCCTCCACAGTTCAGTTAATGTCCATTCGAAGTTACTGAAAAAAGTGACTTATGAAGGTTTTTCACACTTATGACTGTTGCAGCATCCCCGTGTCCACGTGATCAAAATTCAAATGTTTGGCAATTGACTCATACAGTGGTGGGCAAAATTGTGGAAACGTTTTGGGAAAAGCATATTTTCTAAAACTAGCTAATAACACCACTTTTTTTTATATGGAGTAGTACCAGTGGTGGGATTCAGCCAGTTTGCACCACTTCGGGAGAACAGCTAGTTAACTTTCTGAGCAGTTTGGTGAATTGGTTGTTGGAAGAAATCATTAGGGCAGAGAACCGGTTGTTAAATTATTTGAATCCCACCACTGAGTAGTACCATAAAATTGAATATCAATGGAAAGGTAATTGAATCAAGAATGTTATGCAATAACTTTTATGAAGGATTTGCTATTAGAATAGCAGTTACAGTATAAAGAAGAAAAGTGAAACACGTAGGGAAAAAAAAGATATGCAAAAATGATCACCACAGAAAAAATGAGATATACAAAAATTATTGCCATGTCACTTAATACTTAGTTGGGTAACCTTTAGCATGAATTACGGCCTTACAACGTTTTCCCGTGGAGTGAACCAAGCCTTTTAGTTCTGCAGCTGTTATAATGTGAAACTAAAATTGGATGATGGCTTCTATTAACTGGGTTATATTGCTGGGGCGCTTCTGACTAACAAGTTTCTTTAGTAGAAAAATCCATAGATTTTCAATTGGGTGAAGGTCTGGGCTATTCCCAGGCCATTCCAGCAGTGGAATAGGATTATCCTGAAACTCCAAAAAAAAAAAAAAAAAAAAAAAAAGTGGTGTTATTAGCCATCAAACTTCAAAAAGACACTTTTCCCCAAAGATTTCCACAAGTTTGGCCACTACTTAGGACTCTGGTACTTGCGAGACCGCCTTCTGCTGCCGATAGCCTCCCACTGGCCACAGAGAAGGACTCCTTAGGGTGCCGTCAGCCAAACAATGTTGACTGGGGGAGAGCCTTCTCTGTGGGGGCACCTGCCCTCTGGAACGAATTGCCCCCGGAGATACGGATGATCCCTGACCGACGCACCTTTCACCGTGCCCTCAAGACGCTATTATTCCAACAAGCTGGGCTGGCCTAAACAGAAATTTTAATTGGGATTTACTTTTAATGATTAGGGCCAAATTGTTTCAAATGTTTTTAAACTGCTTTTAAATTTGTATTTGTGTTTGTTTTACTGTTGGCTGTGCACTGCCCTGAGTCCTCTGGGAGAAGGGCGGTATAAAAATTAAATAAATAATAATAATAATATTGAATTTATGACGATTGTAGTATCCCAGGGTCATTGTGATACCCTTTTGTGACTGTCTGAAAAAGCAAAAATCAGTGGAGAAGCCAGATTCACTTGTGGCTAACTTAATAACCAGAGTGATTCACTTAACAACGGTGGCAAGAAAGGTCATAACATGGGACAAAACTCACTGGACAAATCTCTCGCTCAAGCAACAGAAGTTTAGGGCTCAATTGTAGCCATGAATCGAGGACTATTAATGTTGGGAAACACTTTGGATTTGTAATACACGAACAAGTGTTTATTAAAGTGACAAGCCCACCCCTCAGAGCAACAACAACAACAAAAGTAAATTTGATTAGGAAATAAAATTGGCTAGAGATGAGAGCCTGGGTGTTTTAATTTATTCAATATTTCATCAACTCTCTCGTTCCCACGACGGCTTCACATGTTGGTGCATTTGTTAGCAGCATATGAATAAAATAGAAAATTAGATTTGTCGCTCGGTGTGATGTGGAAGGGATGGCAGGACGGTTTCTGATAATTGAGGCAGCCTGATTGGAAAATTGGGGAGGGGGGGTGGCCGGTTGCAGAAAGACAATTGCAGGTTGATATAACACTTAATTGGAGAGCTATCGGAGAACAACAGTTGAAATTCTTTGTGCAAGAATAGCCAGTGACACGTAGACCTTGGTGCATGTTACAGAAAACTCTCCGACAGGTGATGATTTCTCCTTAGTTCTAAGTTGCTTCTCTCCTTGATTAGTTTCCACCCATTGCTTCTTGTCCTGCCCTCAGGGGCTTTGAAGAATAGCTTGACTCCCACTTCTTTGTGGCAGCCCCTGAGATATTGGAACACTTGCTATCATGTCTCCCCTAGTCCTTTTTTTCATTAAACTCGACATGCCCAGTTCCTGCAACCGTTCTTCATATGTTTCAGCCTCCAGTCCATGGTGGGTTCCTCCCGGCTCGGCCCGGTTCCGCTGAGCCAGTAGCGGTGACGATATGATGTCACCGAACCGGTTTTCCTCACCCCCTGCCTCCCCATCCCCCTCCCGCATTATTCTTACCTTTTATTTGGCCCCACCCCAATCTATTGCTGCCTCCTGAGTCCCAGCTGATGGGCTACAAGGACAAACTGTTTAAACTCTTGCCGCGGGGCTTCAAAGGGCCACCCTACAGCTGATCAGTGGTAAAAGGCAGTTTGGTGGTAGACTGGTGCCTCCAAAAACAAATGAGTAGACTGGTGCCTGCAAAAATAAATGGGTAGACCGGTACAGCTCTGCAAGCAGTTAAAAGCCTGGAAGACCAGTACCTCTGCTAAATCCTAAATAATTGTCACATGACCATCAAGCCACACCCACAAAATAAGCCACGCCCACAGAACTGGTAGTAAAAAAATTTAGAACCCACCTCTGCTCCAGTTCCCTAATCATCTTTGTTGCTCTTCTCTGCACTCTTTCTAGAGTCTCAATGTCTTTTTTACTTCGTGATGAGCAAAACTGGATTCAGTATTCCAGTATAGCTACAGAACGCTGATCCCAAAAATACCACTTGTTGAGCAAAAGAGACAAATTTCTAATTTCAGAATGCTTCCTATCATTTTATCTGAAGTAAATGTGATGCATTGGGGGTTTTTGGAAAAAAAGAAGAAAAACCCCATTTATAGATTTTTACCTTCCTACGAGTGGGAAGGTTTATCTGATTTATAAAGTCGATGAGAACTGTAATTTTGAGCAGCATGAAAAAAAAAACTGTGGAAATGTACTGTGAGGATATTTTAGGCTAAAAAAAACCCCCAAAAGATTTATTACTAACGGCGTATATCAGTTCATACAAAATGTAGCCCAGCGAGGTATACTTCAGTTGTTTGGATTTCAAAATCAGATGAGCTGGGTTGGTTAATTCACCTTTTTTTAAAACAGAAAGAGGATGCTATACCAATTTTACCTCATGCCCCATCAAGAGAGAAAATTGTGTCATACATTATTGCCTGTGTTAACATTTACAGATTAACAGAGTTGGAAGGGATCTTGTAGGTCATCAAATAATAAATAAATAAATAAATAAATAAATAAATAAATAAATAAATAAATAAATAAACAAACAAACAAACAAACAAATAATCCAACCCCTTGCTCAAGCAGGAGACACTACACCAGTTCTGACCGATGGGAGTCCAGTCTCTTCTTGAAAGCTTCCAGTGATGAAGCTCCCACAACTTCCAGAGGCAACTTCTGTTCCATGGGTTGATTGTTCTCACGGTCAGAAAATGTCTCCTTATTTCTAGGTCGAATCTCTCCTTGTTCAGTTTCCATCCATTATTCCTTGTCTGGCCTTTGGGTGTTTTGGAAAATAGAATGAATCCCCTCCTCTCTGTGGCCACCCCTCAAATATTGCTATCCTGTCTCCCCTGGTCTTTCTCTTCACTAGACTAGCCAGGCCCAGTTCCTGCAACTGTTTATCATATGTTTTAGCCAGTGGTGAAATTCATTTTGTTTTTACTACCGATTCTGTGGGTGTGGCTTGGTAAGCGTGGCAGGGGAAGGATACTGCAAAATCCCCATTCCCTTCCTACTCCAGGGGGAAGGATATTGCAAAATCTCCATTCCCACCCCATTCGGGGGCCAGCCAGAGGTGGCATTTGCCGGTTCTCCGAACTGCTCAAAATTTCTGCTACTGGTTCTCCGAACTACTCAAAATTTCCGCTACCGGTTCTCCAGAACCTGTCAGAACCTGATGGATTTCACCCATGGTTTTAGCCTGCAGTCCCCTCATCATCTTGGTTGCTCTTCTCTGCACTCTTTCTAGAGTCTCAATGTCTTTTTTATAGGGTGATGTCCAAAACTGGATGCAGTATTCCAGGTGTGATCTTGCATTTGTTGAATGTTATTGTGATAGAACTACTAGGAATCTAAAGAAATTTTAAAGGTTCTGAAGAATAACATCCTTTTCGAGAATAAATTTGGATAACATTGAAAGCTGCATCAGCTCGCATTCCATGGCTCTGTGTAAACTGTTCTTGGGATCTGTTAGGGTTTCTTGTAAATAATCCTTTAAAAAAAAGAATTTAATATTGTTACCCATCTCAAGGGTTAATCTGTTTTCTGGCACACTTGTGTGTCACTTTGCTTTGAATTAGCGGAGATGAGAAGCAAAAAAGACAATTCTTTTCCATCCTGTCTTTCCTTTTTTTTTTCCAGCGATAGTCTAACTTCAGAATGATACTTAACATCTCTGGGAATGTGAAGGGGTTATTATTATGTAATTTCTTACTGTGCACATTTAAAAAAGGATTCAGAAGGAGCACTTCTCAGCTCCAAGATGGCAAGCAGAAAACCTTCCCTAGGATGGGTTAAAACAGCTGGATATTTTTACTAAGTTGTCTCATTAAAGCTACTGCGACTCTTAAAGCAGCCACACCCTTTTGCTAAAAGCTGAAAAAAAAGACACAAACTACATATAAGGTCTTAAGTGCCTTCTGAATTTTTTTTAATTAAAAAAAAATTAAAATTGAACAGCTGTAGGCATAGAGGGACGCGATGGCTCAGTGGCTTAGATGCTGAGCTTGTCGATCAGAAGGTTGGCAGTTCAGCGGTTTGAATCCCTAGTGCGCATAACAGGGTGAGCTCCCGTTACTTGTCCCAGCTTCTGCCAACCTAGCAGTTCGAAAGCACGTAAAAAATGCAAGTAGAAAAATAGGGACCACCTTTGGTGGGAAGGGAACAGCATTCTGTGCGCCTTTGGCGTTGAGTCATGCTGGCCACATGACCACGGAGATGTCTTCGGAGAGCGCTGGCTCTTCAGCTTTGAAACGGAGATGAGCACTGCCCCCTAGAGTCAGGAACGACTAGCACACATGTGCGGGGAACCTTTACCTTTACTTTTAGAGGGCATAGGGACTGGCCTTGAAGAACAGAAGGGAGAGTTGTAACCAGGGCAATCAATGGGTGAGAGGGGCAGTTATTTGAGAAACGTCTTGGGTATGCCTCTCCCTAGTTCACACAAAGACCAAGAAAGGAGAAAGCACCTTGAGACTTGCAAGCTTCTGTTCCAATGAAAATTGTCCTGACTTATATGGTTGTTTGTTTCTCAGTCTGGCCTACCTTATACGACTGACACAGGCATTATGATATTAGCAATAAACTTATATACTACTTCACAGTGCTTTACAACACTCTCTAAGTGGTTTACAGTGACAGCATCTTGCCTCCAACAATCTGGGTCCTCATTTTACCGACCTTGGAAGGATAGAAGGCTGTGTCAACTTTGAGCCGGTGAGGATCAAACTCCTGGCAATGGACAATTAGTAATAGTAATAGCACTTAGATTTATATACCACTTCACCATCCTTTACAGCACTCTCTAAGTGGTTTACAGTGTCGACATCTTGCCCCTCATTTTACCGACCTTGGAAGGATGAAAGGCTGAATTAACCTTGAGCCAGTTAGGTTCAAACTCCCATCAGTGAGCAGAGTTAGCCTGCAATATTGCATTCTAATCACTGCGCCACCACAACTCTATTACTCAATGTTATTTAAGGAGGGAGGGGAAAAAAAGACTTGGAGCATTTACAGGATGAACTCCACTTACTTGTCTCTTTTACATCTCTTTTAGTATACATCTGCGTTGACCCACGATGCGATCCTTGTCATAGCGGAAGCGTTCCGGTACCTCCGAAGGCAGCGGGTAGATGTATCTCGGAGAGGAAGTGCTGGAGATTGTTTAGCAAACCCAGCCGTGCCTTGGAGCCAAGGGATCGATATCGAGAGAGCATTGAAGATGGTAAGGATTTAAAGTTACAGAGCTTCTCTGTATTGGTTAAGTGAGAAAGGCCTTTGAAAGGAAGACAGGAAAGATCAGAGAAGAGACAGCATAGCCCGCAGCTGCGTAATGGGAGGCAGGAAGTTCAGAATAAACCCTCCCTGAGTGATTGGGTTGTAAAGGTGATGGTGGTGTTGTGGCCTGCCAGCAGCCAGCTGAGCTGGCAACAGATTCGGACAGTGAGGACATTAGGAAGGAACATGGGCCAGTCCTGGAGTCTGGGTAAGGCTCTGAGGAGGTCTCTGCATTGGAGGCAGAGTGGGGCCAGGACCGCATGCCACTTATCAGCTATCTTTGGAGTCTGACATCAGTGAGGCAGACTAACAGCTGGGGCCTGTTCCCAGTGTGCGCATGCGCAGAGCTGCCAGCCGAAGGGAACAGCTAAAGAACAATGGTCGACTCAGGAGTAAAGCCACAGGTGGATGATGAATGGCCCCTCCCAGAGGAAATAACAGAGGAGCGAAAGGGGAGTGGAGTTTGCAGGAGACAATTCGTTCACTTAATTGGGTCGTGACTCCTTGCCAAGTTTTGAAGATATCGGCCTGGCAGCTCTCCAAGCCAGATAAAGTCTGTGACTGTAAATTCCCCCTTGAAAGACTTTGCTGGATGTGAATGAGAAGAATTCACAGTAACTTAATAAAAAGCGGTTTTTGTTGGGACAAGGAACCTGCTTCATGGTTTGGGGAAGCCTAGATCAGAATGGCGGTGAGAATTGTACTTACGGACTTGCAAGATTGATGCCAGGCTTACCAGGTAGACCAGACAGGAAAGGGAATGGGGCAACTTGCCACAACCAACTTGCTGCACTTTAAAATGCACTTTAGCGGGCACTGTAGAAACACCAGAGAGAAGAGAAGATCCTATTTTGGCTTTGGAAAGATATTGATGAAGATGGCTGGCATATTTCCTTATTAAGGCCTTTCATAAATGCCACCCCACCCCAGCTGAGAAGAACACCCACCCTTAGGAGGAGGGGGAGCAGATAGAGTTCGCAGAATTAACTGAAAGTCTTCTGTCCTTTGCATTCCCTTGGTGACTTTATTTTACCAAAAATTTACCAAAAAATTGCTTAAGGATAAACCCGCCCACTCTTTGATTTTGATGGAATTGACTGAAAAAAATGACTTTTTATGAAACTATGGTTCTTGCAGACTGACCAATGCATGGATGCCAATTTCTTTGCTGCTTTCTGTATCTTGTTATGTTACAACTTTATCATTGTGAAGGTTCAGGTTCAAGGAATGACAGGAAATATCCAGTTTGACACCTACGGACGTAGAACCAATTATACGATTGATGTGTATGAAATGAGACCTGGCGGGCCACGGAAGGTAAGCCACAATTCATTCTTTCTTTCTTTCTTTCTTTCTTTCTTTCTTTCTTTCTTTCTTTCTTTCTTTTTTCCTTCCTTCCTTCCTTCCTTCCTTCCTTCCTTCCTTCCTTCCTTCCTTCCTTCCTCCCTTCCTCCTCCTCCTCCTCCTCCTCCTCCTCCTTATAATGGCCTTTTCTGTTGGTGCAAACTATTCTACAACTGCCAGTTCCTTGGCTAACTCAAAACATCACCTGGTACCAAACAAGGATAACATTTCCTTCCTTCCTTCCTTCCTTCCTTCCTTCCTTCCTTCCTTCCTTCCTTCCTTCCTTCCTTCCTTCCTTCCTTCCTTCCTTCCTTCCTTCCTCCCTCCCTCCCTCCCTCCCTCCCTTCCTTTCTTTCTTTCCATCTATTATCTCTCTCTCCTTATTTATCTATCATCTATCATCCTTCTAATCTACCTATCTATCTATGTACCTATCTACCTATAAATAACACAAATTCACTATTTCCTCTCTGTAATGATAGGCTGGTTACTGGAATGAATATGAGCGATTTGTGCCTGCAATCGATCCTACTGTTTCCAACGATACATCCTCAGTTGAGAACAGAACCATTGTGGTGACTACCATCCTTGTAAGTTGTCACTTCCCTTTAGACATTGTTTTCTAATCTTGATACCTTTGGGTCAAATTCAGCTCCTGATGCCTTCCTGGACACACAGACCTACATAGTTTTCTGAACAATGATATGGAAGCACTTGATTTTCCCAAACTTTGTTCTGCCTACTTTCTGAACTGACAGGCAGATCAGGTTTTCCTTAACTCGTTTATGTTTGAACTTATAATTTTAAATGAGCCGGGGTGGCGCAGTGGTTAGAATGCAGTACTGCAGGCTACTTCTGCTGACTGCCGGCTACCTGCAATTTGGCAATTCGAATCTCACCAGGCTCAAGGTTAACTCAAGCCTTCCATCCTTCCAAAGTGGGTAAAATGAGGACCCAGATTGTTGGTGGTAATAAGTTTACTCTGTAAACCACTTAGAGAGTGCTGTAAAGCACTGTAAAGCAGTATATAAGTCTTAAGTGCTGTTATTATTGCCCTTCCTTCCTTCCTTCCCTCCCTCCCTCCCTCCCTTCTTACATTTCTTCCCTGTGGTTAGAATGCAGTATTGCAGACTAACTCTGCCCATTGCCAGGAGTTCAATCCTGACCGGTCAAGGCTGACCCAGCCTTCCATCCTTCCAAAGTCGGTAAAATGAGAACCTAGATTGTTGGGGGCAAGATGCTGATTCTGTAAACTGCTTAGAGAGGGCTGTAAAGCACTATAAAGCAGTATATAAATCTAAGTGCTATTGCTATTAAAATCATAGGATTGCAAGGGCCCTTGGAGGAGGTCTTTTAATTCAATCCCCTGCTCGAGCACCTTATGCCATTCTGAACAAAATGGCTGTCCTATCTCTTCATGAAAACTTCCAGTGATAGAACATGCACAATTTCAAGAGGCAAGCTGTTCTACTGATTAATTGTTCTCCCTGGCAGGAAATTTCTTCTTAGTTCTAGGTTCTTCCAGGTTCTTTGGTTGGGATTTCTCCCCATTCACTCTACTGTTTATGCATTTGAAGGCATCCCCTCCTTCTAACTTATTTTCTCCTGGTGTCATTTTCCAGGAAGCACCCTACGTGATGCGCAAACAGTCTCCTGACCAGAAGGAAGGGAATGAAAAATACGAAGGCTATTGTGTTGATCTCGCTTATGAAATTGCAAAACATGTCGGGATTAAATATGTCCTGTCCATTGTTCCTGATGGGAAGTATGGAGCAAAGGACCCCGAGACTAAAATGTGGAATGGCATGGTGGGTGAGCTGGTGTATGGGGTAAGTCCTTATATGTTGTGGTTCTGCTACTCATTTGCCTTACGATAGTGGCGAAATCTGAACCAATTTACTACCGGTTCTCTGGCTGTGCATGCACACTGTGCACCAAACATGGGGTGTATGCGCACGTGTGCAGTGCACACCATGCACCAAATGTGGGGTGTGTACGTGGGCACATGCACGCATGCAGTGCATGCCAGAAGGAGGCATGGGGTAAGTAGAACAGCGTGCCGGGAGGGGGGGGGGTGTTGATCAGCTGTGGCATGCAATCTTCGGAGTCTTTTTTTTTACTGGAGAACCAGTAGTAAAAAAATGCTAAAAAAGTTTTTTTAAAAGTTCCAACAATCATGTGTTGCTCACCTGATCATCAGATCTTTTTTTTTTTACATTTTTTACTACCGGTTCGGCGAACCAGTAGCCTTTTTACTACTGGTTCGGGCGAACCGGACCAAACCAGGAGCATTTCACCCCTGCCTTATGACCATCTCACCAAAGTTAAGCGTATCTCCTCTCCATCTGTCTTCCTTGGCAAAGTTGCTTAGAATATCCAGCAAAATCCAAGTAGATAAACTATGTTGGCTGTCCAAATAGGGAGATGGTACACATCCTTACGGGTGTCCTTAGCTCTGTGATGTTCGACTGTTCACCAGTTAAGTTAATGGTGTCAACCAACTCAAACAAGCAGGTTTGCTGAAAACCGTTTAATCATGTCCCTGAAGAGTTCAAACTCCTATCAGAATTCATTGCCCCAGGAAATGATGGGAATTCTAGCAAGAATTTCCTCTTTATGGCTGCCCTCAAGGAACTCCGAGAGTGAAAATTCTCTTTGTAGCAGCTCCCTTTATCATTCTCAGAATTAATGGTGAGACTAGGAGATTTTGTGATCTGACATCTCACTGTTTCATTGGCGGTGAAGGAATGGAGCTGGCCATCGGTGGGCAGCTGAAACATGAAATGTAGACTTTTGAGAAGGCCGTAGCTTACTCCCATCTTCCTATATTTTTCTCTATTAATTGTGCTTTGTTTTCTCTTCCCCTTAAAGAGCTCTTGGCATTGTTTAAGTGTGAGTGACAGAAGAATAACGTTTCTTTAGAATCTTTGTTCCAACTTTCCACAGCTTTGTGGTGTTTCTATTCATCTTTGGATTGGTTTTGACTTCTAAAAGAAGGCTCAACCCTTCCCACAGAAATACATTTGATAGCATAGCTTGAGGTTTCCTTCCTGGCAATCTCAGCCCCAAAATATGGGATATTTGCATCAAGCAGAAAACTCTGTCATAAAAAAATATATTCTTAGCATTGTTAAAACGGTTCTCACATGAAAGAAACAGATGCTTGTTTTAAGGCAGAACACAAGTGATGCTTTAACATTACAAGGATGTTGGTGTTAGGTTAAGCAAAGGCGGGCGTGCTGCCTTGCCATCTGAGCTCTTGAGGAATTAGAATAATTGGAGGAGAAGTCAATGCTGTATCTTAGGCTTTGGGTTAATGTGCCGAGTAATATTTGGCCCGATTTTTAACCTCAAAGAACATGACATAGTAAATTGTGGATGAGTGATGTGAGCTTGATCTCTCCCAGCAAGGATTTGTAAGACACCTGGTGTCTTTGTGATGTAAATGTTCCCACTCAGTGTGAAAAAGCAATTCCTCTCCGTACCGAATGTCACTATTCAGATTGTTTTGGTGTACACATCAGGAAGCTGTGTCTTCATAGACTGTCGTTCAATCATCACAGCCTTTGAAAAAGTCCGCAGAGTGCTTTAGAACAGGCATGCAATCAGATCTTGTCGAGAAATTGTGTGGCAGCTGTCCAAATGAAGCCAGAGACACTGACGCAAAACTTAGCGTTTTATATAAATCAGTATATTTAACATTCATTTTTACAGCAGACCAGTTAGTCAAGAGCACAGGAATGTCGTGAGGTAAATCAAACAGCATCACAGAAGAAAAAGGCAGGGGAAAAGAGAAACTCCCCCTTTACACCCATAGCAGCCAATTATAGCATAGCTTGCCTCATGCATGAGTCAGCCTTCTCTAACTAGCCAACTACAACTGGGTGTTCTTTACTATTCCAGCTACCAAATTCAATATCCTAAAATTTCCGTTACACCACAATCACATTTCAGGCTCTTGGCCTTTCCCCACTTAAAGAGCTTTGCCATAAACTCTGTCATGGCCTGTCTGGGTTCTATTCAGGTACTGCCATATTTTTTCAGGCCACCTCCATATTTTTTGGGCATTCCTGGAAAGTGGTTTGTTGGATCTGCATCAGGCAACTGCACAACACTGTCCAAATGTCATCAGGGTAACACGAACTTGTGGTTTTACATTAAATCAACATATTAACATTTATATTTGCAGCAGACGAGATAGTCAGGAACACAGTCATGAGGTAAATTACAAACAGCATGCAGAGCACCCAGAAGAAAAAAGGCGGGAAAAAAGGGAAACTTCCCCCTTATACCTGTAGCAACCAATCATAGCGTAGATTGCCTCACACAGGAGCCAGCGCTCTCCAATCAATCAACTACAATTGCGTCTTCTGGCCCATTGTACACTTTACTGTTCCAGCTACTAAATTTAATATCCTAACAGATCTTGTAGCTGTGTTGACTAAGAAAGGAGTCCCATTTTATCGAGTAGACTTTGCACGGCAAAGCACAGTTGATCCTCTGTATCTTTATTCAGATGTACGATCAACAAGAAGAGATTGTCGCCCAGTGAAAGTATTTAATAGAACATCTTCTCTGTTCATTCATTTCTAACCACCCAGAATCACTGGGAGCCAGGCAGCATATAAACACAATAAATTATTATTATTACGATTAGTGTTAGGGTTGCCCAAAGTAGAGAGATATTTATAGGATATTTAATTAATTTTAGTGTTAAGTTAGGTCATACAAATGCAGTTCTTCAAATAATAAAACAGAGAGCTTTTTTTCTTTAGCAGAAGCAAAAAAAAAAAATTCCCTTTCCCCCCTTCTGTGTGTAATTTACATTACTTTGATATGCTGTAGCTTGCAAAAAATATTCACAGCATAAAGGAAAGCTAAACTAAACTTCACAACCTGATCATCTAACAAGCTAAATTCAGCAGAGAAGCTTCTGTTTAATTGGTTGTTATTGTCGTTAACATTGCCTTTATCCAACAGGAAGGGTCTGATTTAAGTTCCATTGATGTACCCTTCAGCAAAGCCATGTTGCAACCAAATACATTTCACCGTAGCTACAGAGCTATGGTGCCAATCTGGTTTAGTGGTTAAGGCACCAGGCTAGAAACCAGGAGGCAGTGAGTTCTAATCCTGCCTTAGGCATGAAAGCCAGCTTTGGCATCTTTGGGCCAATCATCAGGAACTTGTGAGTTCTAGTCTCACTGTGGGCATGAAAATTAGTTGGGTGACTTTAGGCCAATCACCAGGAGATAGTGAGTTCTAGTCTCACCTTAGTCATGAAAGTTAGCTGGGTTTCTTCTTGGACCAATCCCTCTCTTTCAGCCCTAGGATGCAGACAAGGGCAGACCACTTCTGAATTTCTTGCCTAGAAAACTGCAAAGACTTATCCAAGCAGTCCCCCATAATCATGACGGACTCAAAGCAATCAAATAAATAAATAAAATAGGGTGGGGGGCTTATTTATCTGTATAACCGGGGTGAAATGCTACCGGTTTGCTCCGGTTCGGGAAAACCGGTAGTGATAAAAACTACTGGTTCAGGCGAACCAGTAATTAAAAAGCTACCAGTTCGGGCAAACCGGTATTTCCGACGATCAGCTATGCTGCGTGGTTTATATTATATTATATTATATTATATTATATTATATTATATTATATTATATTATATTATATTATATTATATATTATATTATATTATATTATTCGCGCAGCCCAGCTGTTCCCACCCTCGCTGTTCTACTTACCAAGGGAAGTCTTCTTTTTCCACGTGTTTGGTGTGTACTGTGCATGTGTGATCAGTGTGCTTTTGGCACATGTTGCACATGTGTGTGTGCAGTGTGCTCTTGGCGCGTGGCATGCATGCACTGGCAACGAACCAGTGGTGATCCGCAGAGGATTTCACCACTGCTGTATATGATAGATAATCCCTTTTTCTCCATCATAGGGATAGAAAAAAAGCAACACCCTGGTTCTTGAACCGTATCTTCTCATCCACCTTCACCTAGTCTCTCCCTCCAAACTCAAGAACATAAGATATGGGGAAATATGGCTGGCTTTGGTCTTCAGTGAGAGCTCACTTTTATGCCCTCCACCATTTAACTGTTTATAAACTGTGTTACAACAATCTCCTGAGACTGTTTTCCTTCCCGGGGTCATGCCCGGATAAGACTTCATGGATTTGGGGAGAGGTCAAGCAAATGCCACTTGCAGCTTCACGAGGACTCTAAGCTAGGTCCTCTCTTGCCCCTTCCTTCCAGCTTAACTAGCAATTCCCCAAACCAAAGGCTGTTACATTTGAAGCCATCCAGATGATTGACCGCAATTATGTAAATGAAATAACTTGATGCAAATGAATTCAACTGGTGAGAATGATTTCTATTGTGTCCATTTATATATATATTTTAATGCCCATTCAGTTCCAACTGGCACTTCTTCCATCTGCTACCCTGTTTTCCCCAAAATAAGACATCCCTGATAATATATATATATATATTGGTCTTTGGTTGTTTGGGTGTTCTCCCGCGTAGAATTGGATGTGTCTTGGTGACATTTCGACGAAGTCTCATTCGTCATCTTCAGGCTGGTGTTCTCGGCTTCATGCTTGCTCCTGGAAGAACACCCGAATAACCAAAGACCTACACACACACACATACACACACACACACACATGAATGACAGGGTCTTATTTTGGGGGAAACACGGTACAGTTATCCATTCAAGGAAAAGTCATAACAACACAAAGGTGTGTAGAACTCGAAGTGCCTCCCGAGAGCTTAGCCTGTGGCTCCCTGGGACTCTTCTCCAAATTGCCACCAGCTTATCATTTCTGATTGCTAAATAAATTGCTAAATTGCTAAATACTCGGATAAGGAATTGTAGCTGCTGCTGCTGACAATGTTATCCATTAATCATGTCCAACTTTTGGCTATTCTATAGGCCAGGTTTCTCCACATCTTCTGATCTTACACTACTTCTTTGAGTTCTTCCACAGTCTGGCTGAATCAGCTTTTAATGATGGAACAGTAGCTAATAGCTTTCAATGAAACAGTTCAAATGAAGTTAAGTTTTATTTCTGCAATGACACCATTCAAATCTTTCCCCCCACTAAGTTTTAGAGCATGTCATTCAAAAAATTAGATGCAGCCAGATTTAAATCTCACCTTCAAGTTTTGAAAACTTCAATTGCCTGTTGGTACCGGTCCTTTTTTAATCTTCCTTGGAAGACAGCTAAGCATATGCTGCTCTTATGATCCAACTTATGATATCGTCTGAGATATTTTGATCTGTAGCAGATGTATCCTGTGAATGGAGAAGGAAGGGTTTATCGCTAACTAAACTTTTGTACAAATGCCAAAGTTTCATAGAGTGATTTGGCTCCGGCCCAAACTCTCATGACTTCTTTTGAGATCAGTCCAACTCAGAAGGCTGATTCTGGAATGCCTTACTTGGAGCCCAAGCATGAGTGCACTCCTCTCTCTCTCTATCTCTCTCTATGGGGACCAGAAAATTGCCAAACACTTATAAGTATCCTTGCCAAGCTTTGCTGAACCGAACAGAAAACCTGATGCTTTTAACTAAGCTAATGATTTTTTGTACGTTTCTTGAACTGGGGAATGGCCAAGGAAAGGAAAACATAAATGCATGATGTTTATTTGTACGTGGCCATTTGCTTAAAAACAAAAGGCATTAAATAGGAAAACCCACAATTTGCAAAGTCCACGTGGGGCAGGTAAGATGTCCAGAATCAAAGGTGGGATTCATTTACCTTCTTTACCATTTCGCAAATGTGAGAGCAAGTGTGCTGGCTCTCTTGGCTCGCAAGCACCACCTCTGTGCATGCACATGGCCTTCTGCCCATGCGCAGTGATCGCACATTACATCCAGGAGGGTAGGCTGAGCCTCCCACAGTTGCCATTATCAGTTCGCGCGATCCAGACAAAACCGGCTGAATCCCACCACTGCCCGGAACAGGAACTAGTGAAGTCCAATTGGGGGGGAAAAACCCAGAAAATTTCAACCTCATCATCCAATATTTTTTACATCTGCTTAGATGCTATTGTAGAAAGTTGGGCTAATTACCTAGGGTAGAAACTTGCAAAAGGGTTGCAAAGTTTCTGGAAAATTTTTGGGAGCTAAGGCATCAATAAGGGCTATTGGTCCAAAGCCTCCTGCTAGATACGATCTTATGTTTAGTACAGACTGGTTTATAAAGCGATCAAACGAGGTTCTTGAGGCTTTTAATTCAAGACAGTCAACTAACACACTCAACTCTTCTTCCTGTATCTCGAAAGGGGAAAAAGGAAGCAGCAGGGTGGATCCTCAAAATAATATTTGTTGATCCACCATCAAAACATCCTTCTTCTTATTATTATTTTTTTCTCAGATATGTTCATTTCTTATCTTCTTGGCCATTGGGACTAGAAATGTTTTCTGAGCTAAAATGGAAGCTGGATACATCAGGAGTTTTACTCAGCATTAAATTCCAAAACACACACAATCTTTGCCCAAGAATTCCCTGTCGTCCCACCCCAGCAGAAGATGAGAGAATGCCATATGGAAATTCCCTGGAAAGAAGGAAGGCAATGCCTTTATAATAAGCTCAATACATTACGTTTTGAAGATTAAACATTTTGATCAGGCTAATATACGGTTCATTGGCAATGCACCTGGGCTTCCTCTCCAGAACTTAGAAATGTACAACTGAAGCTAAAAGCAAGGATCAGGGTGTTTCTCCCAATATCTTCCCTCTGATATGCCATGTAGAAAAATGATTGACACCAGTTCTGCTAGCAAACATGGGGTGAAAGATCTGAAGAAACTCGGCTTCTGTCGGGCTCAAAAAAATCAAGAAAGACATACCAAGATTCTTCTAATCAAGTCCTTTTATTGTTGCTTACCTGTAGACAGAATCTTGCCAGACTAAAGCAAACAACTTGTATAATTTAAAGATCTGAGGCGAAAATTTTCTAGGGAGGAGCTGCCTTAACTCTCTTCCTCCAACCAAATACCAAATTATTTAAACTTCATTGTCTCTTGGTCCCTCTGGAATGCAGCCCCTGCCTCCTGGGATCCAGACTACATTTTACCCCAGTTTCTGGTCTAACACGTCCACCCAAGAACAACCAAGTGGAATAGGTACACAATCCATTTTTTTCCGCTCATCTGTCCTAGATTTGACAGCGCTGTAAAACAAGCTACCGCCAAGCCACATAGCCAGCAGACATGAATTGAATCCATATTATTGATACTCAGATCCTGAGAGAAAGAAGTTTTTTACTTTGTACTTCATTCACAGCCAGAATTAGAATTTCCTTAGATTTTCGGTGCACGCTTACATTTCCGGTGCTGGGTGAACAGGTTGCTACAGTATGTGAATCCCACCTCTGCGTACATCACCCAGAGAGTCACAAGCATGAGATGGGTGGCTATATAAATGTCATAAATAAATAACATCAATTTATTGTTGCAGTATGACAAAGGGAATTGATGGAGCTGGCTTTCTCAGTTACACAACCGTAACTCCAAGGTTATGCAGCCTCCATTGCCACTTCTACTTCCTAAAACTGCTTATCTTCAGCCCTAGGTGATTTTAAGGTCAAGTCCTCCCCCCCACATCTTCATTTTTCTGCAGTGGGCTCAAGCTGAGACCACAAGAAGAGTGTTATTGGATGAAGCTAAGGACTCCTCCAGCCCTCTGGAATTGTTGGTTTCTAAAAAAAAAATGACCAACCCAGCCACATCTGGGAAGCATACAACAAGGGGCAGGAACATGGCCACCTCTTCTTCTCCTGCTTCTTAGTGTTCTAACCTAGGCTTCCCCAGCAGCACGAAGCCGAGTCCTCATCCTGATAAACCCCTTTTATTTAATTTACGGTGAATTCCTCTCCAGCAAAGTCTTTCCTCTCCCACAGCCTTTCAAGATAGTTCACAATGACCGACCTTTATCAGGCTTGGAGAGTGGCCAGGCCGATATCTTTCAGACGCCGCAATACTTGGCAAGAATGCAGGCATGAACTAATTGTCTCCTGCAAACTCCACTCCCCTTTTGCTCCTCTTTCATTCCCTCTGGGAGAGGCCCTTCATTGTCCACCTGTGGCCTTACTCCCAAATCGACCCTTGTTCTTTAGCTGTTCCTTTTTTTCTGGCAACTCTGCGCATGCGCACACTGGGAACAGGCTCCAGCTGTTTATCTGTCTCACTGATGTCTGATTCTGAAGGCAGCTGATACCTATCATATGGCCCTGCCCCTCTCTGTCTCCAATGCAGAGCACTCGTCAGAGACTTCCCCAGATTCCAGGACTGGCCCATGTTCCTCCCCAATCTCCTCACTGTCCGAATCTGCTGCCAGCTCTGCTGGCTGTTGGTGGGCCACAACACTTAGATCCTTGGTCTGGCCAGTCTATCACTAGAGTAGAACATACTGCCTGCAAATCTGCCGGAGACACGTAGAGTACTTGGGTCTCCTCCAAAAGCAGGAAGCATAAGGAACCGCAGATGGTCAACCAAGCCAGAGCAGCTTCCCCCGTGAGGTAAAACATGCTAAGAGCTGATGAGGAATCCCATTATCAGAGAGGTGAGGACTGTTGTTGTGTTAAAAGAAAGATATCTTGCTGTAATTTTCTCTTCTTCTTTTTTTTTTATGTCTGTGTTCTGTCTTTCCAGAGAGCAGATATAGCTGTTGCCCCACTGACCATAACCCTGGTCCGAGAAGAAGTCATAGATTTTTCCAAACCTTTTATGAGCTTGGGCATTTCTATCATGATCAAGAAGCCCCAGAAATCTAAACCGGGGGTCTTCTCCTTTCTGGATCCTTTGGCCTATGAAATTTGGATGTGTATAGTCTTTGCGTACATTGGCGTCAGCGTAGTTCTCTTTCTAGTCAGCCGATTCAGTCCTTACGAGTGGCATTTGGAAGACAACCAGGAAGAACCTCGGGATCCTCAAAGCCCACCAGATCCGCCCAATGAATTTGGAATATTTAACAGCCTGTGGTTTTCCCTGGGTGCCTTTATGCAGCAAGGATGTGATATTTCTCCAAGGTTGGTTTCGGTTTCTTTCATATTCTTTTGCTACACCTATCACCCTTTTTGCATTTTATGGTTGGTTGGTGGCATATACGTTTCTCTGAGACGTCGTCCGATCGCTCTCCAAAGTTTTCTTCTGAATGCACGTAGTCCTCGACTTACAGCGGCCCGTTGACTGGCCGTTCGAAGTTAGAATTCCCACACCTTCCCTTTGCACATTGACTTATGACCGATTTTCACACTGACATCCATTGGCCGCATCCCCACGGTCATGTGATCAATATTCATCCCGCTCGGCAATGGACTCCTATTGATGACGGTTGCAGTGCCCCCCGGGGTGTGTGTGTGTGTCACGTGATCCCCTTTTTGCAACCTTCTGATCAGCAAAGTCAACGGAGAAACCCAATTCATTTAACAATCGGGTCACTAACTTAGCAACTGTGGCAGGAAAGGGGTGCAATGTGGAGCAAAAAAGCAGAGATTTGGGGCTTAATTGTGGTAAGTCGAGGACTACCTGTATATCCTTCAATGACATAAACATCCTCTGTCAAGGGGCTGTCACCGAGATTATGGCTAATTGATGCCAATTTTTTTTTCTCGCGCATCGCGGCCAGAACTTATATCCACCATGTCTAGACTGTAAAATGCATCGGGTTTTCTTTTTCGACATCCTCTTGGCGATGCTTGGAGAGCTACCGTGTTTTTGCTGCATAGCTCATTTTACGGCCATCCGCTTGGTGCATGTAACACTTTGATTTCTGCTTTGCAAGACGGTGGCTAATGCTTGATAGAGCTCACATGTCGTAACAGCATTTAAAATATAAGACATCCCTGCCCTGCGCTTTGCTGCCCGTGCTAACCTTTTCGGTCCTTCTCCGTGGGTTTTTGTTGGCTTGCTTTAATTTTGTCAGATGCTTTTCTTGTCGTGACCCTTTTGTCTTTGATTTGTATCATCCTTGACATTTGGAGCACGCTCGTTCCTCCATAGATTCCCTTTCAAGAGAATTGCAATGTATTGAATTCTGTGCCCCACTCCCTCCCTCCCTCCCTCTCTCTCTCTCTCTCTCTCTCTCTCTCTCTCTCCCTCTCCCTCTTCTCTCATCTCTTTCTCTCTTGTCTTTCTCTCTCATGCACCCCCACATATTTCTCTTTCCCTCTCCCCCTCTCTCTCCTCTTTCTCTGTCATACAAACATTTATCCGTATCTCTCTCCCATCTCTTTCTCTCATCTCTCTCTCTCTCTCATACACACACTCTTTCCATCTCTCACTCTCACACTCGCCCTGACGTTTCTCTTTCCCTCTCCCTCTCTTTCTCTCTCTCTCCTCTTTCTCTCTCATACACATACTCTTTCCATCTCTCTCTTTCTCCCTTTCTCTGCCTTTCTCTCTGCCTCTCTTGTCTCTTACTTGCTCACACATACACACACACTTTCCATCTCTCTCTTTCTCTCTGTCTCTGTCTCTATCTTTTTCTGCCTCCTTCTCTCTCGCACACACATTGTCTCTCTTTCTCTCTCCCTCCCTTTCCTTCCCTCCCTCCCTCTCTCTCTCTCGCTCTTTCTCTCTCTCTTGCTCTGTATGTGTTTGTGATTTTGGCAATTATCCCAGCAAAGGTCAGGAAGCCAGAAATACAATAGTAATGGGGAAGGTCCAGCAAAGAACCAAAGTATTTAAAGAAACACCATATAATTAATTATCGGTCCTTTTTTTCATGAGGGGACAGAGCTCAGACTCTAGAGGAATAATTTAGCAGGTCAAAAAAAGGCAACCTGGAATGAGGTTAAAAATGGGGTCTCCTTCTGAACGATAGAAGTTTATTTGGAGCTCTGAAATCAACTGATTTTCTTTTATTGTACATGGAACTGTGCAAACCTCATTGGCTCAGGAACTTATAGCAGAGTCTGTTGGTTTGACAGGGCACCGCTGTCAAAGGGCAACACTGTAGGAAAATGAGGCGAGTTTAAGAGGCGTGAACTTCAACTTCCAGAATTCTCCAGCTAGCATGATCTGAAACACTCAAGAAGGCCGAGGGATTTTGGGAGTTGAAGTCCACACATCTTATAATGGCCATAGTTGGGAAACGCTGCTGTAGGAGATGAAGGAATAGTTCAACGGCAGGCTATCTCTGGCCACTTCCACTTGAAATCTGTCCACCCGTTCAAAATTAGCTTGTAGTCTATCAGATCACATGACATCATCTGGGAACTGAGTTAATTACTAGCTAATGCAGACTATTTGGCATTGCAGCAACGTTTTGCACTTGGGTCCTGCGAGACCCATGGAAGGTCTGGCCTCCATCCTAGCTTCTTCCTTTCTTAGAAGTTCAGTTGCTTCTCAGAGTTGAGAAGAAGGAATGTGAAGATGGTTACGGGTTGGTTTCAAACTGCTTTGGAAGACCAAGGGACAAGAGAAATGATGGAAAGTATGGAAATATATTGGTAGTTGTGGAGAGGACAAAAGGAGAAACATGTTGTCCAAGAAGTCCTCATTTTGATTTAGAAGCATCTGTGTTGTTGCCTGTCGGCAACCAGTCCCTCCAGTAGCCAAATCAGATGAGGAAGAGGCGTGGGCATCAAGAGCTTGGATAGCTGTGCAGACTAAGCACCCTAATTAACATCCAGCTGTCTGCAATTACTTCATGTTCGAATCTCCCCAGGCTCAAGGTTGACTCAGCCTTCCATCCTTTCTAAGGTAGGTAAATTGAGGACCCAGTTTGTGGGGGCATTAAGCTGACTTTGTATATATATATATATACAAAAGTATGAAGGCTATTGCTTAACACATTGTAAGCTGCCCTGAGTCTTCGGAGAAGGGCGGCATATAAATCAAATTTAAAAAAAAGGCAACCTGAAAGCTCCAAGGGGGAAGAGGGAATGGAGCGGTCAGAAATAGAGACAGAGGCGGAGCCTGGGCCGTCCGTCAGCCCTCAGATGGAGAGTAAACAGTCCCGAATGTGGCTGTTGATGAAGAGGAGGAACAGCTGGGTCCAGTACCTGAGGCGCAGATGAAGGTGGCTGATGAAGAAAAGGAGGAACAGCTGGGTCCAGTGCCTGAGGTGCAGATGTGCAGAAAGCAGAGGAGAGGAGAGCAGTGGAAATCTATAGGCCGGTCCTTGGGAAGGAAGAGCCACTGCTGCTAGCGAAGCGCCACCCTAGCTCTGGGGATAAAAGGCAGGGGGCGGAGATGAATAGATGTGGCAGACAACTATTCATCTTCCCTGCCGGACAGACTTGTTAACCTGCAGTGAGAGAGAAACTTTTTGTTGGGGCTGCTGGCGCTCCTAATAAAGGAATCATAGCTTCAACTACTGCGGTGTTTGGGGAGCTGAGTCAGAACAATCTGGTTATCCATTTGTGGGAAGTCAGAAACTGGATGAAGTAGATGTCATTTCAGTCAGTAAGATGCCATTAATTACAGATTAATTGCATAAGAATTGCATGGATACTACCACAATTCTTTGGGGCCCATTACAAATTAGTGGAGTGGTATTTGCAGAAATAAGTGGCTTTACTTTCCCCACCCACAGCTCCGGTAGTGCACTAAGCAAAGGCAAACTTTTGTGGAAAACTTTAAAGTTCAGCCTGAACTGAATCGTTCCTTTGATCCATTTCAACTTGGATTTGGGGGGGGGGGGTGCGTTCCTCTGTAGATGCAACGTTTTACAGTCTCTTCTCTGAGCTGAGTCTTTTCTTAAAACCCGGATTTAATTTGGAATCCCAGGCAGCGCGAAATATGTTCCACGGCACTAAGCAGTAGGCCGTTCTATAATTGTTCCTCGAGTTTTCAGTCTTTATGAGCAAAATTGATGGAATTGGGATTATCCTCTTCTCCCGTCATGGGTCTAGTTTAATCCACTTTGTCCTTGGATAAACACTGCCGTATTTGGAACAGTCTTTTTGTTATCCACAAAGAGCTCGGCATATGGGGTGAGGTTTATCCAGGTCTAACATGTCTGTTTAGAAGTGCAGTGCCAGTGCCAGTGGCTTTCCTTTCCTTTTCCTTTTCCTTTTCCTTTTCCTTTTCCTTTTCCTTTTCCTTTCCCTTCCCTTCCCTTCCCTTCCCTTCCCTTCCCTTTCCTTTCCTTCCCTTCCCTTTCCTTTTCCTTTTCCTACTTTCCTTCTTCCTTCCCTTCTTTTCCCTTCCCTTCCCTTTTCCTTTTCCTACTTTCCTTCTTCCTTCCCTTCCCTTCCCTTCCTTTTCCTACTTTCCTTTTCCCTTCCCTTCCCTTCCCTTCCCTTCCCTTCCTTTTCCTTTTCCTTTTCCTACTTTCCTTCTTCCTTCCCTTCTTTTCCCTTCCCTTCCTTTTCCTTTTCCTACTTTCCTTTTCCCTTCCCTTCCCTTTCTTTTCCTTTTCCTTTTCCTACTTTCGTTCTTCCTTCCCTTCTTTTCCCTTTCCTTCCTTTTCCTTTTCCTTTTCCTACTTTCCTTTTCCCTTCCCTTCCCTTTCTTTTCCTTTTCCTACTTTCCTTCTTCCTTCCCTTCTTTTCCCTTCCCTTCCTTTTCCTTTTTCTACTTTCCTTTTCCCTTCCCTTCCCTTCCCTTTCTTTTCCTTTTCCTTTTCCTACTTTCCTTCTTCCTTCCCTTCTTTTCCCTTCCCTTCCTTTTCCTTTTCCTACTTTCCTTTTTCCTTCCCTTCCCCTTTTCTTTTCCTACTTTCCCTTTTCCTTCCCTTCCCTTCCCTTCCCTTCCCTTCCCTTTTTTCTTTTTCTTTTTGACCTTTTAGAAACATTTATTTTTCAAACGAATGCTTTATTGCATTCATTTAGACCGGACTCTGCCAGAACAGTTCACATTTATTTAGTTAGTTAGTGAGCAAATTAAATGGTTATCCATTTCATACAAAGTGATTTTGGGTGGTGTGCCATCATTAAAACAAAACCATAAATGTAGATACAAAATTATTAAAAAGAACCATTAAAAATACAAACTACCCCCGCCACAGGAAAGAGTAAATATTAACCAAAATAGTGGAGCCATCTTAATGTGTCAAGGCCCACAGCAGAGGTGACATCTACTTACCTTCCCTATCAGTTCGGAAGTGTGCATGCCATCATCACGTTCGATTTGGACCCTCTGCGTATGCGCAAAGCCTTCTGCACATGCACAGAGGGTCAAAAATGGGTTACTTCCTGGTTACTCCCCGAGCCTCCACGCGCACTCTGCAATTAATTACCTGCATCCAAAACGGGCTATGTGGGGAGTCCTGGGAGAGGCAGGGTGGGTGGGTGAGGCCAGCCAGGAGTGGGATTTGGGGGGATTCTCCAAACTGCACAGAATCTTAGCTAGAGGTTCTCTCAAACCTCTGCGAACCCCCGGCAGCCCACCCCTGGAGGGAGGGATATCCAATGGTAGCTATCTCATTCCCTCCAATCATTAGTAGAGGCTCCCAAAACTACCGTATCTTGCCCCTGTAATGAAGATAAACAATATACGTTACAACCAATATTTTTTAGGGCTCGGCAATTTTAAGACCTCTGGACCGTAACTCCCATCGATGTTCATTCCAGATCGATGTTTCTCAACCTTAGCCACTCTAAGATGTGTGGACTTCAATTCCCATTTGCTGGCTGGGGAATTCTGGGAGTCGAACAAACAAACTTAACAAACTTAAACCAGCTTCACCCAGGCTCCAAGAGATTTGTTTTGTGTGCTATCAAAGCTTTGTTCTTCCACTGTCCCCTCCTGTGTGAGCGCAAACTTCTCACTTTCTCCTTGTGCATGGATGCTTTGCAGTTGAATCCTAGAACCACAAATGCAATTTTGCTGTTTGCTTTGCTCTCAAGATAATGTGTACCGCTAGCATTTTAAATTGCTGTTGACCATGTACTTAGCCATTAATGGACCGGGAAAATAAGCATAGGACATCATGTGGAAAGCTGTGGGCGCTTTTTCAATTGGTTGGTTGGCTTCCATTTGACTTGCCCTTCTTAATAGAATCTCGTCACTAATCTTTGGTAATGTCTCAAGATAAGCCTTTAGTGGGTTGTGCGGCACTTTGGGATACAAAGGCAGAAAGCTGCTCCAGAGCCTTCAAACCTGGCAGCTTTAAGACTTGTGGACTTCAGCTCCCAAAACTCTCCAGCCAGCTGAAGAATTCTGGGAGTTGAAGTCCACAAGTCATAAAGCTGCCAAGTTTGAAGACCTCTGGTCTAAGGGGCACACAGACACACAGACACCAGGTCACATAGTATCCAGTGGTGGAATTCAATTTTTTTTAACTACCGGTTCTATGGGCGTGGCTTGGTGGGCGTGGTGTGGCTTGGTGGGTGTGGCTTGGTGGGGATGGCAGGGGAAGGATACTGCAAAATCCCCATTCCTACCCCACTCCAGGGGGAAGGATACTGCAAAATCCCCATTCCCTCCCCACTCCTGGGGGAAGGATACTGCAAAATCTCCATTCCCACCCCACTCTGGGGCCAGCCAGAGGTGGTATTTGCTGGTTCTCTGACCTACTCAAAATTTCCACTACTGGTTCTCCAGAACCTGTGAGAGCCTGCTGAATAGCACCCCTGATAGTATCTATCTGTAGCTTTGCAACTCCACTCAGCATGATCTCCAGGAAAGATAAATTCACTTTATGGAATAGCAAACCAATGTTTTTTTCATGGCCCCATACACTCTGAAGTATCATTCGGCCTTTGGGTCTGAAATACCACACAGCTTTCATTTTTTATTTACATATTTACAGAACTCAGGTTTTTATACTAGATGGGACATTTCCTGCCAGCCCCTCTGGGGAGGTTTGAGAAGAAAGTCTCATATGGTCTTGTGGAGAATGGATCCTTGAAGTCCTTGAAGTTGGTGGCCAACTCTAGCTCTTTCCCATTGGCTGGATGTTGTATATTAGCAAGAATATCTCTATATTCTGCTTCTGGGTGGGTGCAAAATAGATCTCTTACTCTGGCCTGTGAGTCCATTGAAGTGCATGTATTTAATGACAAATAATGCACAAGATGATAGATAGATAGATAGATAGATAGATAGATAGATAGATAGATAGATAGGCAGGCAGATAGATATGGATGGATGGATGGATGGATGGATGGATGGATGGATGATGGATAGATGGATAGATGGATGGATGGATGATAAAGGATAAATAGATGGTGATAGATAGATAGATGATAGATAGATAGATAGATAGATAGATAGATAGATAGATAGATAGATAGATGATAGATAGATAATAGACAGATAGACTTATATGGATGGATGAATGATAGTGGATAGATAGATGATAATGCTAGCTAGACAGACAGACAGACATGGATGGATGGATGGATGGATGGATGGATGGATGATAAGGATAGATAGATCATGATAGATAGATAGATGATAGATAGATAGATAGATAGATAGATAGATAGATAGATAGATAGATAGACAGACAGACAAACAGACAGACAGACAGACATGGAAGGAAGGAAGGAAGGAAGGAAGGAAGGAAGGAAGGAAGGAAGGAAGGAAGGAAAGAAAGGTAGAGGCCTGAGTAATAGGCTGGAAGAGATAGGATTATCTCCAAGCAAGAGAAAGAAAAAAAATCTCTTATTTATTGATATAACAAAACCAAACCACGATGTTTCCAAAACTATAAAAATCTGTTCACAGACATTAGGCGTCATTCTGTTCAACGTGTCATGTGATCATACTGATAATTATTTTCACTTCGGTCTATTATCTGGGCGTCTCAGCTGGGTGCACTGATCCTTGCCTGGATCCAGAGTCTAAATAGAGGCAGGAGCGTTTCACTTTCGAAGGAGAGATAGCAGCCAGATCTAGGGCTGTGGCCAGATGGAGAAGTCAACCAAACAGCCCTCCCAGCTAAGCTTTATACGGAACAGCAATTGTCATTATTGAATTAATAATTATAGAATAATTCTTGGCCGGTATTTAATCGAAACCGGCTGAAAAATCCATCTACAGAGGACGGCGCGGCATACGATTGTGGCTTCCGTGGATGTAATTTGCACTTAATGCTCAATTAAAGGAAAAAAGAAAGATAGATAGACAGAAAGTTATTTTTATGGCTGACTACCGAGTTCCATAAAGCTTCGGTTTGCCTTGAGCAATAGATGTAAATTTTTTACATTTTTAATCATTGCAGAAGTGCGTGTTCTGCAAACAGCTGAAAACGGGGGGCCAGTTGCTGAGTGCCCAAAATGTGATCATGTGATCACAGGGATGGGCTGACCTCAGAAGTCAACTAAGTCCCATTTTGGGGGGGGGGGGGGGGGTGAGGGAATCTGTCCTAACGTTGAACGGTCATTAAGCTACCAATTGTAAGTAGAGGATCATTTGACCCAGAGATGTTTGAGTATGTCCCTTTGCTTCCCAACTAGGATTTTTGCTTTTTTTTTGCATTTTCTGGAATCCGTTATGGGGAACCCTTTGTGGTTTCTGGTCTCCAGGTTCCATGCTTGATGACTTGAATCAGTAGAAGCAAACGGAATTAGAAGGGGGAGCCCAAGGCCAATTTTCAGAGACAGAATATCACCAGCACAGTGTCCATGTGCTGGTGATATAGAATTAAGATTCCATGCTGTTCCAGGTAATTTATAGAAAGAGAATATAACAATTACTCTGGGGTCCTTGGTGCTCTCTGTGTTTGGCTGTTTTCTTGCTGTTGTTTTATTACCCAAGAGATACATTGGGGTCCTTGGTTCTCTCCTTATATACAAGGGCAAGCCACCACTCCCTTTTAACACTGATGATGATACTTAGTTGGGTAATGAAAAATACCCAAGAAAAATACCAAGTTTAGACAGCATTAAGGACTCCCCAGCTACTTCTCTTCCTCCTCCTCCTCCTCCACAAATCACACCCTCTTCTAGAACTGATGGTGTTACCCAATTGTATAATAAAACATCTGGAAGAAAATTATCAAGCTCAGACAGCACCAACCAAACACTCCACCATTCAACCCTGAGCTATCCATGTTCTCTTCTATCAATAACAATTACTATAACATCCTTTGGTTTTGCCCTCATTGCTAGCATCTTAATACTTTAACTCCACTCAACAGCCTAAATCTTTCTCTCGAGATATCTCTCCATGCTCTTTGATTTGGCAATAATCTTTCAAATCCCCTTATTGATCCTTTAATTGCTGTTGATATTTAGATCTTGCTTCTTTTTATTTATTTATTTTTTTACCCAACCGGTATCCAATACGAAGTAATGGACGCTGCAAGTAAAGGGTTGTTTAAACTACTTTTGGGTGATCCTAAAATTGCTTTTGTGGGATATGGTGGCTCAGTGGCTAAGATGCTGAGCTTGTCGATCAAAAGGTCGGCAGTTCAGCGGTTCGAATCCCTAGTGCCGCGTAATGGGGTAAGCTCCTGTTACTTGTCCCAGCTTCAGCTAACCTAGCAGTTTGAAAGCACGTAAAAAACGCAAGTAGAAAAACAGGGACCACCTTTGGTGGGAAGGTAACAGCGTTTCGTGAGTCTTTGGCATTTAGTCATGCTGGCCACATGACCACGGAGACGTCTTCGGACAGCGCTGGCTCTTCGGCTTTGGAACAGAGATGAGTCGCCCCCTAGAGTCGGGAACGACTAGCACATATGTGTGAGGGGAATTTTTACTTTAAATTGTTTTAAAAAAGGTCTTTTTGGCCTAAAGAGATCTGTCTCTTCCGATCATATGTGATAATGACCATTTGGAACAACTGGGTTTTCTTGGTTTGATATTCTGAATGTGGAAGAAAACGGAATATATTCATACTTGATTGGTGGAGAAACAACACTGAGGCCGCTCACAGGCTTTAGTCAACTGGTGAGGAATTTCGTCAAAAAACCCCCTAAGACTTTTTGCTGATTACAAAGGAGAGGAGAAGACTTAGAAGTGAGTTGATAGAAAATGGGATGAATTATGAAAGAAAAAAAATGTTTAGCTGTATTTTAAGAGACAGTGATAAGTTTTTAATGTTGGTTATACTTTCTGGGATTGAAGCAGGGAGTCTTATCGTTTTTCCTTTTTCCTTGTGTGTGTGTGTGTGTGTGTGTGTGTTTGTGTGTGTTTTCCCCATCTGAACTGTTTAATTTTTTTTAATCAGGGAAAATTAACTTTTTAAAAAAAAAAATCAAAATATACCGTATTTTTCGGAGTACAAGACGCACCTTTTTCCCTCAAAAAAGAGGGTGAAAATCTGGGTGCGTCTTATACTCCGAATGTAGCCCCGCCTGGCTTCTCAAACTGAGGTTTCAGAGGCTGAAAAAAGCATCAGAAACGAAACTTCGAAAAAGAAGCCCCCCAAAAAGCTTCAGAAAAGAAGCCTCCAAACAGCTTCAGAGGCTTTTTTTCTGAAGCTCTGTTTCAGAGGCTTTCAGAGGCAGAAAAAAAAAGCAAAAAAAAAAAAAAAAAAAGCAAGACACAGAGCTCACAACCAAGGAACCTGTTGCTAAAATTCACCTCTGGGAATAGCTGATCGGGGGTATTCCGGGAGGCCGATCCACCTGCCAATCAGCTTTTTTCTTACTTTCCTCCCCAAAAACTAAGATGCGTTTTATACTCTGAAAAATACAGTATATTCCTGTACCATGTTGTTGCGTTGTTTTACTTGTTTCATACGGTGGGCCACAATCTTTTGGGCACCAGGGACCAGTTCTGTGGAGAGAGTTTTTTCCATGGTCCGGAGGATGTGTGGTTTTGCGTGCTGCCTGCATCCCATGGATGGGACTTTGCTTGTTTGCGTGGCCCGATTACTGACATCCCCCTCTCCCAGTGGAGGTCCATGGACTGGTATTTGGGACCTCTGGTTTAATATACTCCTTCATAAAAGCATTGAAAAAACCCCACAACCCTGTAAGGTAGGTTGGGCTGTGAGGTAATGTTGTGGCTGTCGGCTGCCCTCCAGTGGCCAAATCAGATGAGGAGGCAGAGTGCCGTTGGGGCCAAAATCAAGGCAATTGGATGAGGGGAAGAGGGAATAGAGCTGGCAGAGGCAGAGGCAGAGCCTGGACTGTCCATCAGTTCCCAAACGGAGAGACAACAGGACCCAGGTCCTGAGGTGGCTGATGAGAAAGAAGAGGAACAGCTGGGTTCTGTGCCTGATGCGCGGATGTGCAGAAGGCAGAGGAGAGAAGAGCAGTGGAAATCCATGGGCCGGTCCTGGGGTTGGAAGAGCCACCTCTGCTAGCTAAGCTTCACCCTAGGTCTGGGGATAAAAGGCAGGGGGCGGAGACGAATAGGTGTGGCAGACAACTATTCATCTCCCTGTCGGTCAGCCACTGATATACTGAACTTTTGAACCCTTTCGGGAACATTATTGGAATTCTTTCTTGAAATCTGCGGTGCTGAGAGTCAGACACGCCTTCTGAACATGTGTTTGTGTGTTTCTGCTGCTGGATAAGAGCGAGCACACCTTCCAGGACTTCCTTTATGAGTGTGGGTAGAGGAAGAGACTTCCAACTCTGTTGTTCTGTTCTGTTCTGTTCTGTTCTGTTCTGTTCTGTTCTGTTCTTGGTGTTTTGGGGGCCATTTCAGGGGGAAAGGGAGCAATCTTCGCTTTCCACAGGCACTTAGAGATTTGCTGTGTGTGAGAGAGAGAGAGAGACTCTGGGCCAGGGCTGCTGACCAGGGGGGGCTTCAAAAATTTTGGCAAGGGGTTCTCTGCCCGGTTGCTGGGTGGGCATGGCCATGATGGGTGTGGCCTAGTCGGCCTCCTGCACCATGATGGGGATGGTGTTTTTGCCCTCCCCGGGCTCTGGAGGCTTTCCTTGAGCCTCCAGGAGAGTGAAAACAGCCTTCCTAGTCTCCAGAGGCCCTCCGGAGGCCCGAAACGGGCTCATTTCCAACCTTCCCGATCTTCCATTAGGCCCGTTTTTCACCTTCCCCGAGCCTCTGCACGCATGCCCTGCACTTACCTGCATCCAAACTGGGCTGCGTGGGAGGGGCAGGGTGGGGTGGGCAGGGCCAGCCAGGAGTGGGATTTGGGGGTTCTCCGAACTACATAGAACACCTGCGAACCCCCAGCAGGCCACCCCTGCTGCTGACACTCCTAATAAAGGGAACTTTTAGTTACAAACAACTTGCTTGTCATGTTTGGGAGCCAGGTCAGAACAGATAACCGGAGTCCATTAATATCTACAGAACAGTTCATAGACCCCAATTTCCCCCCTCTTGCCCACACCTGATTCTTGCAAGGGATTCCACGCTGCCTGAATTCATCGCAGCAAAGCAGCCAGAAAAGCGGCCCGTCTTTCGTTTTTCCTGTCTTGCCTTTTTATTTATTTATTTATTTTTAAATGCAGTTACTGTACTGTGGAAGAAAAATAAAGATGTTTGCACATATCTCTTGTGAGAGTTGCCAGCTGAAAAGGGAAAGCTGGAGCTTAGGTCACCACGTCCATAAATCAGGTTTATAAATTATAAATGTTTGTGCTTTGCAATCTTGACTTGCAGGCGGGCGAGCGCGCTAATTAACGTCAAACTGACTCTGGCATCACTCCCTGCAAAAGAATGCAGAATTCTGATAAATGGGACAGAAACTTGGGTGGCAAACAATCTTGGCTTTTTCTCTTTCTTTCTTTCTTTCTTTCTTTCTTTCTTTCTTTCTTTCTTTCTTTCTTTCTTTCTTTTTCTTTCTTTCTCTTCCTTCCTTCCTTCCTTCCTTCCTTCCTTCCTTTCTTTCTGTTTTTTTTAAATGCATAAAATGACAAAGGGAATTTCCGTTTTACCGAGAAATGCTAATAGGAGGACAGGAAGTGCCACAGCAACCAATAGGGTTGGAGTCCAAAGAGAGCCACTCAGCATTAAAAGCAGGATGCTGAGATTTGGCAGAAATGAGAGCCGACCCGAAATATCCTATTAAAAGAGGTGGAATCATGTTTGCTCAACTGTTTATGCCATGGTTAGCCGACTCTTAGCTGGTTTGTTCGGTTTTCCTCTGTTTCTGGTTTTTCACGATGCATTAAATTCTAGGTCAGTGATGGCTAACCTTTTTGCCATGGTGTGCCAATAGCACGGGGGGTCGCACATGTGTGCCCACACCTGTTGTGGCTCCATTGCCTGAACCTGTGTCATCGGCAGACGCAGACTCTGAGAGTGAGGGAGAGGAGTTGGCAAGGCCTCCCTCTCCAGGACCCTCCTCTCTGGCAATGCCTCCGGAGGACACCGAAGGGCAAGAGATAGACCCAGAGCCAAGCACGTCCCCGCAGCCACAGGTGGACAGCGATGAAGGAGATAAGTGCTGGCTGGATCCTCAGCAGCAGCACAGGGAGAAGCATGCACAGCAGAGGGCAAGGCGTGCCAGAGATTAGCTGAGTCACTGGACCACACCCCACAGGATATAAAAGGGAGCGTGGTGGCCAGTCAAACCTTGTGACGAACAAAGCTGAAAGCTTCCACGCCATTCTGCATTGTCGGAATTTTGGCTATAGACTTTGCTGGATTATCTCTGGACTTGATTGACTCCGTAATTATTGAGCTGTTTCTTTTGATGTGTCAGAAGTGGGGAGAAGTTATCTCTCCTCTTTGTAAATAATAAACTCTTTGCAGGCAGCCACTAGGCTGTTGCCACGTTCCGTTATCTTAAGGAAAAGGATTTTTGCCGGCTGGTTTGGTCTTTAACTCTCGAACGTCTGTTGGTGTGTGTGTGGGGGGTTGGGGACAGAACAACACCCATAATTCAGTGTGCCCCCCTCCCCCGTGCATGCACATGCGACCCCCTTCGCGCTTCCCCCACTTTTGGCATGTGATGGCACAGTGGGTCCAGTAGGCCCATTTTTCACCCTCCCCGGGCTCCAGAGGCCCTCCGGAGGCTGTAAACGGCCCATTTGCAGACTTCCGATGGGCCTGGAAGGCCCGAAAATCAGCTGGCCGGTGCACACGTGCATACCGGATCTAAGTTAGGGCAACGCTCGTGTGCCCACCGATATGGTTCTGCGAACCATCACGGTCCTAGGTAAATGAACTGGGTTGGACGCACTTCATTAGAGATGCGGTAGCCAGCATTTTCATTTTGTCCTTCACACTAGACTTAAACTACAGGTAGTCCTCGATTTACAACAGTTCATTCAGGGCCTGTTCAAAGTTACAATGGCACTGAAAAAAAGTGACCTGTGACCGTTTTTCATAATTACGACGGTTGCAGCATCCACTACCACCATCGCGCCCCCGGTCACGTGAATCAAAATTCAGACGCTTGTGCAACGGACTCATATTTATGACAGTTGCAGTGTCCCTGTGTCACCTGATCCCTTTTTGAGATCTTCCGACAAGCCAGGTCAGTAAGGAAGCCAGATTTACTTAATAATTGTATTGCTAACTTAACAACTTTAGTCATCCACTGAACAGCTGTGGCGGGAAAGGTCGTAAAATGGGGCAAAGCTCACTTAACATATGGATATTCGGGCTCGATTGTGGTCGTAAGTGGAGGACTACCTGTGCAGCCTTGTGACATTTCCATGCCGTGAATGTAAATGCTTGGTGAATTTCTAGACTCCAATAATGCCAATATTAGTTCTCTTTCTTTTTATTCCCCTTCTGTTTGGACCGTGTGGGATTTCTCTTCCTGCGGAAGACCGAAAACCGCCATATAGCGAAGTAACCACTTCTCCAATTTCTTAGGTCTCTCTCAGGGCGAATCGTTGGCGGCGTTTGGTGGTTCTTCACCCTCATCATCATCTCATCCTATACCGCCAACCTGGCTGCCTTCCTCACGGTGGAAAGGATGGTGTCACCCATTGAAAGCGCTGAAGATCTGGCTAAGCAGACCGAGATCGCCTACGGGACTTTGGATTCTGGTTCAACCAAAGAATTCTTTAGAGTAAGTGTTTCATTTCCTTCAAGGGGTTATGAAGTCCTGATTGGGATCTGTAGCAGTGGTGGTTCTATCCGGTTTGGGAAAACTGGTAGCGGCGGCTGCGGGAGGCTCCGCCCACCCACCCGGATGTCATTGCATTCCATTTTTAATGCTCTGCGAATGCGTGGAAGGCCCTACGCATACACGGAGGTGGCGCATGCACTCACATTTGCGAACCGGTAGCAAAGGTAAGTGAATGCCACTCGTGGTGTGCAGGTGGGCCTGCCGAGGATGTCCAGAAGATGCTGAACAAGTGCTGACAATCCCATAGCCTGGCCTATGGTGACGGACCATAGCTAATTGAGCAAGGAGATGCCAAACTTAGTAACTCTAAGACTTATGGACTTCAACTTCCAGCATGGCTGACTTGAGGAATTCGGTGCCAACCATCCAGTTCTGACTGAGGAATTCTGTGCCAACATTTGGATATTATTTGAGCATCCAAATAATAGTCCAGGATCATTGAAGGAGGCTTTGGAACAAGATAAATTGGTTTCAGGACCATAAAAATGATCTTATGGTAAAAAACATGGTATGGCATGGAAAGGGACTATTGTGCCGGATTTGAGGTATGGTTTGGCAAAAAGATACAGAGACAAACCAAAAATTGCCTTTTAGATTATGTGTTTATTCAGCTGAACAAAGACAGGCCCCTCTAACAGAGGGGAAGCCCCTACCACACAGAGTTCTTATATTTATACTTTTCTTATACTCCACCCAGCTCAGCTGGCACAAAAGAGATACAGGAATCACCCAGAAAGTCTGGCACACAGGAGATAAAATATCAAGATGTTCTTGGCACACAGGGAGGTTCTTTAGGGACATTGGGTGATCCCCGATATTCCAGGACATTAGGCGTTCTCCTGGGGACTTTCTACTGCTCTGCAGGTGCCTAGAGATAAGGGTACTATCTGTACATACCTGTTCTCCAGGTTCTCCCCTTAATCGGGGTCAACAGGACCAAAGTTTAAGAGTCCCAGGTAACCAAATTGTCAGGATTCCGATGGATGCCCTAATTAAATGATGAGCCTCAAGCCAAGCTTCAAAAGAAATCCAGTTATTTATTAGGAGCTTCAGGTCTGCATGTTCCAGGTGAAGCCAACTCTGACCCCACATGATTTATGGTCCAGGCTTGACCCTGTTTCCCCCATCCACCCCCCCCCCCAGGGTGTGTTATCAATCACATTCACCAATGGAGCAATTTCGCAGGTTGGAGAGATCACTCCCCTCCAGCCACTGTGGGTAACCATGGGAGACAGCCTTGACAGAGATATGTCTGGAACATGCTTTTGTTTTTGGCGGCCTGCTGCTTCACTGTAGCTACATCCCATCCCCTCCTTGCCCATGGCAACTGAAGAGCAGGCCAGGGAAATTGCAAGTTGACCCAAAGGACCTTAGAGGACCCGAGCACCTGATGCAAAGTCAGCCGGCTATTTTGGGTCTGTAAAAACTCTTCCTCTTATGAAAAGAGAGTTTTGGTGGCCAAAAATAAAATAAAAAAAGATATAAAAGAAAATGTGGCTAGTTGCTCATTTTTTGCTTCCATCAAGAAGTTTGCCTGGGAAAACTCCAGGTTTGTTACAACCAGTAGCCAATCCTGGGAAGAAGCAGCTATGTATTTTATAGTGGAATTACCCGAGAGAGGAATTGAAGTCGACAAGGTCTTAAAAGTTGCCAAATTTGGAAACCCCTGCAGCATCTGGGCAGCCACAAGAACTCAGTGTTGACTGAGATGGAATATGCAGAGATGGGAAATGAATTCATGCAATGCAACCTTTCTATGCAGTGCAGGATGATTGCATCATGTACTGAACTGAATGGCTATATAAATTGATTGAATAATTAGATAAATTATCAAAATGGCAATTGGCTTTCTGGAAAGGAACTGAGTATGTAAGAGTAGCATGCTAGTTCAGTGACAACCTACGGAAAGAAAACAAAATAAGTCCCACGTTTTTGCAAAAAATGGGGTGCGCAGAGGCTTTGGAAGGCCTGTAGAGTGCTCCTGTGGGCTGAGGAGGGCAAAAACGCCCCTGTTTTTGCAAAAAATGGGCCTGTTTTTGGCCTCCCCAGCCCCCAGGAGTCACATTTTTGCCCTCCCCAGCCCCCAGGAGCACTATGCAGACCTCCCAAAGCCTCTGTGTGCCCTGTTTTTGTGAAAAATGGAATGCGCCCAGGGTTTGGTAGGCCTACAGAGTGCTCCTGGGGGCTGGGGAGGGCAACAAATTTTTTTTCTTGCTTACTTCTTCGAAATCGTAGTGCGTCTTATACACCGGTGCGTCTTATAGTCCGAAAAATACAGTATCTTGTCTTGATCAGATGAGAACTGCTTTCCATTGTCCTTCAGCTATTTTCCAATTTATATTTAAGAGGAAGGGAGGAAGAACTATTGCTAGCTAAGGAGGTGTCATGAATGAACACGGACATTCATTTCCCTTCCAGGAACTAAACAGAAACCCCTCTCGAAGGAAGAGGTGAATGGGAAGGGTTTCATTTTGGGGACAAAGCAGACTTATATTTTAAACATATCTGCTCTCAATTAAGGGGGTCAACCATTCCGAGGCAGCTTTCCTCCAAGCAAAGAGAATCTGGCATTCAAAATGACGGGTAAAGGGAAATAGAGTGGAATCCAGCCTAGAGTTTCTGTTGGGGAGAGTTGAAATTAATGTGCTCTGACAGCAGAGCTAAAATAAGTTTCTCTGTGTCTGACAGCTGAGGGTCAGGCCAAGTTTGGGTGCTCCAAATTCCATTGCAGTTACATCAAGAATTTCCTGGGGGTGAAGACTGAGTTGGAACCGCATGTAGTGCTCGTGTGTGTGTGTGTGTGTGTGTGTGTGTGTGTGTGTGTGTATCTTCTAGTGCACTAGACTCCATACATGCAGAAAGTCAGGCTATGATTGGTTATTTTACTACGCAAATGTGGTGGTCTCACATTATCCGCCTAGGCACGTTGTCTTTAAGGAGCGATGCGCCCCACAGTTGTTGACCTGTTTTGCACAGCATATAGTATTAGTATTAGTATTAGTATTAGTATTAGTATTAGTATTAGTATTAGTATTAGTATTAGTATTAGTATTAGTATTATTAAAGCTTGTATGCCGCCCTCTCTCTGATAAGGACTCTGGGCGGCTCACAAAAATAAAAAGCAAAAAAACAGTTATTAAAATACCCCTTAAAAAAACCCTTCAGTCCCATCCGGCTTGGTGAAATAACCATGTCTTAAGGTCACAGCGGAAGGAGTGCAGGTCAGGGGCCACCTTGGAGCTCCAGGGAGAGTTGATTCCGTAAGGTAAGTGCACCCACAGAGAAAGCCCGTTCCCTAGGAGTCGCCAGACGACACTCCAACGGCACTCCAAGGAGGCCCTCCCTGTGGGAACGCACCGGGCGATGGGGAGCTGTCACTGGCCACAGATGGTCCATCAGGTACCCCGGGCCTAAGCCATGTAGGGCTTTATAGGTGATAACCAGCACCTTGAATCTCACCCGGAGGGCAACCGGTAGCCAATGCAGGTTGCGGAGGAGGGGTGTAACAGTGTGTCGGGACACTCCCATCACAACCTGTGCAGCTGCATTCTGCACCAGTTGAAGCCTCCGAGTGGTCCTCAAGGGCAGCCCCATGTACAGAGCATTGCAGTAGTCGATCCGGGAGATCACGAGCGCATGAGTGACTGTACGGAGGTCATCACGGTCCAGGTAGGGGCGCAATTGGCGCACCAGACGAATCTGTGCACATGCCCCCCGGTCCCCGTCGCAACATGATCTTCCAAAGTCAACCATGAATCCAGGAGGATGCCTAAATATATGTTCTGACCTAGGCTTCCCCAAACCACGAATCAGAATCCTTGTCCCAACAAAAACCCCTTTGTATTAAGTTACTGTGAATTCTTCTCATTTGCATCTAGCTAAGTCTTTCAAGGCTGAATTTATAGTCACAGACCTTATCTGGATTGGGGAAGCTGCCAGGCTGATATCTCCAAAACTTGGCAAGGAGTCACGAAGAGTCACGATCCAATTAAGCAAACAAATTGTCTCCTGTAAACTCTCCTCCCCTGTCCCTCCTCTTTTATTCCCTCTGGGAGGGGCCATTCATCATCCACCTGTGGCTTTACTCCCAAATTGACCCTTGTTCTTTAGCTGTTCCCTTCGTCTGGCAATTCTGCACATGCGCACACTGGGAACAGGCTCCAGCTGTTCATCTGCCTCACTGATGTCAGATTCCGAAGGCAGCTGATAACTGGCATACGGCCCTGGCCCCCTCTCTGCCTTTGACGCAGAGCTCTCATCAGAGCCTTCCCCAGACTCCAGGACTGGCCCATGTTTCTCCCCAACCTCCTCACCGTCCGAAACTGCTGCCAGCTCTTCTGGCCGCTGGCGGGCCACAACAATATAGAAACATCTTTAGGAAGCTTGTAAACTGAAAATGCATGGTGACAAATGTATTACAAAATGCTGAGGCTCCGGAAAGACCGTCTCTGAACATGAATACTCCTGCTACCATTATCTGCGGCACACATTTGGTCCCTCCCCTTTCAAAGCAGATTTAAAAGGGTGGCCTGCATCACAGGCAATAGCAATCAGTTCAGAGATAAATTATGTACTTTAAAATTAGTGCTTCCTTGGTGGTGGCAATTTGCCCTGCCAGTCACTTCAATTGCAAGTAAACTCTCCATTTAAATAGACAAACGAGATGAAAAGAGAACTGTTAACGCAGAATGTCTGTTAAAACTGAATGGAGGTTTGCAAATAGCAAACGAGATTTTACACATGCATATTTTATATATTTTATGCACGCTTAAAATAATGAATAGGAAGTTATACAGGCATAGGAAGATAAAGCATAGAGATATTTTTCCCCTTCTGGAATCCAGAGTCCAGGAAATCGACATCTGTTAAATCGAGAATTGGAGAGGGAAGAACTGTAACCATTTTTTTTCCCCCATGGCACATTTTCTTCGCTGTGAAACTCTACCTTCATCGCCACCTTTGCTTCAAACAGCAGTCCATCCTGAAACCCTTAACAGGTTTTTTTCCTTAGATGAAAGGAATTTAAAAACGTTTTCATTATTTTTCAACGTTGGTGAGATCCAGACAACATTGCTTAACAACAGTTAATCCCATTTTGCACGTGGCAGACTCAACCAGAAACTAAAGATAAAAACCCGGATTTCCGAATACAGTTGACTGAATGGTGGCTGGCTAATTTGTGAACATAAGCCTGTCAACTGGAACCCACTGAGTACCTATTTTCTACTCCATTAAGAAAGGATCTGTGACTGGAAACATACCAGGTCAGAGCTCCTAAGTCTAATTCTTCACGTAAAGCATGAAGATCAATATGGCTTAGGACCAGGATACCTGCAGGATCACCTTCTGCCACCGAATATCTCCCACCGTCTGATACGCTCCCACAGAGAGGGCCTCCACATGGTGCCATCAGCCAAGCAATGTCAGCTGGCAACCCCCAGGGGGAGAGTCTTCTCTGTGGGGGCTCCTGCCCTATGCAATGAACTGCCCCCGGATATAAGAAGGATCCCCGATCTCCGCGCCTTCCGTCGGGCTCTGAAGATTCTTTTGTTCCATCAAGCCGGCCTGACCGAATAGATAAATTTTAAATGGGTTTTAATTGGTTTTAAAGGGGTTTTAAAAAACGGCCAAACTGCTTTAAATTATTTTAATAGTTTTAACTTTTGTGTTGGGTTGTTTTAATATGGCTGTACACCGCCCTGAGTCCTCCGGGAGAAGGGCGGTATAGAAATGTCATCAATCAATCAATCAATCAATCAATACCCAGTATCCTGTATTTGAAGGGCTGCTACAAAGATAAGGGAGTCAACTTATATTCCAAAGCACCAGAGGGCAGAGCAAGAAACAATGGATGGGAACTAATCAAAGAGAGAAGCAAACTGGAATGAAGGAGAAACTTCCTAACAGGGAGGACAATTAACTAATGGAACAGTAGTTGCCTTCAGAAATTGTGGTGCTTCATCACGGGAGGTTTTCGAGAAGAAACTGGACAGCCACTTGTCTGAAATGGTATAGAGCAGTGATGACTAACCTTTTGGCTGTCGCGTGCCAAAAGCGAGGGAAGAGCGCAGGGATCATGCATGTGCGTGCCCACATCCATAATTCAATGCCCACCTGTGCCCCGCTCTCCCGCGCACGTGCGCATGCTCCCCCTGCACTACCCCTGCTTTTGGCACGTGATGGCACAGTGGGCCCATTCTTCACTCTCTCCAGGCTCCAGAGTCTTTCTAGGAGCCTGGGGAGGGCAAAAACGGCCTTCCTCAACCCCCCTGGAGGCCCGCTGGAGGCCGGAAACAGCCCATTTTCCGACTTCCGGTGGACCCGGAAGGCCCAAAAATCAGCTGGCCGGCGGGCACTTATGTGCTGGAGCTCAGCTAGGGCAATGCTCATGTGACCTCAGATATGGCTCCACTTGCCACCTGTGGCACCCGTGCCAGAGGTTCACCATTACAGGCAGTGATGGCTAATCTTTTTGCCATCAGTGCCAGGAGCTGGGGGGGGGGTGTCACGCTTGTGTATGCCCACACCCATAATTCTATGTGCCCTGCCTCTGCGCTCCCCCTGCTCCTGGCACATGATGGCACGGTAGGCCCATTTTTTGCTTTCCCCAGCCTCCAGAGCCTTTCAAGGAGTCTGGGGAGGGCAAAAACAGTCTTCCCCCCTCCTCCCAGAGGCCCTCCAGAGGCCAAAAATGGCCTGTTTGCCAACTTCTGCCAACAGCTGATTTTCAGGCCTTCTGGGCCCACCAGAATTTGGCAAATGGGCCGTTTCTGGCCTCCAGAGGGCCTCCAAATGGGGAGGCCATTTTCACTCTCCCCAGATTCCTAGAAAGGCTCTGGAAGCTGGGGAGAGAAAAAAATGGGCCTTCCCCACCACCCCGAGGCCCTTCAGAGACAGGAAACAGCCTGTTTCCCTACTTCTGGTGGGCCCAGAGGGCCAAAACATCAGCTGGCTGGTGCACACATGTGCACCAGAGCTGAGCTCACATGCCCACCGATACGGCTACGTGTACCGCCTGTGGCACATGTGCCATAGATTCGCCCTCACCACTACTTGGGTGGGGGAATGGACTAGATGACCTACAAGGTCCCTTCCAACTCTATTAATCTGTCTGTTAGGTTGAGAAACCCAACTCTACATTCTGGAGAGATGGGATTAAAACTAGGAAGTAGGTGCCTCCAGCATCTGTCGTTAAACGATTGTAAACTTGACTGTGGATTGATTGATCAGGACATCTCGGTGCAGGGAGTTGAGGCAGCAACCTGAGAGAACAGATGTTTCTGTCAGTATAATGCCAACATGTCCAAAGCGAATGGAAGAAATAACCATCTGGATTCCGGCGAATCATGGCATTTTTTCAGGACCTTGGAGAGCTCCGCACATGGAGTTACAAACTGAATTAGCTGCTAATATATGAGGTGTTTTTTGCGTCTCTTTGTGAACTATTAAAGTTTTACGGTTGGCTAAGCCGGGGCATTTTTAGCTCCATTCAGCCTGCTGCTGCTGCTGCTTCTACATTTACAGAGTCTCTGGCCCCTTCAGAATTCTCACAGCTTGGTGCAGTTAAGACAACGCAGAGGCTACAGGAAGGTCATTTTCTGAGTCTTAACTATGGAAGGTCTCTTATGGGGATCCTGGCTAGTGCCCGATCACAGATGTTGATGGTTTTCTTTCCATTTTGAGGGACTTCATGATATTCAAGGATTTTGCTGAGTTCTTGACCCTGAAGCCATGACAAATTTGAGTAAAAATAAGCATGGGGGCAATGGTTAAAAAAATAAAACCAGAACCAGCTTTCCATTTTAGGCATAGGCTGGGTGATTTTGGACCAATCACCAGGAGCACCAAGATTTTAGACCAATCACGAGGAGTTCTAGTCCTGCCTTAGGCATGAAAGCTGGCTAGGTGACTTTGGGCCAATCACCATGTGACAGAGAGTTCTAGTTCCACCTCAGGCTGGAAGCCAGCTGGGTGACTTTGAACCCATCACCAGGAGACAGTGAGTTCTAGTCCTGCCTTAGGCATGAAAACCAGCTGGGTAACTTTGGGCAATCACCATGTGACTTGAGAGTTCTAGTCCCACATCAGGCTGGAAGCCCGGATAGGTGACTTTGAGCCCATCACCAGGAGACAGTGAGTTCTACTCCTGCCTTAGGCATGAAAGCTGGCTAGGTGACTTTGGGCCAGTCCCTCTCTCTCTCAGCTCAACCCACCTCACAGGATTGTTGTGGGGAAAACAAGAGGAGGAAGGAGCATTATTATCTTCACTACCTTGAATTACTTATATACTAACAGAGGTGGGATAAAACTCAAATAAATAAATCTTTTTGAACTGTTGCCTTCTGGCAGAAGATACAAAACAACTAAAACTCAGACCACATGTTTTCTGAATAGTTTTTATCCCAGAGCTATAATTGCACTCAACAATGAACTAAAGGGACCCCATCAGTGAGCTGTTGGACAGTACTACTTAGTCTGTTGTGTGGATGTTTGTGTGGTTTAGGGATGGGAAATTTGTAGTGGGTGGGAGCGTGTTTGGGAATTGTTATGTGTGTTGGACCTGGTCTTTGGGTGTTAAGTGAATTTCGTTGTATGGGTAAATTGTGTATACACGTACAATGACAATGAAGTGATGATGATGATGATGATGATGATGAAAGATAGATAGATAGATGGATGGATGGATAGATGGATAGATGATAGATAGATAGATAGATAGATAGATAGATAGATAGATAGATAGATAGATAGATAGATAGATCTTCCCCAGCATTGGCAGAAGCATAAGCCAACCCTGCATTCTTAGAAAGACCATAAAAGTTATATTTGCTGTTACTTGTCAGTTAATATTATTTTTCTAAAGAGAAGAAATAAAGACAGTGGAGACGAGACTTTCCCCCAGCAATTTATTTTGAATTGAACAGACGGTAATGAATTTTATTCACCCCAGTCCTGGGCCACGATCCAGATAGCAACCTGTTTTCCATTACTGGCACCATCCCCATCATTCTAAGGCGATGACAGACGTTAGGATCTAAACACTGTAGGGCAGGCATTCCACCTGCTTGATAATGTGTGCCCTGAATTCTCGCCATTCGATTTTTCCTTGTAAAATGTAGGCACGGCAAATAACACCCATTTTTTGTGTCTCTTTCTGAAGCAAAGAACCTGCAAGCCATCCATTTTGATCCCAGCGGTTTTAACGCTGACAAAATTGCCCTTGTTGATTTTTGGACCACATTAACATTGACAAAGGAGGCGTGCTATTAATTGCGATCAATAGTGGATGCCAATATTCAGCCTGATTTCGCCACTCATTTTGTCCTGACATGTCGGAGAATGGAAGACATTTGCCTCTCTTTGAAAATGGGAACAAATTTGTAATCTGGGCCTTGACAAGGAAATCTCTTTTTGTCTCCTTTTTCTTTCCGTAAGCTCCTTTTCTGTCCGTGAGCTTCGGAAGGTTTAATCCTCATGGGTCTGCCTACGTTGGCGTTGTAATTGACCAATTAGGCCTGGCCGGATCAAATTAGACCCGGTCCTTAAGCCTGACCAATGTGCTTTTCTGTGGAATTTTGCTTCCTTCTGGAGGAGAAAGCTGCGGGTTCAAGATTGGTTGCTAGTTCATGCTGAGATCACAGCCTTGAGAGTCAAGCAAGCTTCTTTGCCTCAAGCAGTTGCCGTTTTGTGAGGGGAAATTGTGACGTTTTTCTTAGCTTTACAAATGGAGAAAACGTTTCTTCCTAGCTGAAGGAGCACCAAAAAAAAAAAAAAAAAAGATCGTTTCCATTGAGAACACAACCTGCGGGGAATAAAAAGGGATAGAGCAATTCGCAGCTCCTGTCACAATTGCAAAGTTCGTTGCAAGCGATGGCCTTCTAGCAATCTTCTATCCATCTACCCCAGGGGTCAGCAACCTGCGGCTCTGGAGCCCCACGGGGCTCTTTCACCCCTCTGCTGCGGCTCCCTCTCACTCAAAATCTGTCACAACTGGCAATGTGCGACACCCACCGGCACACAATTTATTGAGCTTTTCAACCACTGGTAGGCCAACCATGGATAAATCCAAGAAAAGAAAAGTTTCAGAAGAAAACAGAACGTTTAATTCGACTACATATGCTAGTTTTGTGGCCGCTCAAGAAATAGTCAGGCACAGGAAGAATTTTGTGGCTCCTGGTGTTTTCTTTTCTGTGGGAAACGGGTCCAAATAGCTCATTTGAGTGTTTAAGGTTGTAGACCCCTGACCTACCCCAAGAACAGCTCTCATTTCAATATTTTCCTTATCTCAGGGATGGTTTTTTGAAGGGGTGGGTGCCATCCTGGGTCAGCATCAGGGATCCACTTGCCCTTTTCAATAATTAGTAAAGAATGATTGATCCAGTCATCAAATTTTGAATGCCTTCAGCAGTTTCTTGCATGACTGGAGAACCACTAGCAGAAATTTTGAGTAGTTCAGAGAACCGGTAGTGGAAATTTTGAGTAGTTCGGAGAACCGGTAGTGGAAATTTTGAGTAGTTCGGAGAACCAGTAGTGGAAATTTTGAGCAGTTCGGAGAACCAGTATCAGAAATGTTGAGTAGTTCAGAGAACCGGCAAATACCACCTCTGGCTGACCCCAGAATGGGGTGGGAATTGAGATTTTGCAATATCCTTCCCCCAGGAGTGCAGTGGGAGTGGGGATTTTGCAATATCCTTCTCCCAGGAGTGGGGTGGGAATGGAGACTTTGCAGTATCCTTCCCCTGCCACGCCCACCAAGCCATGCCCACAGAACCAGTAGTAAAAACAAATTGGATTTCACCACTGCTCCCATGGCACCCTGGCTTCTCAGTTTACCTCCTGGCCACCAAGCAACATGAGGATCCCTCTCCTGGGTTGCGCCCTCACCCCTCATCAGCTGCAGGTGCCGCTTGATGATATGTTCGTCGCCATGACAACTGCCTCTGGATGTTTCACGCACCCGGACTGGCAGCAAGCATTTCTGAATGGAGTGGGCAGCGAGTACAGCTGGGAGCTGCTGACTGAGCAGCTGTTGAGGGCAGCAGAGAGGCTGGGAGTCATGGAGAAGTTTGGAAATGGCTGTAATGATGATTAATCTGGAGAGGCTTGGAAATGGCTGGAATGCTGGCCAATCTGGAGGAGTGGCCAGTGGGCTGGGAGTGTGCGGGAGTAATGCCTAAATGTGGTATCTAATGGAACAATGATTAATGAGTGGGGAGGTGCTGGGTTAATGGTACCTGGGTGATAAAACTTTATAAGCTCAAAGCATTAGCTCCAACAAAATCTTCCTGAATTGCTTTATGAATGTTAGTTTGTGCCGGTAAAGATTCAAACCATCATTTGTGTGTGTGGCGTTTTCTTTATACGCCGGAACCCGACAGTTTATTCATATCAGAAGCATTAAAATGAGGCGTGCTATCTGATGTAAAATTTAAAATATAAAATACCAGATTAAAGTACTTGCAAGTTAAACAGTTCCTGCCCAGGAATGAGCAACATTAATTGCATTCTGTCACGCTGCCATGAGGTCTTCAAGCATACACTGATCAGGGCACAAAGAGCAGGTTATACACAGAGTATGTGTTCTCGTCTGCTAGGCTAGTGACTGAAGTGATGAGACTGTCCATATCTGTCAGACCTGCCCCAGTCTGATCTCTTAGAAAAGAAAGACCCTCGACTCCAATGAGCTGAAGTGATAGGTTCTTTTACGAAAAGAAGTTGGTTGCAGTAAAATCAGTCTAGAACTTTTTTCTGCGCAAAAAAAGATACAAAATGTTTCCCCACATCCCAGCCCTCCTCCCCCACCCCCGCCCCCGTGACCAGCCCATCTTCAGCCAATGAAGATTCATCTGGGTCTTTTGAGAATGCTGAGATGTTTGGGGTTATCCACAGTCTTTCTCAGGGTGCATCGGGGTGGGTCCTACTTACCTTTACTACCGGTTTGCAACGGGGCTGCGTGCTCTTCTGCGCATGCGCAGAAGCGTTCTGATGATGTCGGGGTCGGTGGGCGGAGCCTCCTGCCAGTTTTGCTACCAGTTTTATAGAACTGGTGCGAACTGGGGGCAACCCATCACTGGGGTGCATGGCCTTGGACGCAGGTTCAAATGGATTCTGAGCTTCCCTGTTCTTCATCAAGCTATCATTTCCCTTTCTCCATTTCCCACCACCTAGCCATCAAGGTTTATTACCCGCTGGTTCTCCTATACCCGTGATGATGAACCTATGGCAGGCATGCCACTGGTGGCACGCGGAGCCATATCTGTGGGCACATGAGCATTGCCCTAGCTCAACTCCAACACACATGCACGTGCGGACCAGTAATTTTCTGGCCTTCTGGGCACACCGGAAGTCAGGAAACAGGCCATTTCCAGACTCTGGAGGGCCTCTGGGGGGCTGGGGAAGGCTATTTTCACCTTCCCCAGGCTCCAAGAAAGCATCTGGAGCCTGGGAAGAGCAAAAAACAGGCCTATTGGGCCCACTGTGCCATCACATGCCAAAAGCGGGGTGAGCACAGGTTGGGGTTCATTGAATTATGGGTGTGGACACATTCCCCCAGCTTTTGGCACGCAATGGCAAAAAGGTTAGCCATCATTGCCCTATAACCTCTTCCCTCCCCCCCTAGCCTTTGATGGCAGGATGGCAGTGAGGTGCCGGGCCGAAGATAGGAGACCTGGCAATATCCATAACTGGCTACCCTCCACTGCAATCTCCACCCAATCTGGATTGGGAAGCAGAAATCAAGTAGAGGATCAGCTAACGGGTTAAGTTGGAAGCTGGGAAGTATCACAGTAGCAAATCCAGCCAATGCCCGCGGGAAGCCAATCATGTGCTGTTTCAGTGTTCTACTTTTGGGAGAGCAACCATGAGATAATGGTAATGACATTGCCCGAAACAACTAGGCTTTCATATCTTCTTATTTCTTTTTTTTTTCCTGCCCCCAACTTACTGTACTCTTTATATAACTGGGCTGAATAAGTCACATGAATAGATACTTGTTAGAAGAAAATATATCGCTTTTAATTAAGGACACAGTGTGCAGCCAGCAAAGTACATTAGCTGATTAAAACCCCTTTTCGGTCAGTCCAAATCAAACGGCAATTAAAAGGCCATCAGGTGACTTTTTAAAGATGTAAAGGAGATTTTGATAGGAATGCTGGCTCAAACTACAGGTGAGGGGTCGTTTTTGAGAGCAAGCATTTCACCCACCCCCACCCCTGGCCACCCTGGTCAGATCGTAATGGAAGGGACCTTGGAGGTCATTTATTCCAACCCCCTAGTCACACAGGAGACCTGTACTAGGGATTCGAAGTGCCGAACTACCGAGCTTTCTGTTCGACAAGCTCAGTGTTTTAGCCACTGAGCCGCCTAGTCGAGCTTTTGTGTTTGTTTAGGTTTTTATTGAAGTTTGCCTTTTTAAACCAAATCGAAACCATACTCATTTGAAGAAAAAAAAGGAAGTTTAGAAAAGTGATCCGTCAATAAGAAAGAGGGGAGAGGGGGAAGGAAAAAGAAAGGAAGTTATAAAAAAGAGCGGCCTCAAATCTTTACGCCCTGTTTCCCCAAAAATAAGACTCAAACCAGAAGATAAGCCGTAGCCTGATTTTTCAGGAAGCTCGTAATGTAAGCCCTGCCCCCCAAAATAACCCCAGTTAAGATCATCAACCAGACAGAGGCGTTAAGAACTGTATTTCCCCCTAAACAAGACCTAACCAGAAAATAAGACATCATGCGTCTTTTGGAGCAAAAATTAATATAAGACCCGGTTTTATTTGGGGGGAAACACGGTAAATACATTTATATTTTATCCTTTCTTTCTATAAGATTGTATCATGGATCCCTTCTTTCCAAACTCTACCCTTTCTAATCATCAAAGCCATAAATGACAAGTTCTTCTCTCCTCCCCCATTTTCATATATATATATATATAAAAGAGAGTCATAAATTGTAGTGATTGCCTTTTCCTTAATCAAACAAGTTGATGGTACCATCTCTGCAAATTCTATGCAAATAAGAGGAGGAAGATGTGTCGGATAGGTTTGCCACCTTAAGTTCTTTGTAAAAATAGTAAAGGCAGAGTATATATATATATAAATATAAATAAATAATCTCTTTTTCTCTCCCCCTCCCCTCCCCCTCTCCCTCTCTCCCCTCTTTCTCCCTTTCCCTCCTTCTCCTTCTCCCACTTTCTCTCCCTCTCCTTCTCTCTCTCCCTCCCTCCCTCTCCATCCCTCTTCCTCTCTCCCCTCTCCCTCCCCCTCTCTTCTTCTTTCTCCCTCCCCTTCTCTCCCTCTTCCTCCCTCCCTCTCCTTCCCTCTTCCTCTCTCCCCTCTCCCTCCCTCTCCCTCTCCTTCTCTGTCTCCCTCCATTCCTCTTCCTCTCCCCCTCTCTCCCCCTCTCTCTCCCTCTCCCTTTCTCTCTCTCCCTCTCTCTCCCTCTCCCACTCTCTCCCTCTCCCACTCTCTCCCTCCCTCTCCTTCACTCTCTTCCTCCCCCTCTCTCCCTCCCTCTCCCTCTCCTTCTCTCTCCCTCTCCCTCCCTCTCCTCTTCTCTCCCTCCATACCTCTTCCTCTCTCCCCTCTCTCCCTCCCTCTCCCTCTCCTGCTCTCTCCCTCTCCCTCCCTCTCCTTCTCTCTCCCTCCATCCCTCTTCCTCTTTCCCCTCTCTCCCTCCCTCTCCCACTCTCTCCCACTCTCTCCCTCCCTCCCTCCCTCTCCTTCACTCTCTTCCTCCCCCTCTCTCCCTCCCTCTCCCTCTCCTTCTGTCTCCCTCTCCCTCCCTCTCCTTCTCTCTCCCTCCATCCCTCTTCCTCTCTCCCCTCTCTCCCTCCCTCTCCCTCTCAGAGATCCAAAATTGCTGTCTATGAGAAAATGTGGTCGTACATGAAGTCGGCAGAGCCCTCGGTGTTTGCCAAAACCACGGCTGACGGGGTGGCCCGCGTGAGGAAATCAAAGGGAAAGTTTGCATTCCTGCTCGAATCCACCATGAATGAGTACATTGAACAGCGAAAGCCCTGTGACACAATGAAAGTTGGTGGGAACCTGGATTCCAAAGGCTATGGTGTAGCAACTCCTAAAGGCTCAGCATTAAGGTGGGTGGAATAATATAACAATCTCCATGTTGTTATAGTATTCCACCTACCCTGATGTATTGTGTTGTCTTTTTTTTTTCTTCTTCTTTTTCTTTCTTGTGGATTTGAGGTAAACATAAAACAGTTTTTTTTATAAAAAAAAAAACATAACAAAAGTGAAAAACAAAATCTTAAAAAAAAAACAGTATTCCATGGAGTTAAATACGATGGTAAATTACGGTTTTGTTGACCTGAATGCATCCATATATTATATTTTTTCCCCCCTAAATGTTCTCTCCGTGTTGTCCCTCCGGATGGTTGCTGTTTGTTTGTTTGTTTGTTTGTTTGATTTGACCGTCCAGTGGCTTTTTTCCCCTCTCAATTGAAACGTCCAAAGCCCGAATTTCAAACCACCCTATGTGATGAATCTTAAATTGCATGCGGTGGTATTCTCGTTGTGTTTTTCCTCTTTTTTTCCCCCCCCTCCCTCCTTTTTTCCTTCCTTCCTTTCTCTCTCTGCAGACAGTCTCCCCCATCCTGCACACCTCAGGGTTTCCAGCAAATGCATCCTTCCAACTTTACCCCGCCATTTGCTGGACCAAATCCACGCTCTCTAGCGCCACCTCCCTGTGGGTAAAAAAAAAAAATGACACCCTGCTTTAAAAACCCCAAACCAAAGCACTTTAAAACCAGAATCCACCGAAAATCCAATTTAAAAAAAAAAAAAAACAACAAAAACAGACCAAATCAAAGATATATATATATATTTTTCCTTCTTCTTCTTTCTGGCCAATTTGTCCTTCTGCTCCTTTCCTTCTGCGTTTGAAACACCTTTAACCGAGCATCGCTGCATTATTCTTACGAGTTATGTTTTATCGTTTCAAGAAATGCTGTAAACCTGGCAGTATTAAAACTGAATGAGCAAGGCCTGTTGGACAAATTGAAAAACAAATGGTGGTACGACAAAGGAGAGTGCGGCAGCGGGGGCGGTGACTCCAAGGTCAGCCTCAATGCACCACAATCGGGTACCTTAGTCAAGAGTAATCGGCAAAGCTGTTATTTGATGCATCGGGGGGAACAAAGAACTTTTTCACGGAGACCGTCTTGAACCCATCAAGGTCAGGTCCCACTCTTGCCTTGTAGCTTCTTCTATCGGACAGTCTCCTCTTCTTCTTCCTCTCTTTATTGAACCGACAGGGAGAACTTGCCCTACTGGGTTGCCCTTGGCTGGTTGAGACCCACCATATGGACCATAATAGCCATAGCAACAGCGCTTAGACTTATATACCGCTTCATAGTGTTTTACCGCCCTCTCTAAGCTGCTTACAGAGGCAGCATATTGTCCCCAACAAAAATCTGGGTCCTCGGAAGAGTGGAAGGCTAAGTCTACCATGTGCCGATCAGGATCGAACTCCAGACAGTGGGCAGAGTTAGCAACAGCAATAGCATTTAGACTTACATAAACCACTCAGAGAACACTATAAAGTATCATGAAGGTATCTTCACAGTGCTTTAAAATGTTCTCTGAGTGGTTTGCAGAGTCAAGCAGTGGTGGGATTCAGCCAGTTCGCACCACTGGTTGTTAACTTTCTGAGCAGTTTGGCAAATTGGTTGTTGAAAGAAATCATTAGGGCAGAGAACCGGTTGTTAAATTACTTGAATCCTACCACTGGAGTCAGACATATCTGGGTCCGCATTTTACTGAGCTCGGAAGGATGGAAGGCTGAGTCAACCTTAAGTCGGTCAGGATCGAACTCCTGACTGTAGGCAGAATTAGCCTCCAATACCGCATTCTAATCACTGTGTCACACACAGCCCTTACAGCGCTTAAAAAGTTCAAGGAACCACAGCAAAAAGGGTTGATAGGTATCTATTTATTTAAATATGGGCTGCCCAACTCTGATGGACCCTGGGGAGTGTAAAAAAATTGGGGGGGGGGGGGAACCCATGAAAGCAACATAAAACATTAAATGAGACAGCCCAGACTAAAATAATCTAAGTGACCAAAACCAACTAAACAAAATAGCCTTAAATAAATCATAAGCATCGGCCCCAAACTTAGATTCACAGCCAGATTTTCAAGGCTTTCTGGAGGCCCAGAAGAGAGGGTGCCATGCTTATCTTGGGGTGTGTTTGTTTGTTTGTGTGTGTGTGTGTGTTTGTGTGTGCTGTTTACGGGGTGCCATCCAGAGGTGGGTTTCAGCAGGTTCTGACCAGTTCTGGAGAACCAGTAGCGGAAATTTTGAGTAGTTCGGAGAACCAGTAAATGCCACTTCTGACTGGCCCCGTCCCCATCTATTCTCTGCCACCTGAGTCCCAGCTGATTGGGAGGAAATGGGGATTTTGCAGTATCCTTCCCCTGGAGTGGGGAAGGAATGGAGATTTTACAGTATCCTTCCCCTGCCATGCCCACCAAGCCACACCCACAGAACCTGTAGTGAAAAAAATTGAAATCCACCACTGGGTGCCATCACAGAGAAGACATATTTTCTTGTTCCCACAAGATGGCAATAATTAATGAAAGGGGTGTGAAGACCTTGGGGAGAAATGTTTGAAGATTAATGATCTCTCAGATATCTACAGTAGTGGCCAAAATTGTGGGAATCTTTTGAGAAAAGTATATTTTTGAGGTTTGATGACTAATAACACCACTTTTTGGAGGGAGTTTCAAGATAATGATATTCCACTGCTGGAATGGCCTGGGAAGAGCCCAGACTTTAACCCAATTGAAAATCTATGGAGTCAACTAAAGAAAAGTGTTAGTCAGAAGTGACCCAGCAATAAAACCCAGTTAATAGAAGCCATTATTCAATCTTGGTTTCACATTATAACAGCTGCAGAACTAAAAGACTTGGTTCACTCCATGGGAAGACATTGTAAGGCCATAAATCATGCTTAAGGTTACCCAACTGAGTATTAACCGACATGGTGATCATTTCTGTATATTTCATTTTTTCTACATGCTTCACTTTTCTTCTTTATACTATAACTGCTATTCTAATAGCAAATCCTTCATAAAAGTGATTGCATTACATTCTTGATTAAATTATCTTTCCATTGATATATAATTTTAGGGTACTACTCCCCCCCCCCAAAAAAAGTGGTGTTATTAGCTAGTTTTAGAAAATACACTTTTTCCAAAAGGTTTCCACAATTTTGGCCACTCCTGTAGGCCTTATGCCACACAGGGATTTGAATACGGTGATTCTCCGATCCTGTAGTTAATTATTCTTTTCTCCCTCTCTATCACGTTAACAATGATGGTTGTGTGATGACAAGTATTAAAATTTCTGGAATTAAGACATTTGAGGGCCTCAGAATTGCCTCAGGGGATTGGAAAATTAAAGATGGTGCTGACCATAGAGGAATCAAAGCCCAGTCCATTGTGTGCATGCGTGCATCATTGACAAAAGGCAGGACTTGGATTGCACAGTTGTGATTTCTTCTTGCCCTTTTTTAACTCCCCACTGTCACACACTAATAATCTAAGGTAGCCTCTCCTCAGTGGTGAGATTCAAATTTTTTTACTACCGGTTCTGTGGGCGTCGCTTGGTGGGTGTGGCAGGGGAAGGATACTGTACAATCTCCATTCCTACCCCACTCCAGGGGAAGGTTACTGCAAAATCCCCATTTCCTCCCGATCAGCTGGGACTCGAGAGGCAGAGAATAGATGGGGGCGGGGCCAGTCAGAGGTAGTATTCTCCAAACTACTCAAAATATCCGCTACCAGTTCTCCAGACCTGGTCAGAACCTGCTGAAACCCACCTATGCCTGTCCTCTTGTTCCCCTCCCAATGGGTTGAGTTACAATTTTTGGGCAGCCTCACATTGGTTGGAAGTTTCCCCAACCTTTTTGGAGGGCACCAGGTGAGGTTCACCTGGTCGAACAACGATTTAATTCTTCTCTGCTTCAAAGGTGGGCCAGACAAGAAACCCCCAGGAGCCCAAAGCTTGGGTCTGTATCAGAGGTGGTTTTCAGCAGGTTCTGACCAGTTCTGGAGAACCGGTAGCGGAAATTTTGAGTGGTTTGGAGAACCGGTAGCAAAAATTCTGACTGGCCCCGCCCCCATCTATTCTCTGCCTCCCGAGTCCCAACTGATTGGGAGGAAATGGGGATTTTGCAGTAACCTTCCCCTTCCCCTTCCACGCCCACCAAGCCACGCTCACAGAACCAGTAGTAAAAAAATTTTGAAACCCACCACTGGTCTGCAGTTTACTGCGATGTAACTTCTGCCTCTTTTTGTCCAATCTAAAAACCCTACTGGCATATAAAGAGCCTTAATAGAATTAATTCCATTCATTGAAAGTTAATGCCACAAAAGACTCCGTTAAATTTTGGAAGATTGCAATGGGAGGGAAGGAGGAAAAAATAATAATAACAACCAACTTTCTCTCCCCCCACCCACCCCCAACTAAGAAAAGAAAGTGTAAGCACTTTCTGTAGTTAAGCAGCCTACTTACAGCAAAATTATTGATAGCAATTAAAACTGCGCAAGGAAGTTAGCATGGTTCCCGCGTGGATCCCCTCGTAAAAAAGGACTTTTATCAGCAAGCCGGGTAGTCGTTTCCTTTAATCATATTTGGATAACTACAAAAAGTATAACGTGATTAAAACCAAGGAAGATGCATGTAATTTGCTAGGAAGAAAATCCAACGGGGAGAGGAAGGAAACGGGGTTGGGCTTCAAAAATTTTAGCAAGGGGGTTCTCTGCCCAGTTGATGGGTGGGCGTGGTCATGGTAGGCGTGGCAGGGGAAGGATACTGCAAAATTCCCATGGGGAATGTTTTTGCCCTCCCCAGGTTCCGGAGGCATTTCTCGAGCCTCCGGGAGGGCGAAAACGGCCTCCCCAGGCTGTAGAGAGTCTCTGGAGGCTTCCCAAACTTTCTGTAGGACCTTTTCACCCTCCCTGAGCCTCTGTGCATGCCCTGCATTTACCTGCATCCAAAAGGGGCCATGTGGGGACTCCTGGGGGGGGAGGGGAGGGGAGGGGAGGGGGGGCAGGGGCCAGCTAGGAGTGGGATTTGGGGGTTCTCCAAACTGCATAGAATCTTAGCTAGAGGTTGTCCTGAACCCCTGTGAAACCCCAGCATCCCACCCCAGAAGGAAATATCAGTATCCTTTGGCACTCAAAGAAATAGTCTTTCTAGCTTAATCTTTGATGTAGTGGGCGACTAAGCAAAACCTACTTCCAGCTAGCTCGTCCCTTCCTCTATACAGGTAGTCCGCGACTTAGGAACACAGTTGGGACCAGAATTCCCATCGCTAAGCAAAGCGGTTATTAAGGAGGTCACACACCTGATTTTACGATCTTTGTCTGGACACTTTGATTGTAAGCAGAACTGCTCCGGAACCATCGACTGTATTGTTCAGAAAGCATTTTTTCCCCTCTTGTTCCTTTGGCGAAAATAACAAAACTCAATTAATTCGATGTACGAGGGGGTCCTTGGGTGCCCTCTGAGCTTGCTTGTTTTCTTGCAGGCGTTTTATTACTCAAACTAGCTAACATCAGTTGTTTTAATATACAATTGGATAACATAATCAGTTCTAGAAGAGGGTGGGGTTTGTGGAGGAGGAGGAGGAAGAGGAGGAGGAGGAGGGGCTGGGGATTCCTTAATGTTATCTAAGCTTGGTGGTTTTCTTCCAGATGTTTTTAACATACAATTGGGTAAACTCATCAGTTTAGAAGAGGGTGAGGTTTGTGGAGGAGGAGGAGGAGGAGGAGGAGGAGGAGGAGGAGGAGGAGGAGGAGGAGGAGGAGCTGGGGATTCCTTAATGCTGTCTAAGCTTGGTGGTTTTCTTCCAGATGTTTTTAATATACAATTGGGTAACATCATCAGTTCTAGAAGAAGGTGGGGTTTGAGGAGGAGGAGGAGGAGGAGGAGGAGGAGATGACTTGGTCCTTGGTGCCCTCTGAGCTTGCTTGCTTTCTTGCAGATGTTTCATTACCAAACTTGGTAACATCATCAGTGCTACTAGTAAGGAGTGCAGTTTGCTGTCAGTTTATATTCGGATGGCTTTTGGTGAATCTCTCAGTGGTTCTTCGGTTGGGCTGTTTGCTGTCGGCTTCTTTGGCAGTTTCTAGATTGGGGTGTTGTTGTTTTTACTTGATTGTTGTCTGAGGTTAATCTTGGAGTTCAGCTATGCTGATCTAGGTGCTGATTGCTGGTGTAGAGGTGCTTGGTTCTTTTTCTTCCTTTTTGGGCTGGGGGACAGTCTCTGTTCCATAGTCTATATAGACATTGTTAATGTCAAAGCTGATGGATGTTGGCAAACAGATATAGTTTGCCGACCCTCGTAATCCGCATGATGGAGTGAGCGGGGAAATAAGGACTTTTCTCTCCTAATTCCGTCACTCCAGATTGTTCTTCTTCGCTTGCTTGTTTGTTTCGGCCACACAAAGCTTCTTTTAAGAATGGACAGCCTCATTTCCAGACTTAAAGCTCAAATCATCCAGGCTGCCACCCCTGGGAATATAATATGGGTCAGGCCATTTCTAGACTCATCAAAGGCTTCAAAGCGTCCCATTACAGTTGTGTAGGGAGGTGGCGGCATCTCCTCTTTCCTTTGTCTTTACTGTCTCCTGTTTAAAAAAAAACAAAAACAAATTCCCATCCCTTCTACTCTCTCAGTGGATCGCAAAAGATTTGTGTTCCTCTTCGAACAATACCTGTGGTTTTTGCTCAAGGTAGCTTCAGTTAGTCCAGGGGTCAGCAATCTGCAGCTCTGGACCCGCATGTGGCTCTTTCACCCCTCAGCTGCGGCTCTGTCACTCAAAATATGCGTCACAAGCACCAATGTGCGGCACCCACTGGCACGCAATTTATTGTGCTTTTCAACCCCTGGTAGGCCAACCAGGGATAAATCCAAGAAAAGAAAAGCTTCAGAAGAAAACAGAACATTTAATTCAACTACATAGGCTAGTTTTTTGGCCGCTCAAGAAATAGTCAGGCACAGGAAGGATTTTGTGGCTCCCGGTGTTTTCTTTTCTGTGGGAAATGGGTCCAAATGGCTCTTTGAGTGTTTAAGGTTGCAGACCCCTGAGTTAATCAGTTGTGATTTTATATCATTTCCTTTGCTGGGCTGTAATGTCTTCTCATGGTGGCTCAGTGGCAATGAAGGGACACAGTGGCTCAGTGGCTAAGATGCTGAGCTTGTTGATCAGAAGGTCGGCAGTTCAGCAGTTTGAATCCTTAGTGCCACATAACAGAGCGAGCTCCGTGACTTGTCCCAGCTTCTGCTAACGTAGCAGTTCAAAAGCACGTCAAAAATGCAAGTAGAAAAATAGGGACCACCTTTGGTGGGAAGGTAGCAGTGCTCCATGCACCTTCAGCACTAAGTCATGCCGGCCACATGACCACGGAGACATCTTCGGACAGCGCTGGCTCTTCGGCTTAGAAACGGAGATGAGCACCACCCCCTAGAGCTGGAAATGACTAACACACATGTGCGGGCAAATCTTTACCTTTAATGTCTTCACATCCCTGACTTCAAAAGCATTAATTCCCAACCTTTAAGTAAGACACCTCAGTTGCAAATATTCAAGAGAGATTTCTTAGGCAAGGAAGGTTAGATTTCTCATTCTTTTTTCTTTTTTTTCTTTTTCTCGGTGAAAAGTGTTTATCCTTGGAAGAATAGCTCTCAGACAGAGAGACAGTAACCTACCTGTTTTTTTTCTGGAGGAACAATGCAAGATTACGTAAAAAATTCTCATATGTATAATAATCTTGCAGACATACATGCCGTGGTGTCTTCCAGCTATTTTGGACTACAGCTCTTGTAAGCAGTTCCCACCGGCCGAGATGACTCAGTCAAATGGAAATTGAAAGGCCATAATACCTGGAGGACGGCTGGATCATTGGACGCTGAGCTATTTATATACCATTTGCTTTTGTTTAACTTGTTTCATGCTGTTCTTCTGTTGGTGGCATTTTGAGCTGGTGTCCACAGTCTGATGTGAAAGTTCAGTTAAAAAGTAGACTATTGATAAAACAACAACAACAACACATAACTTGCCCTATGCTGATGATGCCACTTAGCCTGGTAATGAAATGTCAACGAGAAGGCAAACACCGAGAACCCAATGATTCAACTCTGAACTATGTGTCTTTGTGCTGCCCCCACTCACCCACACATCAGGGTTGGTGTAGAGAACTTTATTCAGTCTCTGTCAGGGTTCTGATGGATGCCTTAATTAAAACATGAACCTTGAGCCAAGCTTCAAAAGAAATCCAGTTATTTATTAGGAGCTTCATGTCGGCATGTTCCCAAGTGAAGCCAGCTCTGACCTTATGTAATTTACACCCCAATCATGACCCTGTTTCCCCCCCCCCCCCAGAGTGTGTCATCAATCACATTTGCCAACAGAGCAATTTTGTGAGTTGTAGAGGTCACTCCCCTCCGGCCGCTGTGGGTAACCCTGGGATACAGCCTTGAGAGAGATAAGTCTGGAATGTGCATCTGTCTTTGGCTGCCATGCTGTTTTGCCAGTTTCCCATCCCCCCTGGCCTATGGCAACTCGAGAGCAGGCCAGGGATGCTTTGTGAGCTGACATTCTGTTCCCCCAACAGTTCCATTTCAGGTTTTCCGCTAACCCCCAGCTGCAAGCTTAGCGCACTAATTGGCTCGCAGCCAAATAGATAACCAAAAGTGAAACAAACTTATAGCCAAACCAAAACAGTCTTGAAAATTAAGGTTTTGCCTGGTTAGGTTCCAAACCAAACAGCTCAAAATCCCTTCCGAAGTTAGGGGCCTCCACTGAGGTTTGTCAACAAGTCCGGTGGTCTGAGTTTCAAGGCTTGCAAGGAGAAGTCAGTAGAATAGTCCAAGCCAGGAGTTCGAGGGGGGGGATCGTTTCCATTGAAGCCACCCACAAACAAGCTCCAGACTAACCTTCCAGGCAATGGCCAATTAGTCCACCCGACAGATAACCAGCTGCTCCAAACACGAACATTAAACACTCTCTGCAACTGAATTAAATCCATGAGCTGCAGAGTTCCAGAAACACAAACGACCATCTGCCTACGACCCACACATCTTGCTTCCAGCAATGCCTCCCACTGCCTGCCATGCTAAATAGCCCCTCCCGGTGCAGCCCATTAAGAGGGGCGGGGCCTTTCCCCCATCAATCTGGCAGATCTCCGCCTCTCCTGACCCGCGTGCTCTAGCATCTACCAAGGCCGTCAGCTCCTCCACCTCTTCCTCAATGGCCTGCAAGCTCTCCCCAGCCAAGACATTTTCTGCCAGCAGTTCAAGGTCAGCAATACCGGACATAAGAGGAATGTTCTCATTCTCCCCCAAGGCCTCTGAGGAAGACATGGAGGGGCCATCATCCACAGGAGACATCTAAGATGATAGCTATGTCTAGCAGTGAAACCCTGATGAAAAGGACATCCTTTATCCTTTTATGGGCAGTCCTCATTTTACAACCACAATGGAGCCCAACATTTCTGCTATTAAGGAAGACAGTTGTTTTAAGTGAGTTTTGCCCTGTTTTTACAATGTTTGTTGTTATTAAATGAATCTGGCTTCCCCATTGAGTTTGCTTGTCAGAAGGTCACAAAAAGGGACTGCAAACCATCATAAAATATAAGCCAGTTGCCAAGATTTTGATCACGTGACCATGGGGGATGCTGCAATGGGTCGTAAGCGTGAAAATAATTCACTTTTTGAGTGCCGTTGTTAACTTTGAACAATCATTAAACAGATTCTTGTAAGTCGAGGACTGTTCTAACCTAGGTTTCCTTAAAAAGTAAACAGCACAAACTTACTCCCGGCAAACCTCTTTAATTCATACGGCTGTAAATTACTTTTATTTACAGTCTGCAAGGCTTGATAAACAGTCTTTCAGAGGAAGGTTATCAACACCCACCTATCTCACGTGGAACGCTGCCAACGAGCTAATTGCCAGATGCAGAGCAAGGCCAAACTTGGCACAGAGTCACAAACAGAATTTTCAAATCTTGAATCGGCCAGATGAACTAACTGCTTCCTGCAAAAGCTCACATCCCGTTCGCTTCTCTTATATGTCTTATGGGAGGGGCCAATCATCTCCAAGCCTTACTCCCAAGTCGACCCTGTTTCCTTAATTGTTCCTGTTTCCTGGTAGCTCTGTGCATGCACACACTGGGATCAGGCTCCCGCTGTTCTTCTGCCTCGCTGATGTCAGACTCCGGAGACTCCGCAGGCAGCAAAGAATTACCAGATGGCCTTGGCCCCCGCTCTGCCTCCGACTCAGAGCCCTCATTCGAGCCTTCCCCAGACTCCAGGGCTGGCCCACGTTCCTCTCCAAACTCCTCAGTGTCCAAATCTGTTGTCAGCTCTGCTGGCCACTGGCAGGCCACAACAAGGACTACCTGTATAGCTGTATCCAAATTTTCCTCTATCCTTCCTATGTGGCAGGCTGTAAATAGGGCCAAATGTATGTGGGGTGTTTTCATCCGTTCTCTCCTTAGAAGGAATTTCATATCTTGCTCTTTGGTTTCATCCTCCCTGCCTTTCTTGCTTGGCATTTTATAATGTTGCGTCTACCTACACAAATTCTTTATGTCAAGTTCTTATTGTGACCTTAAATAAGCAATTCGTAACCCACATATTTCCACCCACTCGGCTTTTGTCATCGTTGTGAAGTATCGGCAATAATAAAGTGACAGGCTGATTAGCTGCACTGCTTGAGGATTCTTATGGAGAGAAGAATCCAGAAGCTTCTATGTATGGAAGAATAATTATTTGTGAATGTTGGCATCATCCATGCTGTTATCTCCTTGAGCTTCAGAAAGGGCCAGGTTCTCACTCCCCATTTGGGTGAGGGGGAGTGAACAGACCACAACAGTATTACAACACCTCCTTGCATGGAGAAGATCTAAGCTTCAGCCTAGAATAGAATAGAGTAACAGAGTTGGAAGGGACCTTGGAGGTCTTCTAGTCCAGCCCCCTGCTTAGGCAGGAAACCCTACCCCACTTCAGAAAAATGGTTATCCAACATCTTCTTAAAAACTTCCATTGTTGAAGCATTTATAACTTCTGGAGGCAAGTTGTTCCACTGATTAATTGTTCTAACTGTCAGGAAATTTCTCCTTAGTTCTAGGTTGCTTCTTTCCTTGATTAATTTCCACCCGTTGCTTCTTGTCCTGCCTTCAGGGGCTTTGGACAATAGCTTGACTCCCTCTTCTTTGTGGTACCCCTCAAATATTGGAAGACTGCTATCATGTCACCCCTACTTCTTCTTTTCATCAAACTAGACATTCCCAATTCCAGCAACCGTTCTTCATATGTTTTAGCCTCCAGTCTCCTAATCCTCTTTGTTGCTCTTCTCTGCACTCTTTCTAGAGTCTCCACATCTTTTTTACATAGTGGCGACCAAAACTGGATGCAGGATTCCAAGTATGGCCTTACACAGGCCTTATAAAGTGGTATTAACACTTCAAGTGATCTTGATTCTATCCCTCTGTTTATGCAGCCTAGAACTGTGTTGCCATTTTTGGCAGCTGCTGCACATGGCTGGCTCATGTTTAAATGGCTATCCACTAGGACTCCAAGATCTCTTTCACAGGCTTTCAGACTTTATTGTCTCAGATATTGTATGTAGGAAAGTGACAGGGAGTTTCCATAATTGGCTGCCTTCCAGATGTGGTTGAACGTGCTAGGTTGAAAAATGGATCAGGGGAATGACTTGCTTCCAGAAGTTGTGGTTCAACGCTCCAATGTTGGAGGTTTTTGAGAAGAAGTTCATTTGGTTCAATCAGAAGGCCATCAAGATTGGGGAAGATCAGAATAAGCAACATGATCTTGGATAATAGGGTATCCCCCCTTCTTTTATAGTATTTCAGAAGATCATTTAAACAGTCTTTGCGTGTTCCTGGTTGACATATACTTCTCGTGGGACCAAGCAGCTTTGTGAGCCAAAAAATAGAACTTGTGAATCTGATCTTAGATGTTTTGTATTGTTATCTTAAAAGAAGAGGTGTCTGTAGTTTCTTTTGGGTCTAAGAGACCCAAGTTAGAAATCTTAAGGTTTTCAATTTTGCTTGTGTTCTACTTCGCTAGCAGGATTATAGTGCTTGCTTCGAAAGAATTTGAGCATTCGTGCTTAATTCAAATTTTCATTTCCACTAATGTGACAAAGCTACAAATTTAAGTGCAGTGATCTTGGAGCCAGTTTGGGGCTTAGTTCTCAGTGCGTGGCGTTGCAATTGTGCAATTGTTTCTTCCTTTTAAAATAACCCATTCCTAAGTGGAAAAAAAGTGTTGGCTTTGTATGAATTGGGCACTTTGAGAACGAAAAATGAGTAACAATTTACCAAACGGCAACTTCTTCTATCTGCATCTATCTAAAAAATATTCGCTCATTCAAGCAGATTAAAGAACATTCTCTCTGGGGCATATCAGGCACCGGAGGAGAGATTAAAAAATAAATAAATAAATGCTTGGTCAAATCAAATGTCACTTATGCAAAAGGATAAACTGGGACACAAAAGAAATCTTTTAGGAGTAATCAGGTCATCGGTATGTTTCAGAGAACCAGGAAACTGTGCTTAGGAAACACCTTGGTACAAAAGAGGTATAATATGGCTACTGGCTTTTGACTTAAAAATGCTTGCATGTATGTAAAGCAAGGTATACATTCTGTAATCAGTGGATAAATTAGTTAGTGGGGTCCTTAGTGATGCCTGAAGCTTGGTTGTTCTCTTGCAGACCCAAAGATGGTTCTCAAGAGGGAGCTGGACTTTCTGGTTTTTCTTTGAAGAGGTTTTGCTTCTCATCCAAGAAGCTTCATCAGCTCTGACTGGATGGTGGGGAATGGAAGGATTGATACTCCTTGCAGAGAGTTGGTCATTCACATTCTTTTACAGAGTCATTGAGACCACTTGGAGGTTTATCTGTGTTACCACAGTAGTGCAAATGGGTGTGGAGTGGCCTCAACGACTCTCTAAAAAGGATGCAAATGACCAGCTGTCTACAAGGAGCATCAATCCTTCCATTCCCCACCATCCAGCCAGAGCTGAAGAAGCTTCTTGGATGAGAAGCGAAGTGTCTTCAAAACCAGGAAGTCCAGTTGCCTCCTGACAAAAGCACCTTTGGGACCTGGATGACTGAGAATCTCCGTAGACAGTTCTCTTGCAGATGTTTCATTATCCAAGTAGCTAACATCATCAGTGCCAGAAGGGTGCTAGGAATTAGTGCTAGGAATTAGCACGTTTGGTGAATCCAGTTAATTGGCTGATTTAGCAACCCTTTAATAAAACAAGACAGAACTTATATTTTGCATGAACTAGGCATGAGTTCTTCCCTTGGAAGCTTCCTAAGCATTTCATGCCTTTTCTCTCTTAGCAACTAGGTCTGTTAAGTTTGCTCGGTCGAAATTCCCAGCACCTTGGATCGATTAGAAGTTCTAACTTGATACTGTTGGAGTAGAATATTGAATATATCTCAATGCCTGATTGATCCCTACCGTTCCTGGTGCCAGCTGATCTTTCTTTGGCTAAGAATGGGAGATATGTATGTGGCCTCATTTATTATGGATGTATTTCTCGCTCTCCCTCCATAATTCCCAAGGTATTTAGAATCAGAATCATGGAGCTACAAAGGAAAGGAATTAAGGTCCACAGGTCTTAAAATTGCAAAGGTTGGACACCCCAATCTAGGTCCTTCACCTCCAGGTGAGGAACAAAAGATGCTTTAGAAAGACTCAAAGATCATAAGGGTGACAACTCATGTGAGCCATCCTTCCGCTGAATTTTAAAATGTTTGAAGACTGATTAAATAATTGGCCCATGACAGCACTGTAGGCCCACAAGCGCAAATCCTCTACGTGATTTTCAATTGAAAGTGCTAGCTTCCCTAAACATGAATCATGTTGGTGTGTGGACCATTGACTATTCTACTGTTGTGGCCTGTCGGCCTCCAGCCCCTCCAGCACCTGAATCAGAGGAGGAGGAGGAGATGTGGGAGTCTGGGTCAGCATTAGGGCAACCTCGGAACTCCGAGGGGGAAGAGGGAATGGAGCTGTCAGAGAGACAGAGACAGAGACAGAGCATGGCCCATCTGCCAGCCCTCAGACTGAGAGTCAACAGCCCCCAGGTCTGGAAGTGGCTGATGGGGAAGAGGAGGAACAGCTGGGTCCAGTGCCTGATGCAAGGATGCGCAGAAAGCAGAGGAGAGGAGAGCAGTGGAAATCTATGGGCTGGTCCTTGGGATGGAAGAACCACCGCTGGCAGTGAAGGCCCCCTAGCTCTGGGGATAAAAGACAGGGGGCAGAGATAAATAGATGTGTCAAATGAAACTATTCATTTCCTTGCCGGACAGACTTGTTAGCCTGCGGTGAGAGAGAAACTTTTTGCCAGGACTGCTGCAACTCCTAATAAAGGAATCTTTGAGTTAACTTCAGAGGGTTTGTCATGTTGGAGAACTGGGTCAGAACATCTACAGTAGTTCCTCACCATCTGGCAAACTGTCATTCCTAAGAGGAGTTAACCTTTTCCTTCTAGTCTGGGAAAAAAAAACCTTTTTCTGAGCAATCATGAATAATGGATGCACACCTGGTCCTGTACACCTGGCCATTAGCTTGTTTGTTTTTATTTCAGTGCTTCCTCCTTTTCTCTCGGGCAGTTGAAAAAGTTCTTACCTGCAAGCTTGTTATTTTTTGCCATACAATACAGATCCGAAATCAGACATTTTACAGTATTAATGGACTGAAGAATCATTGTCGATCCGCCTGCTTATAGCACTCTTCACCTGATACGTTTCCTTAATTGCACAGTGAGCCATTGAGTACAATCGTAATTCTGTCTCTTCCTTTATATCAACACAAGACAAATTGTTTGTATTCTTTTGAAAAAAAAAATTATTTTTCTTTTCCCTGAGACGGAGATTATGGAATATCCCAGACGAAGGTCAATTGGTAGATGGAATGTTTCAATATTTTAATGTTCCTTTTCTTGACTGAAATAACACATATTCATGTAAACAACAAAAAAAAAGCCAGCTATATTATATCCTTCAAACAAATCTTGTTGGATCTCATCAAAGGCAATGTAGTTTGCTGAAGAGCAATGCCTGCCAAAAATTGCACTGCAGTTCTATTGAAATATGTCTGCAAAAGGAAGAGGTCTGAAGTGGTGATTGTATTGCTGTTATTTCTACCAAACAAGTCAATGGAAATTTACCTTGACCTCTTACATTTCCAGCAACGCCAGGAAGCAGAACAACAGAACAAAATAACAACATTATAGAGTTGGAAGTGACCTAACTCCCTACTCAAGCAGAAGATCCTATACCATTCCGGACAAATGGTGATGCAACATCTTCTTAAAAACTTCCAGTGTTGGAGCATTTACAACTTCTGGAGCCAAGTGGTTCCATTGGTTAATTGTTCTCACTGTCAGGAAATTTCTCCTTGGTTCTAGGTTGCTTCTCTCTTTGATTAGTTTCCACCCATTGCTTCTTGTCCTGCCCTCAGGTGTTTTGGAGAATAGCTTGACTCCCTCTTTTTTGGGACAGCCCCTGAGATATTGGAACACGGCTATCATGTCTCCCCTAGTCCCTCTTTTCATTAAACTAGACATACCCAGTTCCTGCAACCATTCTTCATATGTTTTAGCTTCCAGCCCCCTTAATCATCTTTGTTCTTCTTCTCTGCACTTTTTCCAGAGTCTCAACATCTTTTTTTTAAGAATATGGTGACCAAAACTGGATGCGGATTGATGAAGCAGATTTTGTGAGATTATTAATGAAATGATGTCACCTTATTTTTGATGGAGCTTGGACTAGTACACAATACCGTGACAATATCAAAATTGTACTAGGATTTGTTTTGAAGGGGACGCAGTGGCTCAGTGGCTAAGATGCTGAGTTTGTTGATCAGCTGTTCAGCGGTTCAAATCCCTAGCGCCACATAACGGGGTGAGATCCCATTACTTGTCCCAGCTTCTGCCAACCTAGCAGTTCGAAAGCACATAAAAAGTGCAAGTAGAAAAATAGGGACCACCTTTGGTGGGAAGGTAACAGTGTTACATGTGCCTTTGGCATTTAATCATGCCGACCACTGACCATGGAGACGTCTTCGGACAGCGCTGGCTCTTTGGTTTTGAAACGGAGATGAGCACCGCCCCCTAGAGTTGGGAACGACTAGCACGTATGTGCAAGGGGAGCCTTTACCTTCACCTTGCTTTGAAGACGAAGCAAAATCTGTCCATAGATTATTATTTGCAACCAGGAGAGAGAGGGAAAACACTTTTTAAAAACAAACAAACAAATAGCTTAGTATGGATTCCTCTTACACCCTAGAGGCAAACAGATGCAAACTCCAGAAGGCTGGGGAAGGAGACAACAAACAACAGAACAAAATTAGTTGAAAAATAAATTCAACTGAGAACTGAGCACTTCAGCCTTCCCTTTCCTGCATTCCTGATAAGACTTGAGTGGATTCGCTGAAACTTTTAAGGAGGGATATAAAAGATTTATAAAACCTTGAAATTCTATGAGTCTGTAGACATTCTCAGACATCCAGGTCATGGTTATCCCAAGGGTGCTTTTTCAGGAGGCGACTGGACTTTCTTCAAAAGAACGTCTTCAAAACAAAAACAACAAAAACAAGGAAGTCCATTTGCCTCCTGAAAAAGCAACTTTGGGACTTGGAACTCTACCCATTCCAGATCTACAGGATTACAAAATAACAGTGTTGGAAGAGACCTTTGAGGTCTTCTAGTCCAACCCATGCTCAATCAGGTGACCATATATCATTTCAGACAAATAGCTGTCCAGTCTCTTCTTGAAAACCTCCACTGATGGAGCCCCCAGAGGCAAGCTGTTCCACTGGTTAATTGTTCTCCTTAGTTCTAGGTTGCTTGATTAGCTTCCATCCATTTTTTCTTGCCTTGCCTTTGGGTGCTTTGGAAAATATATTGACCCCCTCTTCTTTGTGGCAGCCCCCAAATATTGGAATGTTTTTTTTTAAAGAACACCTATAAGATTTGGAGGGACGCGGTGGCTCAGTAGCTAAGATGCTGAGTTTGTCGATCAAAAGCTCAGAAGTTCAGCGGTTTGAAACCCTAGTGCAGCATAATAGGGTGAGCTCCCGTGACTTGTCCCAGCTTCTGCCAACCTAGCAATTTGAAAGCACGTAAAAAATGCAAGTAGAAAAAATAGGGACCACCTTTGGTGGGAAGGGAACAGCATTCCGTGTGCCTTTGGTGTTGAGTCATGCCGGCCACATGACCATGGAGACATCTTCGGACAGCGCTGGCTCTTTGGCTTTGAAACGGAGATGAGCACCACCCCCTAGAGTCAGGAACGACTAGCACATATGTGCGAGGGGAACCTTTACCTTATAAGATTTGGAAGGAAGATATTATAATAAAAGAGGAAGAAGTTGGATGGATGGATGGATGGATGGATGGATGGATGGATGGATAGATAGATAGATAGATAGATAGATAGATAGATAGATAGATAGATAGATAGATAGATAGATAGATATAACCATATTTTCAGAAATGTTCATGACTCTAAAATTGTCAATGATAGCATCCCTCCATGGCAACGTATTTCACAAATTTATCTACTCTCCTTTTAAATTCCTCTAAATGAATAGCCATCCCACTTCTTCTTTCAGAAAGCTTAATCTTGCGTTGCATAAAAAGGAACTTTCTTGATCTACACCCTTTAAAAGAGAAACTATTCATCTATAGTACAAATTGAAGGATCAAGGAGATAACCTTTGATCAGTCTGGTTCACCATTGTGAATTTTCATTCAGGCAGCTCAGAAACATGGGTGACTGTATCAATTGCTTCTTGTTACTTACAAATGGCTTGTGCATCCTTCTGCATCTATCTGGTTTATTGCATGTGTATATTAATCTCAATGTATGCACTCCCAAAAGCTACTCCATCGACACTACATTTGCGATGACCAGGAGAACATCAAAGGCTCAATGGAACAAAACAGAACCAAACCAAAAAATGTATTCGGTCACAAAGAAGGAAGCTCATTGCAGGAACAAAATACCTTGATGGAAAATGGAACAGAACTATTTAGAAAGATGCTCCCCTTCCTAACTCATCAAGGAAATGCAATTCTTCCATAGTTCATTTTTCTTACATGAAGAAAAGCACCAATGAGAAATCGAGACAGATACGAAGCTCTATGCCATTCGATTGAAAACTCGGCAGACTTAATTGAGATTTCGTCTTTTGGGAGATTGAATGCTGATGAATGGCTCCATTCAACTTCTGCCTTTGAAAAGGAAGTGAATAAGCTTTCAGCAGCCAACATTTGCCTTCAGAAGCCCCCCCCCCCCCGCCTTTCCCAGAAAGGATGGAAAGGCAAAACAACATCTGTTTCATAAATACAGAGGCCACTGGAGGGTCATCCAATGTTAGCACCTCCATGCAATTTCAGATAATCTCCTCCAGGTTGCTGCACCCCACCACTCAGGAAGAATTGGGGGGGTGGGGGAAGAGAGTTGCTTTTCCTTGTGCTTAATTGAGAGCAAAACAAAAGGAAGAAGGTGTTTGTTTATTTATTTATTTATTATTTTATTGGTTTGATATATATGCTGCCCTTCTCCGGAGACTCAGGGCGGTTTACAATGCGTTAAGCAATAGCCTTCATACTTTTTGTATATACCTGCTTAGTAGGGCTTTTGCCCCCCCCCCCCCCAAGTGGTGTTCTTTTTTATACAAAGTCAGCTTATTGTCCCACAGTCCGGGCCCTCATTTTACCTACCTCGGAAGGATGGAAGGCTGAGTCAACGTTGAGCCTGGTGAGATTTGAACTCGCAGTAATTGCAGGCAGCTGGCAGCTAAGTGCTACTTTAACAGCACTTTAGTCTGTTGCACCACCAAGGCTCTTGTTCTCACCCGGCTCCCCAAACACGACAGACCTTCTGAAGTTAAATTAATGATTCCTTTATTAGGAGCACCAGCAGCGCCGCAAAAAGTTTCTCTCTAATGAGAGTGTCCAGCAGGGAGATGAATAGTTGTCTGCCATAATCTATTCATCTCCGCCCCCTGCCTTCTATCCCCAGAGGTTTTTCTAGCAGTGGTGGCTCTTCCTTCCCAAGGACCAGCCCATAGATTTTCACTGCTCTCCTCTCCTCTGCCTTCTGTTCATCTGTTCATCAGGCACTGGACCCAGCTGTTTCTCCTCTTCTTCATCAGCCACCTCCAGACTTGGGGGCTGTTGCCTCTCCATCTGGGGACTGATTGACAGTCCAGGCTCCGCCTCTCTCTCTCTCTCTCTCTCTCTCTCTCTCTCTCTCTCTCTTTCTCTCTCTCTCTCTCCCAGCTCCATTCCCTCTTCCCCCTCGGAGCTCTCAGGTTGCCTTGATGCTGGTCCTGACTCCCACACTGCCTCCTCCTCTGATTCACCTGCTGGAGGGGCCACAACAGAAGGTAAGAACAGCCAGGTGTACCCAGAAAGTTCACAAGCATAGACCGGAGGGGCACCCTTCAGATGCTCTCCTGCTGCTCTGATGTCTTTCATGAAATAATGTTTTGAAGTTAGTTCAGCAATGCCGTAGCAAATGGAGAAGAAACAGTCATAAAAAGACTGCGACTCTGATATAACTGTCAGAGATGACGAGGAATTTTTTAAAAAAGGAATAAAGGACTTTCTGGTTATTTTCTTTTGAAGACGTTTTGCTTCTCCTCCAAGAAGCTTCTTCAGCTCTGACAGGAAGGTGGAGAATGGAAGGATTGATACTCCTTGCAGACAGCTGGTCATTTGTATCCTTTTAGAGCAGGTCTCAGCAACCTGTGGCTCTGGAGCCGCATGTGGCTCTTTCATCCCTCTGCTGTGGCTCCCTGTCACCAGTCAGCTCCACAATTGTTAGGGCTTTCAGTTAGGACAGGTAGAGGAAAAAGGACGCCATGCTAGGAAGAGACATTATGGTGGGGGGAACCGGGCTTTCGGTTGGCTCCAGAATTGAATGAGGGCTTCCGATTAGGGCCTTAGTGGCTCTTTGAGTGTTTAAGGTTGCCGACTCCTGTTTTACAGGGTGGTTGAAGCCCTTGGAGGTTTATCTGTGTCCTCAGGGTCACCTGATTAGAACTCCTGATTCCTGTAGTCTGAATTTTTTTTCCCTCTGGAAATCCATTCCTACACCCACCCCGTTCCAAGGGTCTTCATCCCAACGATTCTTGGATGAGAAGCAAAATGTCTTCAAAAGAAAAAAAAAAACAAGGAAGTCCAGTGGCCTCCTGAAAAAAGCACCTTTGGGATACTCAGGTAGTAAATTACGAAAGGCAGCAGGAAGACGTGCGATGAGAACAGCCCTTCTATATTTCAATTTTTAATTCTATATTAGTTTTCACCAGAAAGAAGGAGATGTTCCTTCACTAGTAAGTATCATCTTCTTCTTCACTAGCCTCAAATGCTACATATTTAATATTGTTTGGGGTGGGGGTGGGGGGCGAGGTCTAATTTACTGTTTCAGTTTGGATAGCAAAGCATATCAGATTGGCTCTGAAGAAAAAGGAGGCTGTGCGTCATTTCATTTCACGCAAGGCTTCTCCTGAATATTTTCCAACTGATGGTAGCATATTGTAGGCAGTTGTGCTGCTCAAAGAGATGGTTAACCAAAATAGGCAGCCTTGTCTCCGGATTTTTTTAACTCAGAGTTGAGATTCCTTGAGCAGAATAAGTAAACATAGCTTATGGTCGGTCAAAGTAAAGCAGCCGTATGGATTGATTTGTTATTAATCTGCCTCTGGATGTTTCCATATTTCTCCCAATTGGGTTTTAAGTATGTCATGTGAACTAAGCCATAGGAAGTTGGAAAACATATCAAGCTATCAATCGGTGCTTGCTAAGCGAACCGTGGTTGAATAGCAAACTGCATGAGCTTCATAAGGGAATTGATACCACTGGACTGTTGCGGGGTTCGAATGTTGTTCCTCTTAGCGATGTACAAATTAGCACACAGATTGATCAAAAGGTGTTCAGGGGAACTGAATGTACTGTAGATTTTTGGATTCTTTTCGAAGTTCAGAAAGCCACGGGATTTTGGGAGCAGATCCAAAAGTTTCCAGCTTTGCTTCAGTGGAGGATTCTGTGACCTAAAGTTTACAGAATTGATAGAGTGGATTTGGGTTGACTCAGGTGTCAGGGTTCTAAGTAATACATCCATCGCAAAGAGAACTCCGAGGCAGGTGAATTCCTCAAAGAACAGGTTTATTGGATATATCGTATTGGCACAGGCTGGTGAAAACCTACTCTGAATGCTCCCGCGGTTTCCACCTAATTAAAAGTAAAAGTTTTCTCCCTTCCCCCCAAACAATCAGTCACATGGTCCAATCAGGTTCTGTCCAGTTGCATGGTAACATCCCTCCTCTTCTCTCTGACCAACTGTGGGAATGTCCTTGGTTCCAGGAGAAAGTATTTTGGCTACAACACCCTAGCTATCTCTATTCCCCCCTCCCTATCCTTCAGCTCCAGTGTGGCAACACTGAAGCCCCAGAATGGCCTTGGTCAGGTCAGCTTCAGGATTGACATCAGGAATGTCAATCCTGGAGCTGGATTTGTGGTTATACTTTTTGAAAGATTCGACTCCCTTGTCCTCAGTAAGTACTTCTTTAAACCCCTTCTCAGTGGGAACAGAGTATCGTGACATTGGGACTATGACTGGGAATCTCTGCACAATTCTAGGGCTGTATATCTATATCTCTTCAGGATATCTTGCCCCTAAACCTAAGAATAAACAAGCTCATAAAACTGTAAACTAATTTCTTTGTGCCTTGGGAGAGAAAGGGTTTGATCTTTTCTTTTGATCTTGTATAGAGAAATCTGGATATTCTTGAATTTCCCACCAAATAGCTCGGTAGCAGGAGAAGGGATGGCAGAACTTAGAGGCGGAGTGAAAAGAGGAATCAGCCTAGAATCCCTACGTAGTCACAAGCAAACTAAGTCCAGCTCTCCTTGAATTCCGTGGGTCCTTATCCAACTCCAACCAGGTGCCAACCGTTAGTTGAGAAGATTCTTCCGCTTAATACTTTTAGCAATCAATGATTTCATGGGGCCCTTCACCGGTGGGCAAAGGCAGGCTGGTGTAAAAGATGATTTGAACCCAGCCAGCCTCTTTTATTCTTTCTGTTAGTTCAATAAGGAAGCCTTTGAGGAGAAAGTCTGTCCCAAAGCTACCGCAGGCTGACCGACGGTATCCACCGTGCGAGCCTAAACCAACCAAACGGGGAAATCAGATCCCACGCTTTCCACAGAACGGATTTAACAGCATGTGCCGATTACTCAAAGCGATATGGGCAGGACCTGGTGATCGAGTGGTGTTCTAGTAGTTTAAACTTTCTTTATAAAGGGGTTTGATCCAGTTTGCCTGCAGTATGAGCTAAATATTCCTATATGTGTATATATATATATGTATATTTATATGTATATGTATATGTACATATATGTATATATCTATACACACCGCTAGTGTTACTAGAGCTATATCTTTTGACGTTTGCAGCCAGGAACCCTGCTTTATCGCTTTGTATAGTTTGAAAGTAGTTTAAAGCTTGAATAACATAAAATAACATAATATAATGTTATTTATGTTATTTCCCACGTAAAGAACTCCTGTAAACCTTGCAGTATTGAAACTCAGTGAACAAGGCATCTTAGACAAGCTGAAAAACAAATGGTGGTACGATAAAGGTGAATGTGGTGCCAAGGATTCCGGAAGCAAGGTCAGTTTTGCAGTTTGCTGAAGGATTTTCTCTGATTTCCCCCTTTTTTTATCTTTTCCATTATTATTTTTGAGCCCTCGTTTCATTTCTCTCCCCAACCCCACAAAGTTATCTCTTTATCTTCTGAAGGTTAAGCAGTGAACCCCACCCTCCCAAAGGAGAAGTTCCATTGAAGAGTTAGCTAAAGGGTTAGCTCAGCTCGACTTTCTTTGTTTTTATTTTTCCTTTGCAAATATATACATACATACATACATATATATATATATATATATATATATATATATATATATATATATATATATATATATACATGTATGTATGTATATATATATATGTATGTGTATATATATATTCATTCATTCTAAGGTTTTCGCGGGTGTTTGTAAATAGATCTTTGGTTATTCGGGTCTTCTCCCACGTAAAATTGGAAGTGTCTTGGCGACGTTTCCACGAAGTCTCATTCATCATCTTCAGGCTGGTCTTTTCGGCTTCGTGCTTCTAGGAGCAATGTGTGATCGCAGCTGTTTCTTCCTTTTACCTGCTAGTGCTCCTAGAAGCACGAAGCCAAAAACACCAGCCTGAAGATGACGAATGAGACTTCGTTGAAACGTCGCCAAAACACTTCCAATTTTACGTGGGAGAAAACCCGAATAACCAAAGACCTACATACAAACACCCGCGAAAACCTCAGAAAACACACGCACACACACACACACACACACACACACACACACACACATATATATATATATATTTAGAGGGGGGGGGTTTTGGCATTCGATGCAACTTCATTCTTGCTTTCTTCTCTCTCTCTTCTCTCTCTCTCTCTCTCTTTTAAAGTTGAGGGATTTTTTGATGTTTTATTATTATTTTTTTGTCCTTGGAATTAGCCAAAGTTACTCTGTATAAAAATTACTATCCGGTGGCTTTTTTCATCTCGCGCACATTTTTTTTTTAAAAAAAAGCGTGCCTCGAGAGAGAAGCTCACCTTTGATTGAAATCTTTCTCCGTTCACAATTTGCAAAAAGGCCCTTAGAATTTATTTATTTGATGTGTAACTTCCTTCTCAATACAGTAATGGGGGAGGGGAAAAAAACCACAAACAAATCATGAACAGACTCATGAATGCTGATCATTTTCGAGCGGATAGTTGGAAAAGCATAAAACTTTTTTTTTCCCTGGGACATTTTATTTTTCAATTTTTTTTAATAGTGCATTGTTTTATTGCAAATCCGTTCCATAAATATAACTCTTTATCTTCAGAAGGTTAAGCAGAGAACTATTTTTATATGCCAAAGGAGACTTTCGTTGAAGAATTAGCCAAAGGGATAGTCTGACTTTCTTTTTCTTTGCAATAACACATCCCCACAATATTATTATTATTATTATTATTTGCATATGGTGCCTATCTGTTCTTTCTCTCCTCTCACTTTCAATCTTTTTTTTTTTAAACCAAGGGGTTTTTTCTCTTTGTTTTTTTATTTTTGCTTCTTTAAATTGGCCCAAATCACTCCATATTAAATCATCCCCTGTGGCTTCTCCGTTTTGCACAGATAAAATACACAACGCCAACCAAAGATTGCAGAGTTTTCCTAGAAATTTTGTGACTTCTTTCTAGATTCAGTGAAAGGGAAGGGAAAACACCACAGAACATACATGAGTATTAAAAAACCGAGCATTTTTGAGAGGATAAGTCCTTCATGAGCATAAACATCCTCTTATTTTTTTTTAAAAAAAAAAATCTAATATTGCATTGTTTTATTGCAAATTCATTCCATAAATGTTAGCCATTCGGTTGCTTTAAAAAAAAAAAACCAAAACCCACAATTATTCATCAAACCATTTTGCTACTGTATTGCAACATTCCATACCAACAAATTCTTTTGCGACCTCAGACTTTGATTTTCCTTCCTTCCTTCCTTCCTTCCTTCCTTTCTTTCTTTCCTTTCCTTTTTTTTCTTTTTTAAACGGTATGGCTTTCGGGTTAGAGACACACCAATTATGTTGCTGGGGTGTTGATAATGGGGGAGCCATCCTATGGCTGGCTGCTCCGGTGGGATGTAAAAGACAGAGCTTCGATTCCCGTTTTTCCTTTTTTTGTTGATTTGGAAGTAAAGCACTTTCTGCCCACTTGGGATTGCAACCTTGGAGAATGTATTTTAAGGGGACCACCAGAAAATCCTCCCAACCCTTTCCCCCCTCCTCAACTATTCAAATCGCATTTTTGGGATGCACTTTTCGAGGCACGAATTATGGCTGGACAGCCGGTTCCTGTTGTAAATAAATAGGAATGGAATATTTCTTATCCGTGCCTTTGTTTTTTTTTTTTTTTTAATAAAAAAAGGACTATGATCCTTTTCCTAATCGGCATTCTTAGATGTTTTCCAGAAGGCTCCATCCCCTGGCCCTGCTGAAGTCACGAGAGATATATTGGTTTCAGGAGGGCTAGGATATAGCCTTTTCAATTTCAGTTGACTTTTGGGCCGATGGACGTTTAAATGCACCATTTCAGGGTTAGCCTCCCATCGTAACTCAAAATTTGAAATGCAATCAGGCGGAACTTAAAATTCAACGAAGACCACAGTAGCTAGGCTTCTCAATATGCCCTTGACTTTCTCTGCCTACCTCTTGATTATATTTGGGGAAAGGTTCTTGAAGGGATTTCCATATGAGAAGCTGATTTGATAGACCGATTGTAAAATAATAATATTTTTTTTTAAAAAAAAACCTGGCTACTTACGGTTTACTCTTACTCTTAGGGTAAGCGGAGGCTCAACCTGCAAACCATTGAAAAGCACCAATTTTCTGTAATATCTGCCAGATTGGTCTGGAATCCAGATTGACATCAACCACTCAGCCCTTGCCTACATAAGAGAGTTGTGCTGGTTTTAAGATGAGTCCGTTGTGAAGCTGGATCACACCCCTTGGGCGGACAGTGCTTATGGGGTTGTAGGATTTTTCGTTCAAGACGGAGGAACTCACGTTCAGTCTCTTCGTTGCCGACTTCTAGACGCTCGGTTGGATTTGTGCAGGCCACCTGTTATTAGCTGGTTTTGCTGGATCGCATCCCACAGCGTTAAAGTTGTTGGGTGTTCTGTGTTTTCTGACCAAATTAGGCTTTCCAAAATATTCACTTTGGAAGTCCAGAAGGGTTCTGTCCACCTTGGGGACCTGAATCAGTTTGACTGCGTTTCCGATTCACACTCAGTGGTACCAGCACAACTTTCTCATGTTGACAAGCCTTCTGATTTTCTTTGTGTCACAGCTCAAGGTAGAAGGAGTCACTATCACTGGGAACCAAGGGATTTGGTAAACCAATCCAGCAGCAAAATGGTTACAATGACGTTTTGGACAAAGAAACCAACCCCAGATAGTTATTCCCCCCCTCCCCTTTCTGCCTTAAGGATTTACAGCTCAGAGAGTTACAGAAATCCATCTTATTTTTGGCTGGTTTATTGTTTTGTTTCTTGGTTCAACCCTGATGTTCAGCCCGAAATTAGCGTTAGCGAACTCAGCCTAAAACTTAACTGACCAACGTCTTACAGCTTGGCTACTTAGGATGCCAGGGAAAATATTAGTCAAATTTGGATGATCGATCTATAGTCTTCAGTTGAAAACTCAGTTCATATTCAAAGGCCTTTTTCTCCTCTTTTTTCCCCTTCTTTTTCTTTTTCTTTTTCTTCTTCTTTTTCTTCTTCTTCTTCTTCTTCTTTTTTTTTTTGGAAATTCTTTAAATTCACCCTGCTTTCTTCAGCCCACTCCAGTGGGAATATCTGACACATTCCAAGGGATGATTAGATGATAAAGTCATATTCACCAGAACAACTGTGAAACATGGTTTACTAGCTGACGTTGTGTCCTTGTGCGTTAATTAGCACTGGAGAAATGGATGGGGTGGGTGGGATGAAACTTTCTTTTCTGGGTGTGTTCCTCTTGTAAAACCTTTTTTTATTTTATTTTTTTCATTTTCTGGGGCATGATTTGTAACTTTAAGCTATCGAAAGTGTTGACGATTGTATTTTGAAAGATTTGGGTGAGAAGAGCTTTATGCTCAAAGGCAGGAAAGGCCTTAGGTTCTCGTAGCAAATCCCTCTCGTTCTTTTGCCTAAGTAACACAATGTCCACTTTGTCTGTTGATTTTTTTTTTCCTACTCTGAAGCTAACCGACTGGTTCGTTTTTCTTAGGACAAGACAAGTGCACTCAGCTTGAGCAATGTGGCAGGGGTGTTTTATATCCTGGTTGGAGGCCTCGGCCTTGCCATGACTGTGGCCTTGATAGAATTCTGTTACAAGTCTCGAGCAGAGTCCAAACGAATGAAACTGACAAAGAACACACAAAACTTTAAGCCAGCTCCTGCACCCAATACCCAGAATTATGCTACGTACAGAGAAGGATACAACGTGTATGGAACAGAAAGTGTAAAGATCTAGTGGTATGGCTAAAGGTTGAGTAAGCAAATCCACTGGTTTGTTGTTGTTGTTTTTTTTACGTGTTTGGTGTTCTTGATGTTGACGTGCTTTGGTGTTTTGTCTTCCCCCTCTGCATCTGGAGTAACGCTTTAGGATGGAACATCTCGGACGTCGGACACAAGGCAGCTAGAAACCCCCTTTTTGATTTGCAACGTGGATTGGGTTGACTCTTAAATAGTTGGTCAATCAACCATTGGTCGATTCTATCAATGGGAGGGGTCCGTCAAACCATTCATGCATCTTTGGGGAGTCCTTAGTGGTCTTTTGAGCTTGGTTGTTTCATTACCCAACTGGATAACAATATTAATGTATTGATGGTATATTACCTAGTTTGGTAATGAAACATCTGGAAGAGGTTTGGTTTGATTACCAAGCTCAAGAGAGCATCAATCCCCAGCTACAAATATTTTCTTCTATCAATACATCTTTGTTTCTGGTAGAAGGACTTGCTGTGATAAAGTGCAATATTTAATATTAAAGTCATAATTTTTTTTACATAAATTAAGTATTATCTGGAGATGGGATGATATCCATCCTTTTCATGGCATGATGCCTTTTCCTCAGGAAATGGACATTGGCGATTATTTATTTCTCGAACAGGATAAATCATTTCCCCCTCTCGGTTTAGAATTCCAATAAATTGCAGTAATGAGCAGGAAAGTCTGACTACTTGATTCAGCTTTGGAGAGCCATGCATTAAAGAGAGAATTATGATAAAGGCTGAAATTCCATCCAATTATTTCAACAGAAAAGCAGTTACCTAGAGTAGCATCGTCAAATGAGCAAGTGTAACGTCTATTTCGCTCAAATTGCGATTGTCCACCCATTAACATGATGCACTTACATTGAGCTGTATACACTCCTTAATTCATTTGTTGCATTGAGATTCAGATTAACCGCATTGGAAGGGATCTTGCAGGTCATCAAATCCAACCGCTACATCTGCCTCTACCTAGGATCCAACCAGGGGTGAAATCTACTTACCTTCCCTACTGGCTCAGAAATGTGTGCGCGCACATCACATGCACACTTTGACCCTCTGCACATGCGCAAAGCCTTCTACACATGTGCAGAGGGTCAAAAACAGGTTACTTCTTGGTTAACACCAGGAAGTAACGACGTTCGGGTGGGTGGGCGGAGCTTCGTGCTGCCACCGCTACTGGTTCTCCGAACCACATGCTGCCGCCGCTACGGATTCGGTCAAACCGGCCCGAACCAGTAGTATTTCATCCCTGGATCGAACTCACAATCTCCTGATTGTGAGGCAAGAGCTCCAGGAAGTATGTCACACCCTGCCCCCCCCCAAAAAAGATTCTGAAGCTAGCAATTTAAATCCAAAATTACAGTTCCTTCTTAAATAACATGAATCCGTTGCGCTTCACAGAGTCTTCAAATCTGGGTTTTAAGTCAGCATCTAATTTTTTTTCTCATTAGCTCTACAGCCATACATTCAATCTTGTTGAAAATATTGACCCATCCAGGAGCACAAATACAAAATAATGCTGTTGATATTTTCCCCGTTTTTTTAAAAAAACCTTCTATATATGATATTCACTTGTATATATTAAAGGGAACCGTGGAGCAACGGTAAGTACTTTTTCAGAGATCTTTTCTCCTGTTGTCCAATGGAAAAGAAATCCATTTGAGGTCCTGAAGAGAACTGGGCAAAATTCTGAGTCGCTTTGTTATTGTGACGGAACTCATAAAAACAGACGGCTGACAAAATAAATAGAGTAGTGGCCAAAATTGTGGAAACCTTTTGGGGAAAGTGTGTTTTTGAGATTTGATGGCTAATAACACCACTTTTTTGGGGGGAGTTTCAAGATAATCCTATTCCACTGCTGGAATGGCCTGAGAATAGCCCAGACCTTCACCCAATTGAAAAATCTATGGAGCGGACTAAAGGAACTTGTTAATCGGAAGCGACTCAGCAATAAAACCCAGTTAATAGAAGCCATCATTCAATCTTGGTTTCACATTATAACAGCAGAACTAAAAGACTTGGTTCACTCCATGGGAAGATGTTGTAAGGCCGTCATTCATGCTAAACGTTACCCAACTAAGAATTAACTGACAGGATGACCATTTTTGTATATCTCTTTTTTCCTACGGTGATAATTTTTGCGTAACTCATTTTTTCTACGTGTTTCACTTTTCTTCTTTATACTGTAATTGCTATTCCAATAGCAAATCCTTCATAAAAGTGATTGCATTACATTCTTGACTAAATTATCCTTCCATTGATATATAATTTTATGGTACTACTCCCCCCAAAGGGTGGTGTTATTCTACTACTGTTAGAAGTGTAACTACTTCTAAAAGTAGTTTTAGAAAATACAACTTTAGAAAATACAACTTTAGAAAATACAACCCCCAAATACAACCCCAGTTCCAAAATGTTGGCCACTACTCTAGTCACATCTCTCCTCTCCATAAAGTGGAGGGCATGAATTCCAAAAGAGCAACCTTGAATCTTGTTTTCTATCAACCAAATCTGATTTATCGCGCTGTCTCCTCTATAGTCATTGCTACTATCTCTAATACATATATGGAGATTCTCAGCCATCCAGGTCATGTTATCCCAAAGGTACTTTTATGAGAGCAACTGGACTTTCTTTCTTTGTTTGTTTTTTTTCTGAAGAAGAACTGAAGAAGCTTCTTGGATGAGTAGCAAAACGTTTTCACGGGGGAAAAAATAAAGAAAGTCCACTTGCCTTTTGGAGAAAGCACCTTTGGGACAGGAAATGAATATCTCGAACAGTTTTCTCAGGCCAACGATTTGGTTCTACTCAGGTCAGGGGTGAAATGCTCCCGGTTCGGACCGGATCGCCCGATCCGGTAGCGATGGTGGCGGGTGGTTCGGAGAACCGGTAGCAAAAATTCCTGCCTGCCCCCCACCCCCCAGCAAGTCCAGCTGAGCTGCATGATAATCAGAGGCTTTTTTTTTTTTTTACTTTTAAAAGCATTTTTTAAAAGTTAAAAAAAAGCCTCTGGTTATCATGCAGCTCAGCCGGGATCGTCAGAGCCATTTAAATAGCATTTTTTCTACAACCAAAGGTTGTAAAAAAAAATGCTTTTAAAAGACTCTGACGATCCCAGCTGAGTTGCCTGATCGTCAGAGGCACTTTTTTTTTTTACTTTTAAAAGCAGTTTTTTAAAAGTTAAAAAAAAATCTCTGATGATCGCGCGGCTCAGCTGGGGATCGTCAGTGCCTTTTAAAAGCATTTTTTCTACAACCAAAGGTTGTAAAAAGTTCTACAACCAAAGATTGTACAAAAAAATGCTTTTAAAAGGCTCTGACGATCCCACCTGAGTTGCCTGATCGTCAGAGGCTTTTTTTTCTTTTAAAGGCAAAAAAAAAAAAGCTTTTAAAAGAAAACAAAAGCCTCTGATGATCAGGCAACTCAGTTGGGATTGTCGGAGCCTTTTCAAAGCTTTTTTTTTTTTTTTTTTACAATCTCTTCGGTTGTAAAGAGGTTGTAGAAAAAATGATTTTAAAAGTAAAAAAAGTAAAAAAAAAAGTTGGCCACACCCACTCAGTCACATTACCTCCCCACCACCACCAAGCCATGTTACTGGTAGTAACATATTTTACATTTCATCACTGACTCAGGTCCATCGCTTACCCCAAAATCTTAAGGGGGCGGCCCCCAAAATGAGATGAGTGGATTGTTTGGGTTATATCACTGAACCATAGAAAAGTAGGGGGAGGAGAAGAAAATTTAGTGGGAAGATCCCCTCCTTCCTCTGATGTTTGTTTCCTGGTCCCTGCGCATGATTTTGTTTCAATAGGACACAGCTCAGCTTTTTGTCATCTCGTTACAGATCCTGCATTTATCATGGCTTGCAAAGGGAGGAACAACCGAGATTCCCAGTTACTTCAGTGATCCTGGTCACCTGAGCCAATTTTACTCTCTCTCCCGGGTGTCGATTTCGACACAAAACTGATGATGGTGCCAAGAACTTTTCACAGGATTCTGTTTTTTTGGTTTTTTGGTTTGTGTTTTTGTTTTTGTTTTCCTTCAGTGCCTTAACAGGAGATTCTTAAGACTTTAGAAACAATGCAAACCATCAGAAAAAAATAAAATAAAATAATATTTTTGCTTTGCTTGAAAAACGAACAAAAAAAAAGTGGCAAGAGACTAGTCCGTTCGGCAGACAATATTCATAAAGGCAGAGACAGAGAGAGAGAGAGAGAAAATAAAAGACGCCGAAAGCATTATTGTGAAAACAAAGGAAGAAAGAAAGAAAGAAAGAAAGAAAGAAAGAAAGAAAGAAGGAAGGAAGGAAGGAAGGAAGGAAGGAAGGAAGGAAGGAAGGAAGGAAGGAAAGAAGAAAGAAAGAAAGAAAGAAAGAAAGAAAGAAAGAAAGAAAGAAAGAAAGAAAGAAAGAAAGAAAGAAAGAAAGAAAGAAAATCAAAACGTTCAACAGAAGCCATTCTTTGATACCACTGCACAGAAAACATGAACGATCTTTGGGGGTGGGAGGAAGGGTTTTCAAGCCCCCTCTTTCTCTGCTTATTAAAATGTTAAGCTTTTCCTAATACACCTCAGAAATCCACTGCTTATCTTCCTGGAACTGTCTGTTCATTGAAATTTGGGATATTGTGATGCTATTTTTCTGCCATTGTATTTTTTCCAGAATTCTCTGTCTACCATCACTATTGTAGACCTCATATACACATACATACACATACACACAACACAACACATTTACCACACAGGCAGACACAGACACACTCACACACATAGTCTTTTAATGACCCTGTAATCCCTTGTAGGGTGGAGTTCGGGCAACTGAATGGAGCTGAGGGTTTTACTGGCCGGATGCCCTTCCTGTCGCCAATGCGGAGTTATATTCAGCAGATAAATTCTCATTGTGCCCAGAGAGAGAAATATCTGCCTCTACCTAAGATCGAACTCACACAGCCTCCTGATTGTGAGGCGAGAGCTCCACGTTTAGGCCACCAAGTGCATATATATATGCATTTAATTTCAACTGTTCTATTAAAAGTCACTTTGGAAAGAGAAATCAGGCAGGTTGGCAGGTGTCCCAGCCATTTTAGTGATCACCTCCAAGTGCTTTCTTAAGTAATAATAATAATAATAATAATAATAATAATAATAATAATAATAATAATAATAATAATAGGCCGATCTGGTAGAGCTTTGAGAAGTAACCAACTCCCAAATGTTGTTCTCTGCGATCTGTCCCATTAGAAACTTACTTATATCTTTTCAGAACAAAACTGATTATCACCGAATATTGAAATGACAGACGGGAGAGAACAATTTGACCCTCGTCGTGCTGTTTTAGGAGTCCCATCTGTCTCTTTTCATCTTTGCATTGTCATTTAAACAGGTAACTTTAGCACTGGGCTCTTCACCTGAGCAGTTGTGGTTTTCATCCTCGCTTCACAAAGAGAGAGAGAGAGAGAGGAAAAAAGAAAAACAGAATGGTATTTTAAAGGGGACCAGTTTCTGTTACTTACTGTAGTTATCCTCAGCTGTTTCCCACGGCTATTTACTTTTTCTTTAGATAATAATAATAAAAAGTCATCTTGAGTTTTATAAAGAAATATAATGCATTCCAGAATTCAACACTCCAGATAGTGAGTTAAGTGTTACTGCCTTACAGTTTTTCAGACGTAAACAAGTGTTTTCGGGATGTGAATCTGTCCGAAGTCCACTTACGTTGGAGGGCTCAACGGTAAGGGTTGGAGGATTTTAAAAAAACAACAATAATTCAGGTTTAATCACCGATGATTCTAATTAAATAGGCTTGCAGGTTGGGATGGGACGAAGGTCTTAGACTCACGAGAGGCGGAAGAAACGTAGGCAGAGTTGTGAGAAATGAATCAGGCTGGTTTGGAATGGCAAAATAAAACCAACCTCCGTCCATTTGGCCATCCGTCCACCACGAAAAGATAAACCACAAATAAGTTTAAAAAAAAATAAAATTCTGCCTACTAATTACCTCTTATAGGAAACGACAATAGTTGCGGTATGTCAGCTCTGCGACATTTCATTCCATTAACGACATACTGGATATCAATTCAATTTTTTAAAAAATGTCGATAAGGCATTTAGAGATAGATAGATATATTTTTTTCTTTAAAATAATAATAATAATTTAAAAAAAAAGAAGACAATGTTTGAAATAAGTCGCTGGAAATATATTTGATAGCTTATTCAAAGGAAGAGAAAAGATCTTTCATGATATATTTGATAGTTCGTTACAAGACAAAAGGGGTTAGCCTGTAGAAATAAAACGGGGGAAATGCTCATTTCATTGTCACAAAAAAATGGAGCATTAAAACGACAAGAAGAAAATTAGCGCGAGAAACATTTCACCTGAAGAACAAGCTGGCACTCGTGTCTGGTTGTTTTTTTGTTTTTTTTTTACAGAGATGTTAAGCAAAAAGAAACTGCTCTTTTTCCTGAAACTGTGATTTTAAATTTCTGAATGCTATAATGTTCCAGCAAAAGGAAATGCAAAATGCTGTGCAAAAACATGTTGTATTTAAGTAAAAAAAAAAAGAAAAAACGAACAAAAAAAAATGGGGGGGGGAGACATTTTCATAGAAGCTGTATAAAAAGAAATGTATGTTTATCAAATGAAAATAACTTTTTCAGAGTGAAGGCTTCACGCTAGGGATATGTTCGGTCAATGGGTTGTAATTTTTTTAAAAACGTGCATGTTAATTTAAAAAAGGGGGGGGGAGAAAAGTATCAATTGCTTAAAAAAAATCTGCTACTAATTTGAAGCTGTGCAGATGAAACAGCAGCTCCTTCAGAGGCATTTTTTAAAAAATTGTTTTGGTTTCCTCTTTCCTTTCCTTTGCCTTTTTTTTTTTTGTTTTTTTTTTGTTTGGGTTCGAAAAGTAATTTTAGGTTGTTTCTTGATCGGTTGTTAAAAATTGCATTTCATGAACAGAAGAAAAAAAAAGAAGAAGAAAAAAAAAACCTTGCCAAACGAACTTCTGGCTAATTGCATGTGTGAGCATCAATTCCCGAGCCTCATTTTAATGGGGCATTGTACAAAGAGTTTTAATACATTTTGTAAATAAAATTGTAAAGGAAAGATTTTTTTCTTTTTAAAAAAAGTTGGAAAAAAAAAACCCAACCCTCCTCAAATACAAAAAAGCAGCTCATTTTTTGCATTCTTTAAAAAAACAAACAAAGAAAGAAACAAAATTTAAGCAGACATTTGATTGAATGGTTGCGTGTGGGAAGATTGTTCGCCAATTTTATCTGTGCGAGAATGTGGTTCCTTAGGAAACTGCTTTTTAAAAGAATTTCTAGCCCTAAAATGCATCAGGTTGAGTACGTGGGTCAACCCGACAATAACGAATGTCGTTTTGATTTTGGGGGTGGGTTGCTATGGATAGTGGAGCATGAAAAAAAAAATCGAAATTAGTCATGCCTACCGTAGAAGACGATGGAATCGGATCTCCATCGGATACAGGATGGGTTGGTCATTCTTTGCATTCTGCAAAGAGAATTACCTGAGCAAACGGTAAAATCTGCAGAAGCTGAATTCTGTTACAGAAAGCAAGCAGGATTATTTATTATGATTAGTGTATGGTGTTGTTACAGTAGCCGCAATGCTATTGCAGAGTAGTAGTTCTGCTTGCCAAGGTACCAGCCAGAGGTGGGCTGCTGACGGTTCAGATCGGTTCGGGCAAACTGCCCACCTGCCCTGGCAATATTATTATTTATTTATTATTTCAATTTATAAACCGCCCTTCTCCTTGCGGACTCTGGGCGGTGAACAGCCAAAATAAAACATGGTATACAAAAGTTAAAAAATTAAAAATTATTAAATATTATTCAGCCAATAATTAAAACAACCCAATTTCAAATTTAAAACAGAGGATGGGATCAAGCTAGCCCAGCTAGATGGAATAAATGGTTTTAAGGGCCCGACGAAAGGTCCGGAGATCTGGAATCCTGCGTATCTCCGGGGGTAGGTCATTCCAGAGGGCGGGCGCCGCCACAGAGAAGGCTCTCCCCCCTGGGGGTCGCCAGCCGACACTGTCCCATCCTATATTACCGTGTTTTTGAAGCAGCGTGCACGTGCGGAAAACCACGCATGTGCATGGAAGGGCATCACATTTTCGGTGCTGGGTGAACCGATTGTTACAACCAGCAGCAGCCCACTACTGGTACCAGCTCTATAGAACCGGTAGTAAAACCGGCGGGAGGCTCCGCCCATTGACCCCAATGTCATCAAAATGCTTCCGTGCATGAGCAGAAGAGCGTGCGTGTACAGCCCCATTTCAAACCGGTAGTAAAGGGAGGCAGAACCCACCCCTGGTTCAGAGCCTTCGGCAATCTGACTGGCTGCATAGAGTACCAGCTCGTCTCCCCACCGAAGTGGTATTTATCTATCTGCTTGCATAGAACATGCTTTTGAACTTTTAGGGCAGTGATGGCTACACTCTTTGCCGTTGCATGCCAGGAGTGTGGGGGAGCGTGCACATGTGTGCACCCATAATTCTATGTGCCCTGCTCCCATACATGTGCATGACTCCCCCACTCACACACCCCCCATGCTCCCCACACTCCTGGCACGTGATGGCATGGTAGGCCCATTTTTTGCTCTCCCCAACCTCCAGAGCCTTTCTAGGAGTCTAGGGAGGGCAAAAACAGCCTTCCCCACCCCCTAGAGGCCCTCCAGAGACCAGAAACAGACCACTAAACCTAATCCTCCCTGCCCAAGCAGGAGACCCTACACTGTTTCTGACAAATGGCAGTCCAATCTCTTCTTGAAAGCCTCCAGTGATGAAGCTCCCACAACTTCTGAAGGCAACTTCTGTGCCATGGGTTGATTGTTCTCACTGTTAGAAAATTTCTCCTTATTTCTAGTTTGAATCTCTCCTTGATCAGTTTCCATCTGTTATTCCTTGTCTGGCCTTTAGGTGCTTTCGAGAATAGCTTGACCCCTTCCTCTTTGTGGCAGCCCCTCAAATATTGAAACACTGCTATCATGTCTCCCCTGGTCCTTCTCGTCACTAGACTAACCATGCCCAGTTCCTGCAACCATTCATCGTATGTTTGAGTCTCCAGTCCCCTCATCATCCTGGTTGCTCTTCTCTGCACTTTTTCTAGAGTCTCAACATCCTTTTTTTAATATAGTGGGGGGGCCATCATCACATTCACACCCATTCCACAGAGAACTTCCCCATCCCTCTTTCCCTTATACAATGCCTTTTCTCCGTCTTCTTGACCTGGCAGGATTTCCAAGGATGTTGATGTGAGCCGACTGACTCCTTTGTCCTTCAAGAATAGAGAATGACTGAATGACATCTGGGTAGAGCAATCAAATTGGATGGAAATGTTTCTACTGTCATGTACAATTCATCCAGGGACCAGGTCAAGGCTGCAGGGAATAGAGTAAGATAGTATGGTGCACCTGGGCTGTTTTCTCCTGGATTTTGAAGATGTTCGGAGAGAGATAGGAAATGTCTCTCTTTTCTCCTCTTAAATTCTATTGATGCTGTGGTATATATTTGATCCGTTGACTAGCTGTTTTAGAACAACTGCCGCTTCCCCCTTGAGTATTCCAGAACACAAAAACAACCCAGGATATAGTTTGCGTGAGATAAAGTTATGTCTAGGGTTAAGATGCAGAATTCGCAAAAACATGGGTGTTTGTGGGGTGGAGCGATGACATTATATCTCTTCTTCTTCCTAATGTTATTCCCGCATTAGGGCAGGGTCCACTTGTTCTGACACAGCTCCCCAAACACAACAAATCCTCTGAAGTTAACTCAAAGATTCCTATATTAGGAGTGCCAGCAGCCCCGGCAAAAAATTTCTCTCTCACCATAAGCTAACAAGTCCGTCCATCCAACATCCATAGTTGTCTGTCACATCTATTCATCTCTGCCCCCTGCCTTTTATCCCCAGAGCTAGGGTGGGGTTTTGTTAGCAGTGGTGGCTCTTCCTTCCCAAGGATTGGACCATGGATTTCCATTGCTGTCCTCTCCTCTGCCTTCTGAGCATCTGCACGTCAAGCACTGGGCCCAGCTGTTCCACCTCTTCCTCATCAGCCACCTCCAGACCTGGGGGCTGTTGACTCTCCATCTGAGGGCTGATGGATGGCCCAGGCTCCATCTTTGCCTCTCTCTCTGCCAGCTCCATTCCCTCTTCCCCCTCGGAGTTCTCAGGTTGCCACGATATGACTCTGATTCCCACATCTCCTCCTCCTCCTCCGATTCAGCTGCTGGAGGGGCCGGTAGCTGACAGACCACACTTGTCAGCAAAGCCATCTCTGTTTGGCTAGATCCAGCGGTGACACCAGTGGTGAAATCCACTTACCTTCGCTACCTGTTCGTGAACGGGTTTATGTGGGAGTGTGCATGCTATGTGCGCGCATGCCTCTTCTGCACATGCGCAGAGGGTAAAAAATGGGACTTAATGACATCCTGGTGGATGGGTGGAGCCTCCCGCTGCCGGTGCTATCAGTTCACCTGAGCTGGATACATCCGGCCAGATTTCACCGCTGGGTGACACCCAGGTAGTTCTTGACCTCCTTGATGCAATTCATCTACTTTGTCTTGGGTCTGCTGTGAGGTCACTGGCCATCAGGGTCCAGCCGCACAGCTGTTCTCACCACTGGGACCTTCTTTGCCGCGTTCAATGCGTCCATGCATTTTTGCTATGATTGGCATGACTCCCAGCCAAAGTCGGATGTCATCATTCAAAATTGAACCAGGCATGACAATTGATATGACTGAAGTCCTCCAACCGATATGTCATTCCATCTGTCGTTGAAGGCATTTTATACCAACTGCAGCTGTTAATCCAAGGCCACCCCTCTGAAGAGCAGATATCTTTCGCAACTACTTCTTTGAAGTACAGATGCTGCTAAGGGGAAACAATTCCTCTGCTTTATCTGCCATTAGGGTCCTCTTCTACCTTCAAAACCATCTTCTCCTGTAACCCTGGAAAGGGGCCCTTACAAGGTGCCACCAGCCGGGCCGGCTGGACCAAGGTTTTTTAAGGAGGTGTTACTCCTCCATCACTCACCCTTTGTCCTGACTTGTGACAGGCAGAGCCTGGCTTCCCAAACATTGGGCCCAGGATGGTGGGTTTCCATGACATCATATCTATCATGGTCTTCTAATGAACATGTCCTGAAGCATGACCTTTGTGTCAGTCATGTGATGGAATCATGGAGTATGTGGCATACTGTGTCTTCTAGAAGATGTCTGCTAATTCTGTGCCCAGAATTAGCAGACTTATAGTAGCTAAGAGGTTGAAATCTTCATAAGTAGCTCCCTGCTTTGCCTTCTTTAAAAAAATGCAATAATAAAGCAATTTAAATTTCATTTAAATATTTCTCTACCTACTTTTTTACCTGGTTCAGTGATAGATCCTGCTTTACAAACAGCATGAACAGGAGGATATATAATCTACAGGAGTGGCATAAAACAGGACAAGGGTTTTTAAAGCTAGGGTTTTGTAGACGTTTTGGACTGTAATCCTGTTAATAATATGACCTGTGGTGGCGCAGTGCTTAGAATGCAGTATTGCAGGCTAAATCTGCCGACTGCCAGCAGTTTGATTCTGACCGGCTCAAGGTTGATTTAGCCTTCCATCTTTCAAAGTCGGTCAAATGAGGACCCAGATTGTTGGGGGCAAGTTGGTGACATTACCACCCGGAGAGGACTGTAAAGCACTATGGGGAAGTATATAAATCTAAGTCTATTGTTATTGTTAATCCTTCTTCAGTTGGTGGTGCTGGTTGGGGCTGATAGTACTTACAAGCCAAAAGCTCTGAGCTTAATGAACCAATGGACTCTAGTGTGGTCCAAGACAGCTTCTCAAGTCAGGTCAGAATCCTAGATCAGTGGCAAAGAACTAAGAACCTCGACTTTAAACCTTAGATTGGCCAAGTAGAGTTGGGAACCTGGAGACCTTCTCCTAGCCATGAGTAAGAATGATAAACCAGGAAGAGGCAATTTCCTAAATTCCCATGACCCAGATCAAGATGCTCTCAGCCACCTACAGGTTGTCCTCAAGAAGTTCAAGGGAAGAGTCTTTATAGGAAGACCCAGGCTAACACAATCCTTGAGGCATAGAATCCTTGAGGCATAGAATCAAAATCACGTGAAGTATTAGTACCGCTTCAGAAAGCCTTAGTAAGGTCACACCTGGAATACTGTGTCCAGTTTTGGTTACCACATTACAAAAAAGAGGTTGAGACTTTGGAAAAAGTGCAGAGAAGAGCAATTAAAATGATTAAAGGCCTGGAGACTAAAACAATATCAAGAACGGTGGCAGGATTTGGGTTTGGCTAGTCTAGAGAAAAGAAAGACTAGGGGGTGACATGATAGCAGTATTCCAGTATTTGAGAGGCTGCTACAAAGAAGAGGAGGTCATCTTATTTTCCAAAGCGCCAGAAGGCAAGGCAAGAAACAATGAATGGAAACCAATCAAAGAGAGAAGCAACATGGAATGAAGGAGAAACTTCCTAACAGTGAGGACAATTAACTAATGGAACAGCTTGCCTTCAGAAGTGGTGGGTGCTTCATCGCCGGAGGTTTTTAATAATAATAATAATAATAATAATTATGATTGGTTAATCTGTAGTGAGATTCACAGCCTTTGAGGCTGGTTAATAGCTGAGCAGCTCGAGTCCTATCCAAGGACCATTATTATTGTTATTATTGGTTAATCTGTAGTGAGATTCACAGCCTTTGACGCTGGTTAATAGCTCAGCAACTCGAGTCCTAACCAAGGACCTAGGAACTCTTAAGGTATCGTCAGAGGATATAAGCTGTTCCGAGTAGGGTGGTTTTTTGTAGAGTCAAAATGTTCAAGTCTGGTAAATTTAGAATTTCTAAATAGCGGGGTAGCCCTTTGGGTATTGCTCCAAGGGCTCCAATTACAATTGGGACAACACACGATTTCTTTTTCCACAGTCGCTCAACTTCAATTTGCAAGTCCTGGTACTTTGTGATTTTTTTCTTGCTGCTTATCTTCAATCCGTGCATCACCAGGTATTGCAATGTCAATGAACCATCCTTTTTTCTTTTCAGCTATTGTTATGTCAGGTGTGTTGTGGACCAAGTGCCTGTCAGTCTGAATCCTAAAGTCCCACAAGATCTTGAGTTTCTCATTCTCTAAAACTTTCTCAACCTGATGTTCCCAGTGGTTTTTGCTGTACTCAAATCCAAACTTCTGGCACATTATTATTATTATTATTATTATTATTATTATTATTATTATTTATTTCTATACCGCCCCTCCCCCAAAGGAATCGGGGCGGTGTACAGCCAGTTAAAAACACAAAAATACAGACATCGATATAATTTAAAAGTGATTAAAATTATTACATTTTTGGCCACTAATTAAAACCCCAAGGTTAAAACTCCAATTTAAAATTACATAGCAAGCCCCGCCTGATGGAAGAGCAGGGTCTTAGAAGACTGGACCGCCACCTGTCTGAAATGGTATAGGGCAGTGATGGCTAACCTTTTTGCCATCACATACCAGGAAGGGGAGGCGCAGAGGAGGTTCGCGCACATGCGTGCCCACACCCATAATTCTATGCGCCCCATCCCACGCAGTGCGTGCGACCTCCTCACCCCCTGCCCCTCCCCGCTCTTGGCATGTGATGGCCCGTTTTTCTTTCTCACCTAGCTCCAGATCCTCTCTATGCATCTGGGGAGGGCGAAAACAGCCTTCCCACCCCCTCGGAGGACTGAAATGGCCCATTTCCCAACTCTCAGTTGGACAGGAAGTGATGTTTTTTGCTGTTCCCAGCCTCCAGAGACTCCCGGAGCCAAGCTGGCGTGCCAGGCAACATGGCTCCGCTTGCCACCTGTATTCGCCATCACGGGTATAGAGCAAGGGTGTCAAACTTGCATCATAACAGCAGCATCATGAGACGTATCATGACTTTTTCCCCATTCGCTAAACTGGGCATGGGCATGGCCAGCGCATGATGCATCTGGGCTACAGGCCAGGAGTTTGACAGACCTGGTGTAGGTCTCCTACCTGAGCAAGGGGTTGGACAAGAAGACCTTTGAACTGTTCCAGTTCTATTCTGATTGATTGATTTCTAGGTGTGGTTGGAAAAGGTCTGCCCTGGAGATTGGGAGAGGTCCAGCATTCTGGACTGGTTACTAGATTATGTAATGTGTTTTTTTTTAATTATTTAATTAAAAAAGAAAAACAAACAAGTACAAATATGACAATACACAACATACACAACAAAGAAACATAGATCAAGTCTTATGACTTGTATTTTGGATAGTCACATCGGTAAACTATATTTCTCTATATCAGTGTTTCTCAATCTTGGAAGCTTGAAGATGGGTGGACTTCAACTCCCAGAATCCCCCAGCCAGCGCTGCTGGCTGGGGGATTCTGGGAGTTGAAGTCCACCCATCTTCAAGCTTCCAAGATTGAGAAACACTGTTCTCTATATATTTCTACACCTTTAGTTATATAACGATATTTTGAGTTCTCTTTTTAATTTATTTGTTTTCTTAGTGGGTACTCAATTCCTGTCTAATTAGTCCATTTCCTTTAGTGTGATCCCATTTTTGTTTTATTTTCCTTTTCTCCAGCCAATCGTACCAATTTTTCCATACCAGGTAGTAATCTGTTTCCTCTTTTTCTTGCATTTCTTTCATGAGTTTATCCATCTCTGCGCACTCCATCACTTTTAATATTATTCTATCTTCCGATGGTGTATTTTCCGATTTCCAGCTTTGTGCATAAATGATTCTTGCTGCTGTTAAGATGTGGATAATTAAATATTTTATTTCCTTTTCATAATGTGTTGTGAATATTCCTAATAGATACAGTAAATTTCGGGTACGTACGGATTACATAGTATTTTTTAGAAGTATGAACTTTTAAATAACTCTTCAGGTGTTTATAAGCAAAATCCTGAGTTTTGATGGGAAAAAACAAAAAACAAAAACTTGGCAGAATAATTTTGCAACAGATGCAATGAGGCCCCTAAGTGGGCAGACAGCGAGAAGAGTTCTCCAAAGGTAGACAATCAAATACCCTGCTCGAAGATTAAAAAAAAAAAAATCTGAGCAATGTGCATTTTTGACATTTCTCAGCTAGCTACAGTCAGCTCTGCACAACATGACAAATCTATTTTTGTCTTGACTCTCCCACACGAAAATATATGGTTATGCAGTAATTCCTGTTAGGGGGACAGAATGATGTTCCTTGTTAGCAACTTCATTTTGGGCTTAAAATGAAGTTGGGCTGAGGTGGGCGGATTGGCTATTTTTTCCCATTGCTCCGAACAGAATTTTCCTTTTAAATATACATACATACATACATACATACATACATACATACATACACACACACACACACACACACACACACACACACACACACACACATATATATATATATATATATATATATATATATATATATATATATATATATATATATATATATATATATATATATATGGTTGTTCGGGTGTTCTCCCGCATAGAATTGGATGTGTCTTGGCGACGTTTCAATGAAGTCTCATTCGTCATCTTCAGGCTGGTATTCTCGGCTTCGTGCTTCCTGGAAGCATGAAGCCGAGAACACCAGCCTGAAGATGACGAATGAGACTTCGTCAAAACGTCACCAAGACACATCCAATTCTATGCGGGAGAACCCCCGAACAACCAAAGTTCAACATATAAACACCCGCGAAAACCTCAGAAAATATATATATATATATTCTCCAGACCCAATGCAGAAACACGTGAGAAAACCGACGAGCAGAACTGAGTAGGAATCTGTGCAATATAGTCTAATCACCTGAACCACAGGTCAATATTTCCAGCGTGCTACTGAGAAGAAAACTGTTAATTTGTGGACGATTCACACTGTGCAGCAATAGCTGTGTGAAAGGAACTGTGAGGACAGACTAATAAGTAAACCCTTGGCTGCACAAGATTATCTCTTAAGGCAGAGAGATCCCAGCTGCCCTGAGAAAGTAAGGAAAAAAAAAAGAAGAAGAAGAAGGCTGAAAGAGAATTCAGATAGCCACAAAGAATCATTTTTGGGACTGACTCAAAGTTTCCCAAAAAAGAGAATTTTATTCCTGGTGGGTTGATTTGTAGGTTAAGCCTCCTAACTCATGGATTAAGAGTGTTTCATAACCACAGCTAGCTTTGCTTTACGTATCATATTGATCCCATTCACACACAATCATTATCTTTCAGATACAGATTAATTGTCCTTAGAAACCATCACACAGGGGCATCAAACAGAGGAAGACCAAATTTATTCTTTGGCATCCCAACGAATTCTGGGAGCTGAAGTCCACAAGTCTTAAAGTTGCCAAGGCTGGATGGCCCTGGTCTAATCGGATCCTCTAGGATTCTACGGCTTTTTTGGTGTAGAGCCATTAGATTTCAGTGGTAATCAGTATTCAGAGTAAGAGCAACCAAGATAATTAGAGGACTGGAGGCTAAAACATATGATGAACAGCTGCAAGAACTGGGCATGGTTAGTCCAGTGAAGAGAAGGACCAGGGGAGACATGATAGCAGTCTTCCAATATTTGAGGGGCTGCCACAGAGAGGAGAGGGTCAAGCTATTTCGAAGGCCAGACAAGAATAATGGATGGAAACTGATCAAGGAGAGATTCAACCTAGAAATAAGGAGGAACTTTCTGACAGTGAGAATAATCAACCCATGGAACAGAAGTTGCCTTCAGAGGTTGTGGGAGCTTCATCACTGGAGGCTTTCAAGAAGAGACTGGACTGCCATCTGCCAGAAATAGTGTAGGGTCTCCTGCTTGGGTGGGGGGTTGGGCTAGATGACCCACAAGATCCTTTCCAAGTCTGTTATTCTATTATTATTAAGAGGTTTATTGTCATTCAAACATGCACACCTTGAAAGAGAGTCCAAGAACACGAGATCACCAAAATGTTTCATTTCAGATGAGCACAATCTTGTTTAGAATCCTACACCAGCTCTGTTCTCATAGCCCACAAAGAGAGCTAGCCAGCTAAACTTCAGCCTATGAGGAATCGATGGTGGTCTCTAGTCCTAGCCCTGATGATAGTTACCTAGTTGGGTAATGAAACATCTGCAAGAAAATATTCAAGCTCAGAGAGCACCAAGGACTCCACATTTCAACCCCGAGCTACAAATATTCTCTTTAGGAGCTGCGGTGGCGCAGTGGTTAGAATGCAGCATTGCAGGCTAATTCTGTTGACTGCCAGCGGTTTGATCCTTACCGGCTCAAGCCTTCCATCCTTCGGAGGCCAGTATAAACCGCTTAGAGAGGGCCGTAAAACACAGTGAAGCAGTATATAAGTCTAAGTGCTATTGCTATTGCCTTCCTTCCTTCCTTCCTTCCTTCCTTCCTTCCTTCCTTCCTTCCTTCCTTCCTTCCCTCCCTCCCTCCCTCCCTCCCTGTTACAATGCAGTATTACAGGATAATTCTGCCTGTTGCCAGGAGTTCAATCCTGACTGGCTCTAGGTTGACTTAGCCTTCCATCCTTCCAAGATGGATAAAATGAGGACTTAGATTGTTGGGGACAAGAGGCTGACTCTGTAAACCTCTTAGAAAGGGCTGTAAAGCACTGTGAAGTGATGTATAAGTCTAAGTGCTATAGTTATCTTCCTTCCTTCCTTCCTTCCTTCCTTCCTTCCTTCCTTCCTTCCTTCCTTCCTTCCTTCCTTCCTTCCTTCCTTCCTTCCTTCCTTCCTCCCTCCCTCCCTCCCTTCCCTTCCCTTCCCTTCCCTTCCCTTCCCTTCCCATCCCATCCCATCTATCCCAGCTCAAGGTTAACTCAGTCTTCCATTCTTCTGAGGTGGGTAAAATGAGGACCCGGATTGTTGAGGGCAATAGGCTGACTCTGTAAACTGCTTAGAGAGGGCTGTAAAAGCACTATGAAGTGGTATGTAAGTCTAAGGACTGTTGCTATTACTGAAATTGCAGCCTAGCACGAGGTCTGACTTTAGTTGTGGTTTATGATTTCCATGTGCTATCCAGACCCACCCAAATTGGGCTAATAAGTAAACCCCACCTACTAAGAAGAAGGTTACGCCAAGGGAACTTTTCAGTTGTTTGCAAAGAATTGGCTGAAGTCCCTGGCAATTTATCATCCTTTTGCTGAACCAACAATCTTCGTTGAGCATTGCCCTTCGGTTATACCTGCCAATGATCTGGAAGGAGAGAGAGCAATTGCCAAAAAGCCGTGTTTGCGTTGCCTTTGCATTCACCGGTTCGGGAGCATAGTTATTGTTCAACTGACATTCAAAGCCTCCTCTGAATTGGAAATCTTTCTGCTATAAATCATTTTTTTTTATAAGAAAGATGCCTACCTATCTGTTCCTGTCCCCATCCATAAAGTTTATGCTGACATACATTGCTGACGTCAATTCTATTTAATGCCATAATTCTGCTTAGGTAAGCTGGAAGTCTTTCTTCATATTCTACCTCAGAGGTGGGAGAACTCTGTCTGTAGTGATTACAGATAGAGTGAATTCCAAATCACCAATAACTCAGTGGTGGGTTTCAACCAGTGTTATCACCAGTTCGCTTCGTGCATGTGCTTTGCGCGTGATTTGCTCACATGCACGCCGAACTTGCGCTTCGCACAAGCACATTGAATTTCAGAAGAGCTGAGGCACAGCAATCTGCTCTGCCACGCATGTCAGCTGGATAGGTAAGTATAACACAGTGGCGTGTGGGAGCGCCCAACTGATGGTCGGGACAAACCGGTTCGCTCACACCTCACCATATCCGCTACCGGCTCACCCGAACCAGGGAGAACTGGTAGCAACCCACCTCTGCAATAACTCCAGATTTCTTATCTATCTATCTATATATAAGCAAAATACCACTCACGCATCATCACAAAATCTCCAGAACGGTAAAGCCTACAAACTTGAAAGTTGGTATATATGTTCCTCTTGGCGTCTAGGTGCTTGCTAAGAAAGGATTTTTCGAAATGATCATCAGATTGTTAGTATTTCTTATATTATTATTAACATACTCTGATGCTAAGGAGTTAGACTTTCTACTCCCCCTCCCCATCTGAAAAGAACTCTGTTCCAACTGCCACTTGGGCATGGGCGTGTCCAGTGCGTGACTCATTCGGCTTGCGGCCTGGGAGCTTAGACATTCTATTCCCCTTTCCCACCTGAAAGGGAAAGAAGGGGAAAGATAGGAGAGGCCTCTGTGGGGCAAGCCTGAGGGAGAGGAGAAGAGAGGAGAGGCTTCTGTGGGGAAAGCCTGAGGGAGAGAAGGAGAGAGGAGAGGATCAATGGGGCCAGCCTGAGGGAAAGAAGGGGGATAGGAGAGGCTACTCATTAATTTTCAAGCTGTAAGTGTCAATTTATCAAGCCCGATCACATAGATTTGTAGTGGAGCACGGGTATCCAGCTAGTTACAGATATTTTTGAAAAGTACTGGAAGATCCCTAGAGGTTCTCAGTCATCCAGGTCATGGTTGCCCCAAAGGTGCTTTTTCAGGAAGCAACTGGACTTTCTTGTTTGTTTTCTTTTGAAGACATTTCACCCAAGAAGCTTCTTCAGATCTGACAGGAGAGTGGGGAATGGAAGGATTTATATTCCTTGCAGCCAGCTGGTCATTTGCATCTTTTTTAGAGGGTCGTTGAAGCCCTTGAGGGCTTATCTGTGTCCTCAGGGTCACCTAAGTAGGGCAAATGGTTCCTATAGTCTGTAATTTTTCTGGAAATCCGTTCATATCCCCACACCATTTGAAGGTGTTCATCCCAAAGTGCACAGCTAAAATTAAAATATAAATCCTTCCATTCCCCACCATCTGGTCAGATCTAAAGAAGCTTCTTGGATGAAACGTCTTTCAAAAGAAAAAGAAAAAAAACAAGGAAGACCAGTTGCCTCCTGTGAGTAAGGATACAAGCAATAAGATCACAGTCATACAGTCGAAAGTGGGAGGAGATGGGTGATAGGAATGATGAGAAGATTAATCGTAGTGCAGGCCTAGTAACTAGTTTGACAGTCTTGAGGGAATTATTTGTTTAGCAGAGTGACGGCGTTCGGGGAAAAAACTGTCCTTGTGTCTAGTTGTTCTGGTGTGCAGTGCTCCATAGCGTCGTTTTGAGGGTAGGAGTTGAAACAGTAATTCAATGAATTAATTAATTCAAAACTGGCAATTTAAAATACCAGTCCTATTTCTGTCCCGTACAGAGGCAATCAGATGGGTTCAATCCAACTGACAGGTTGGCCACTGTATTCTTTGGAGCCTATTACATGAAGCCTGGATAGCTCTGCAGACTAAGCACCCTAATTAACATCCAGCTGTCTGCAATTACTCCATGTTCGAATCTCCCCAGGCTCAAGGTTGACTCAGCCTTCCGTCCTTTCTAAGGTAGGTAAATTGAGGACCCGGTTTGTGGGGGCAATTAGCTGACTTTGTATAAAATATACAAAAGTATGAAGGCTATTGCTTAACACATTGTAAGCCACCCTGAGTCTTCGGAGAAGGGTGGCATATAAATCAAATAATAATAATAAAAAAGTAGGTAGGTTACAGTTATTCATTGTTTGATTGATTATTAAATTCATATGCTGCCCCTTTCGCTGTGAACCTCTTATTTTTGTTTTTAAATAAGATGAACTAGACTATAAAGAGTACACCTTCTTCCTTCTTCCACCGATGATGTTACCTAAGTTGGTAATGAAATTCTGCAAGAAAGCCACCAAGCTGAGGGAGTCCCAAGGAGAGAAAATCTTATGATATTCCACTTTCTCCCAGCATAGGCAAAATAATATCTTTGTGGGTTAGACATGTTTTGTGAGAAGGGGCCAGTTGTAAACTATGCACCTTCTGTAAAATGTGACCCATCTATCAGGTGGTAGGGAGCAAAAAATGCACTGAAAAACTTGGAATTTCTTCTTTCCCTATTTGGGTTCTTCACCATGCAGCGTGGAGAAGACCAGAGCGGACAGAACAATGTTTATTTATTGAGGAAATGATTTTCAAGTTTTGGCGTGGAAAAATCCAACGTTTGTGTTAGTAAGATGCATTTCGTTAGGAAAAAAACAACAAAACCCATGAGTTTGGTTTAAAAAAAGAAAAAAGAATCACCAATGTTATGGGTACTGGTTTACTTCACAAGAGGAAGTAAGTTGAAGGAACAGCATCCTAATTAAAGAGCTTTCTAAGGCTTTCTGGAATATTTGTTTTACAAAGCCGTTTTTTTTTTACTTTTACCGTTCCTTTGTATAATTTTAGAGCAATGCTGACATGCAGTGGCCAGTTCAGTCCGCCACTAAATATTGATTTTCTTCCTTGATCTCTTTTTAGCAGTAGGAGCCTCAGAACGGAAATATCCGAATAACAAGAGTTGGAAGGCACCTTGGAGGTCTTCTAGTCCAACCCCCTGGTCAAGCAGGAAACTCTATGCCATTTCAGACAAGTGACTGTCCAGTCTCTTCGTAAAAACCTCCAGGGATGAGGCACCCACAACTTCTGGAGGCAAGCAGTTCCACTGGTTAATTGTTCTCAACCGTTAGTAAATTTCTCTTTGGTTCTAGGTTGCTTCCCTCCTTGATAAGAACCGAAGGAGAGTTGGAAGGGAGTTGGAGGTCTTCTACTCCAGCCCTCTGCTCAGGCAGGAAACTCCGTATCATTTCAGACAAGTGGTTGTCCATCTCTTCTTAAAAACCTCCAGTGATGAAGCACATACACTGACCATTCCACTGGTTAATAATAGATCGATCTATCTATCTATCTATCTATCTATCTATCTATCTATCTATCTATCTATCTATCTATCTATCTATCCATCCATCCATCCATCCATCCACTATCTCTATCCATCCATCCACTATCTATCCATCCTCTATCTACCTACCTACCTACCTACCTACCTACCTATCTTCTATTTATCTATTTATCTATCTATCTCTATCTATCTATCTATCTATCTATCTATCTATCTATCTATCTATCTATCTAATCTTCTATCTATCTATCATCTATCCATCCATCCATCCATCCACTATCTCTATCCATCCATCCACTATCTATCCATCCTCTACCTATCTACCTACCTACCTATCTTCTATTTATCTATCTATCTATCTATCTATCTATCTATCTATCTATCTATCTATCTATCTATCATCATCTATCTATCATCTATCTATCTATCTATCTATCTATCTATCTATCTATCTATCCATCCATCTATCCATCATCTATCCATCCATCCATCCACTATCTCTATCTATCCATCCATCCATCCACTATCTATCCATCCTCTACCTACCTACCTAACTTTCTTCTATTATCCATCCATCCATCATCTATCAATCTATCATCCATCCATCCATCCATCCATCCACTGTCTATCTACCTATCATCTATCCATCCATCCACTCTCTCTCTCTCTCTCATATCTATCATCCACCCACCCACTCTCTCTCTCTCTCTCTATCATAAATAAATAAATAAACTTTATTTTCATTGTATGTATACACACTGTATACACATACGAAATTTACTTGACACCCAAAGACCAGGTCCCACACAATCCCCAAACACACTCCCACCCACCACAATTCTCCATCCCTAAGCCACCAAAACATCCACACAACAGACCAAGTAATACTGTCCAACAGTTCACTGATGGTGGCCCTTTAGTTCATCTATCATCCATCCATCCATCCATCCATCCATCCATCCATCCATCCATCCATCCATCCATCCACTCTCTCTTTCTCTATCTTCTAATCTATCTATCCAATATAGGGGTATTTTTTGTACAGGAAGTCCTGGACCTACGACCACAATTGAGCCCAAAATTTCTGTTGCAAAGTGAGATCATTGTTGTCTTGTTTCGCTCCATTTTGCAACCTTTTTTTTTTTATTATTTGATTTATATGCCGCCCTTCTCCGGAGACTCAGGGCGGCTTATAGTGCGTTAAGCAATAGCCTTCATACTTTTGTATATTTATATTTATACAAAGTCAGCTTATTGCCCCCAACAGACTGGGTCCTCAATTTACCCACCTTATAAAGGATGGAAGGCTGAGTCGACCTTGAGCCTGCCTGGGATTGAACTCGCAAATAATTGCAGCAGCTGGATCTTAAATGCTGCCTTTGTAGGAGGCATTACTCCCCTACGCTACTCAGGCTGCAGTTGTTAAGTGAATCACTGATGTCATAAAATTAGCAGCATGGTTGTTAAGCGAATCTGGCTTCCCCATCGACTTTGCTCATGAAAAGGTCGCAGAAAGGGATCAGTTGTCCCCGGGACACTGCAACCATCATAAAGACGAGTCAGTTGCCAAGCATCTGAATTTTGGTCCCGTGTCCAAGGGGGTTGGCTGCAAACGTGAAAAATGGTTGTAAGTCACTTTTTTCATTGCCATTCTAACTTCGGTCACTAAACAAACGGTCAGTGGATAGAGTTTTAATATTTGTGGTTTTACGAAGTGGTATTAATGCATATTATATATATATATATATATATATATATGTATATATATATATATATATATATATATATATATATATATATATATATATATATATATATTTGCAGCTGTTTTGGGCCATACAACCAGTGGTGATATTTTATCCATATATATATATATATATATATATATATATATATATATATATATATATATATATATATATATATATATATATATATATGGATAATATATATATATATATATATATATATATATATATATATATATATATATATATATATATATATATATATATATATATATATATATTTGCAGCTGTTTTGGGCCATACAACCAGTGGTGATATTTTATCCTTGTTTTTAAACTTCTCCTTTTATCAAGACATCAAACTTTTAGGGTTATGCTTTTAATCTCCCGGAAACACTCTTTAAAATGAGATGGGCTGTATCTAAACTTGATAAACAAATCACACAATATTTTAAGAGTCTGTATTCAAGCCATTTTTAACTAGCCACTCATTATCTCTCTCTTTTTTAAGCTCCTGTAAATGAAGTTAAACGTTGAATTTACCACGTAACTTTTAAGACAAATCATTACAAAATTGATTTCAATTGCCTTTTAAGCGATTAAAAAAAAAATCATTCGGACAAACAATGAAGGCTTGATTGTTATCTTCACTTTAGGAAAAGAAAGCCTGCCAATTCATTGTAAAATCAATGTTTTCCTTCCTGAATTGCTGAACCGCCGAATTGTGTGGAAGACAAAGTGAGATTTTCCAGTCTTCATTCTATCCATTTAAAAGCAAAACATAACCCCCATTCTCTTACCCTTTGTATAAAATAGGTAGCTGTAAAAAAAAACAACGCTTATTTTTGCAAAATCTTTCATTCTTTGAGAAAGACAATGACTTCAATCATCCACATTCTGACAAAGCATTCCGCAGCAAGTTGGTTAAATTGACAGGTTATGTCTTCGATTTTTTTTTATTGTCCTTGCTCTTTTATTACAAAGTACTGAAATCAGACATTCTTTTCTATGCTTTTATGACTGAAAAGCCAAAATGGTTTATTATTTTTTGAAAGAGGGGACAAAAATAAATAAATGGGTAAATTAGCTCTCTTCTTTTGATTGAAGTAATTGGGTTTATAGGTAGACCACGCGAACCATACCATTTCAGCTAATTTTTTTGGATCCGCCGACATATCTGTTATTAGGATATCGCTCTAAACATCTTTTCAGACATCTGAAACAAACAATATATATCAGGAAATCGACAGGGCCAGGAAATGCAATAACAATATTTGGGAAGTTTGCTACAACCGCAGGTAAAAGGCAACCTGCAAAATTTTAAAAAGTTAAAAAAAAAGGACAAGAGGAGAGTCGAAATACGGCACTGCTTAAAAAAGATTCAAAAAGATATTTTGAATGACAAAGGGGAATTCAAAACTAAGCAGGAACTTAAGATATTGCATGGTGGCCACATATGCAGATGCAATCCCGTTACGAGAAAGATGCTAAAATGTATGGTTTTTAATAAAGAGTTAACAGAATTATACCAGATATTAACTGGAACAGATGATAAACTGATAAAGAAATTATATTGTTACCTATTAAGTATGGAGACAATGATCACCTGGGCTAAAAACGTTGGATACGCAATAGAATTAGATAAATGGCAGAAACTATGGGACAGAAATATTGACTTTGTCAACTGCATATAAAGAAAATCTACATAAAATGTTTTATAGATGGCATTTTGCACAGGGAAAACTGGCAAAAATGTATAAAGACAGATCTGCTAAATGTTGGAAGTGTAATCAATCATCTGGTTCATACTATCATATGTGGTGGGCATGCCCAAAAGCTAAAAAATACTGGGCGAAAATACATACTTGGTTATAAAAAATGATAAAGCAACACAGACTTGAAACCAGAGATATTTTAGTTGGGCATTTTACCAGAAAATATGATAAAAAGATTATATATCTGATCTTGCATATACTAAGCCCAACTAGAATTGTATTTGCACAGCAATGGAAAAATGATGAGATTCCGTCTGAGGGGTATGTAATTCAGAAAATATTAAAAGGCACAGGAATGGATAGACTTATGCTCGCTATTAAGGATAAAGAAGAAACTGAATATTTTTTTGATATGGGATATATTCTATCAATGGCTAGACAATAGAAAACAGAAGTTAGAAAGGAGGACATATAAAAAGAGGAAATGTTAATGTGGAGAGCTGTTAAAGATGATGATGTTAAATACCATTATTATAGTATTAATATTATGGTGATGAATACTACAACAAATATGTGGATTATGATTGTTTAAAAATAGCTGCACCCAGATTACACACTGTTGGATGGAAATTGAATATTATATAAATAAAACATGAAAAGAAAAGAAATACTGCACCGCTTGAATTCCATCCAGCCCTGCGAAAACACCAGAATAAGCAATGCACAGACAAGGATTTACGACCCATTGAGAAAACTAATTTTTATTTAGAAAAAAGATTACACTTGGTAGAATTTCAGATAAAAAAATTGTTTTGTTGGTTGTTTTTTTTTTTAAAAAAAGGTCATTGTGAAACTTTTTTTTTTATTTTTTATTTTTTTTTTTGGGACTGAAGTCCCACCGATACAAAGTTCCTGTAGCTGTAATATTGAAACTTAATTGGTCTGAATTCATTTTCGGAAGAAAGCAGTTTCCCCATTTCTTTTAAAAACATTATGACAAATGTTAAGGAACATCGTGTGGAATAAACAGAGTATGGGGTATCCCTGTTTCCTTTCTTCTCTTTCTCTCTCTTTCTTTTTTAAACAAGTTTACTATTGTGCACATAATATACAAATACTTTCCTTAGCATTGCTTGAAAACAGTGCCCCATCCCGCCCACGGTTTTAGTTATCAATATTAAAAACAATAAATAAAAACTGGATTTTTTTCTTTAAATGAGGTAAAAATCCAAACGTTCAATAACGGTTTTATTTGTTGTTGGGGTTTTTTTTTTTCTTTTCTTTTCCAAACACCTAAAAGAATGCATTTCCAATTGAAAAGGAAAATAAAAAAAATAATAAAATGGCTAAACGGAGGAAGCATTTTTTTATAACCTAAAGGAAGAACTCTGTACATGTGGGAAAAAAAAACAAACAACAACCCTCATTTGCAATGATGGCAACTGTTGGCAGCACATTGTGCTAAAAAATATGGAACAGGTAACACTTCCAGCCAGGTACTGAAAATAAATGTTTTTAAGAAACTTAAGCGACGAGTTAAAATTACAGTAATGTACAATTCAACCATCAACATCTTCAGCAACGGGAGAAATAAAGCCGAGAGGTGAATAATTTAAGGAGATGGAGACAGGTCCACGTCATTCACAATCTTCTGTGCAATCAAAATTCATGTCTGGTCGCAGCTCACCATCATCTTCTTATCCGAACCTCACCTAAAAAAAAGAGGAGGAAGCGCAATTACAATGTTTCAAGAAAGAAGCAAAAGCTGAAATAAGCTTAATGTCCACCACTGATCCAATTCACTCAATAAAGCAGAGCTAATATGCAGCTGAAGGGGGATGCAGTGGCTCAGCGGCTAAGATGCCAAGCTCGTCGATCAGAAGGTCAGCAGTTCAGCAGTTCGAATCCCTAGCGCCGCGTAATGGAGTGAGCTCCCGTGACTTGTCCCAGCTTCTGCCAACCTAGCAGTTCGAAAGCACGTCAAAAATGCAAGTAGAAAAAAAACAGGGACCACTGGTGGGAAGGTAACAGCGTTCCGTGTTCCTTCGGCGTTGAGTCATGCCAACCACAAGACCACGGTGATGTCTTCGGACAGCGCTGGCTCTTCGGCTTAGAAACAGAGATGAGCACTGCCCCCTAGAGCCGGAAACGACTAGCACGCAGGTGTAGGGGAACCTTTACCTTTTATATGCAGCTGAAGTATAGAAGAAAAGACAGAGCCTGGGGGGCAGAGTCAAGAGAGGACTTAGCCTAGAATCATTACATGTCCACAAATCTCTAAGTCCAGCTCCCACTTGCATTCTGTTGATTCTTATCTGGTGCCAATTTAGTAATGACTGTTAGTTGATTAGATTCTGGAGTGTAGGCTTAAACACACAGTCCTGATTCTTCACATTACATGTCGCCACAAGTTGTACTCTGGAGATCAACTCTAGTTTCTTCCTCCGGATTCTCGTAGTTCATTCCCTACAGATATTTGCCTAACATCTGCTTCAACACTTTAACCCAAGGTGGTGCAGGTAGTCCTCTGCTTAGGACGGGCCACTTAAGAGGCCATCTGAAGATATAACAGATTCCTTGAAAACGGATTTACAATCTGGTTATGAAGTTCTAATGGCCAGGGTCATCCCCCTACTCAAACTAAGTAACATCATCAGTGCTAGCATTTATTCATTTGTTTGTTTGTTTGTTCAATTTATATGCCACCCTCCTCCGAAGACTCAGGGCGGCTTACAATGCAGTTATAGCAATAGCCTTCATTCTTTTGTATATACCTGCTTATTAGGGCTTTTGGCCTGTTTTTGAGACTTTTTTCGGCCTGCTTTGGAAACTTTTTCAGCCCATTTTCGAGGCTTTTTTCAGCCTGTTTTTTCGGAAGAAAACACGTCTATAAGACGCACAGACATTTTCGCCCCCTTTTGGAAGACATCTTATAGTCCAAAAAATACGGTAATTATGGGAATGGACTATCAAAAATATTGAAGCCCAAAATTTACCTTTTGATTTTAATACAAGGCCGTTATATCATCATCTCGGGTCTCATTCATGCCTCTTCACACAGGAACTCCAACTTTATTCATGGAGAACCTTCTTGTAGGCCTCACCTAACTTACACAGAACCGTCAATTCCTTCAAAGCCATTCTCAACAGGAATGAGGTGCAACTTCCTGCTTTCATTTCCAATGAGAAGTCCAAAAATAATGATGCTCACCTTGGTCAGAACAGTGCTCATTATCTATGCTTGTCTGACGATTTATGGGTGGATCTAACGTTAAGGGAATCAATTTTTTTTTTAAAAAAGAAATGCTTAGAAAACAAATTTCAACCAATTCGAACGATGGCACAGCAAAAAGGATATTGTTTCTTTTCTTCTTTGTTCCCAGTACTATCCCGTTTTTCTTTCTTTTCTGGTTTTTCTTTATCGTGCCTGGACTCCTAGACAAAAAGGAGACAAGGGGGAAAAAATTAACTGTGACTTAAACATATCATATTTTAGGCAGGTATTGTATGAATCAGGTTGTTTTTGGTATCGTGTTTTCCTGAAAATAAGACCCTGTGTTATATTTTTTTGAACCCTGAAATAAGCGCTTGGCCTTACTGCCATGCACCCAAAAGCCTGATTGGGCTTATTATCACGAGATGTCTTATTTTGGGGGAAACGGTATAAAAGAGTGATTTTGTTTTTCCGAAACAAAACTCTACATTTTTGCATTCCTATTCATTCATTCGGTAGTCCCAAACCTATTTTTTTTCATGTTTTATTTGCTTTATTTATATAACATTCGATTTCCATCCAAGAGTGTGTGATCTGGGTACAGCTATTTTTAAACAATCATAATCCACATATTTATTCTAGTATTCATCAGCATATTAATAATATAATAATAATAAAAAGTAAAAGGTAAAGGTTCCCCTCACACATATGTGCTAGTCGTTCCTGACTCTAGGGGGTGATGCTCATCTCCGTTTCAAAGCCGAAGAGCCAGCGCTGTCTGAAGACGTCTCCATGGTCATGTGGCCAGCATGACTCAATGCCAAAGGCACACGGAATGCTGTTCCCTTCCCACCAAAGGTGGTCCCTATTTTTCTACTTGCATTTTTTATGTGCTTTCGAACTGCTAGGTTGGCAGAAACTGGGACAAGTAACAGGAGCTCACCCTGTTACGTGGCACTAGGGATTTGAAACGCTGAACGGCCGACCTTCTGATTGAGAAGCTCAGCATCTTAGCCACTGAGCCGCTATGTCCCAATAATAATATTTAACAAGGATACTTAACATCATCTTCTTTAACAACTCTCCACATTAACATCGTCCCAAGCCTATTAATGGTGTTCTGGTTAACTAATTCTGGTCTAGAAGAGGGAAAATAAACTTCAGAAGGTCCCGAAAGTCCAATACTCAACCTAATCAAATGAAAGGAAGATATCTTGTTACCATCAACTGGAAAAAAATAAAATAAAACAACTGCTTTACCTTTTTGCTTCCGGAAGAGCTTTTCTCCATCTTTTCAACTTTGATGGAATCGCCTTTCTCCTTGCTTGAAGATTTTGACTTGTTCTTCTCTTTCTCCTTCTCATTTGAACGAGGGGGAGAGTTCGAAGGACTTTCACTCTTACTGTGCTTGGAGGAACCAGCTGGGCAGAACAAACAAATACGCTCAGTAAGGTATCCATGGAGCCAACTGTTCTGGCCTGCCAGAATCGGACAGTGAGGAGGTTGGGGAGGAACATGGGCCGGTCCTGGAGGCTGGGGAAGGCTCGGATGAGGGCTCTGTGTCGGAGGCAGAGAGGGGGCCAAAGCCGTCTGGCAGTTCTCAGCTGTCTTTGGAGCTAGACAGCAGTGAGGCAGAGGAACAGCTGGAGCCTGTTCCCAGTGTGCACATGCACAGAGCTGCCAGAAGACAAGAACAACTAAGAAAGCAGGGTTGATTTGGGAGTAAAGCCACACCTTGGAGGTGATTGGCCCCTCCCAGAGGAAACAAAAGAGGAGCGAACGGGGAGTGGGCTATTGCAGGAAACCATTCGTTCGTTTGTTAGTTCGTTAGTTCATTTCAGGAGTGTGAAGATCTGTCCCTGAATCTGAGACTCTGTGCCAAGTCATTCCTCGCAGAGCACTGCGTTTGGAAAATATTTACATGGCAGCTTTCCAAGATAGATATGGTCTGTGGTCATAACTTCACCTTTGAAAGACTGTTTGCCTGGCCTTTGCTGAAGGTGAATGAGAGGAATTCACATTCATTTAATAAAAGGGGTTTTGTCAGGATCAAGAATCTGCTTCGTACTTTTTGGGGAAGCCTAGGCCAGAACACCAACAAGGCATGATCAAAGGGGAGAAGAAGCAGCAGAAGAAGACGTACTTGTTCCGTTTTCCTCTTTCCGACGCTTGGTTGAATCTTGGGGAACTTCGCGGTCATTGTTCGAATGATCCTAGATGGGTACAACATCAAAATAAGGTTGTTGTTTTTGTTTTTTTTAAGAAATACGAGTTTGTAAATATTAGGCTTAAAATGAGCTGAGTTGATGAAGCTGTGGTTTTCTTCCTCCCCCAGTTCTTTTTTTAATGATAAGCTTCTAGACCAGGGGTGTCCAACTCAAGGCCCGCGGGCCAGTTCCGGCCCACAGGGTGCTTAGATCTGGCCCGTGGGACCGCCCTGGAAACAGCGAAGGACCAGCCCGCGGTGCCTCTGCCAGTGAAAATGGAGCTCCATTTTTGCTGGCAGAGGGCTCTAGTAAGCCATCACGGTGATGGGGATGCGTGCGCTCCCCCTCCCCTGAGCTCAGTTTTCGTTGGCAGAGGGCTCCAGGAGGCCATCATGGCTGAAATTGGGGTCTGGGGGGGGACGCGTGCGGGACCCCCAAGCTCAGTTTTCATTGGCAGAGGGCTACAGATCATTGCATCCCCCAGCCCTGCCCAGGCCACCACAGGTGCCTCTGACACGAGTGACATCAAGCTGGCCACACCCACCCTGCCCCTCCCCCAAAGTCAAACACAACCCTGATGCGGCCCTCAATGAAATCGAGTTTGACATGCCTGTTTCTAGACAGTTCCTCAAAGAAATTTTGATTAAAAAGGCCGGAGAGAATAGGTCATATCTTAGTATTCAGTGTCATGAGTATGCAGAAATCACAAACCCTTTTTCGGTCTTTCCTTTCCTTTTCATCTTTCTTTTCTCTCTCTCGGGATCTTTCCCTTGATTTGTCCAAATCTTTCTTGTCTACTTCTCTCTCCTTACTTTTAGACAATGCCGGAGCGGAGTGGTTAACGTAGTGCTGTTAAGTCCAAAGCAAGATCAAAAATTACTACATCGCTTTCGAAGGCAATTCACTCCATCTTGCACCAAAATGCTGGTCTATTTCTCTCTTTCTCTCTCTCTCTCTCCTGGGTAGATTGTCTCATATCATGCTGGAAATACAGTGAATGATTACAAAGCGCAACCGAGAAATTCGTAATTTTTGTTTGTTTGTTTGTTAACCATGACAATGAAATCCTCCCTGAAAAGAGCACTGAGATTGCTTTGAAGGCCCCTTAAATTTCCTAAGTCTGTAATAAAGAGAAAAACGAGGATGAAAAGAGGCATTCAGTCATGTTCCAAATATTATTTCAAACAAGCAACCACAGCAGCTCATTTGGATCACAAGTATCTTCAGCTTTGTTCTAGCCACGTTGGTCCCCAAGGCAACTTTTTTCCTTCTGGTTTCCTTTCGTGCAGAGTGGGAAGGCAATGTAACCTTAGATAGATCCATCACCAAAAACACTTGGGTTTCTTCCTAATGAAATCATAAACCCTGCGTTTGGCCACAATGACAAAAAACAACTGCTGAGGTTTGAGGTTTGAAGGACCAACCGATTCCTTTAGGACATAGAAGGTAGATTCTGACTGAGAGGACACATTCTGGAAGGGTCACACACCAACACATGCTTGGAAGCAGAGGGGGGCTTCACACAACTTAAGGACCGGTTCGCCCACCACTGAAAATGTGAGCGCTTTGCTCGTGTGCCTTCCACGCATGGCCATCTGTGCATGTGCTTTGCTCACGCGTGTGGCTTGCAAGCATGCGCGTGGCTTAAAGAAACGTGGCTAAATAGGAAGGCACAACGCCGGGGTGGGTGGGTCCCGCAGGTCACAACTACCCGTTGTCACAACTACTGGGGGCCCACCCGCAGGTCACAACTATCAGTTTACCTGAATCGATCCAAACTGGCTGAATCCCACCACTGCTTGGAAACCACTGGGAGCGGCTGGCCCACTGGGGCCTGTTTTTTTTTTTGACACTGTAGGTCTGGAGGTCAGGGTTAGGAATGGAAACAGGAAGCTAAGATCTCCATTGCCTCCCTTGTAATATCCTAAACATGGTGGGGAAGAAAATGGGTCCCATTTCACATTGCAGAAATTAAGACATATTGCCCTCCGTGATCAGGAGCCAAGGAGGAGCCTTGGTGGAGCAGCGGACTAAAGCGTTGTTAAATAGCACTTAGCTGCCAGCTGCCTGCAATTACTGCAAGTTCGAATCTCACCAGGCTCAAGGTTGACTCAGCCTTTCGTTCTTCCGAGGTAGGTAAAATGAGGACCTGGATTGTGGGGGCAATAAGCTGACTTTGTATAAAAAAAAAAAAAGAACACCGCTTGGGGGGTCCAAAAGCCTACTAAGTGGGTATGAAGGCTACAAAAGTATGACGGCTATTGCTTAACGCACTGTAAACCGCCCTGAGTCTCCGGAGAAGGGCGGCATATAAATCGAACCAATAAATAAATAAATAAATAAATAATGCTCCTGGGTCTTGCTGGCTGGAGAATTCTGGGGATTGAAGTCCACGTATCTTAAAATGCCTATGGTTGAGAAACACTGCAGCAGACTGCGCTTTCTACTAGCTCACCCCATCTACCAGTGGGGTGATGCTGCCACTAAGGACAAAGAGGCTGCTGTGGGTGGCAGATGTTCTTCTTGGGTATGTCTAGTGTAGAGAAGAAGAGGACCAGGGCCGTGATGGTGAACCTATTGCACGCGTGCCCAAAGTGGCACGCAAAGCCGTGTCGTCCAGCATGCGAGGTTGTGCCAGTTTGTCTTCCGGCTCTCTGGCCCGTATGCGTGTGCGATAATCAGCTGTTCTTCAAGTGCGTGGCAGTGCCGAAAACTAGGGTAAGCATGCACGCCAGCCAGCTGATTGTCGGGCGCATATGCGTGCTAGAGTCCGGAAGTTCGACTTTTCTGGAGCGTGGTCTCGATGAGCGCATGCACGACGTGTCCGTGAGTGACCCTTTCAAGCACGCGGTGCCGAAAAGGTTCCCCATCACTGGACTAGGGGGGGGGGGTGACATGATAGCTATGTTCTAATATTTGACAGGCTGCCATGAAGAAAAGGGGGTCAAGCTCTTCTCCAAAGCACCTGAAGGAAGGACAAGAAGCAACGGATGGAAACTAATCGAGGAGAGAAGCAACCCGTTAAAAATTAAAGAGAAACTTCCCGACAGTGAGAACAATGAACCGGTGGAACAGAAGTTGCCATCATTGGAGGCTTTTAAGAAGTGACTGGACAGCCACTTGTCTGGAATGGGATAGGGCCGTTATGGCAAACCTATGGCACATGTGCCAGAGGTGGCATCTTTGTGGGCACGTGTGCGGGCGCCAGAAAACGGCCTGAAAAATGGCCAAAACTGGCCAAAAACCAAGCCATTTTTCGGGCCGTTTTTCAGGCCAAAAATGGCCAAAACCAGCCCAAAATCAAGCATGCATGAGCCGGTCAGCTGGTCTTTGGATTTCCGGTGCTCCAGCGCATGCACAAGCACACATGTTCCTGAAAAGGTTCTGGGCACTTGGTGCTGAAAAGGTTCACCATCATTGGGATAGGGCAGGGGTGGGCAAATGGGGCTCTTTTACAACCTGTGGACTTCAACTCCCAGAATTCCCGAGACAGTGTCTCGGGAATTCTGGGAGTTGAAGTCCACAGGTTGTAAAAGAGCCCCATTTGCCCACCCCTGGGATAGGGTTTTGGGCTTGAGCAGGGGGTTGGACTAGAGAGCCTAAAGATGCAAAAGATGATCATGTGACACACACACACATACCCTGGGACTTTGCAACCGTCATAAATATGAGTCCTTTGCCAAGTGCATGAATTCTGATCACGTCATCATTGGAGACGCTCCAATGATTGTTAAGTATGAAAAATAACAGAACCGAAAAAGAGTTGACCTTGGAGGTCTTCTGGTCCAACCATTGGACAACCAATGGATTGGACCACCATTTGAGACAAATGCTTGTCCAATCTCGTCTTAAAAACTTCCAGTATTGGAGCATTTGCAACTTCTGGAGGCAAGTCATTTCACTGATTCATCGTTCTAACGGTCAGGAAATTTCTCCGTACTTCTAGGTTGCTTCTCTCCTTGACCAGTTTCCAAGGGCCATACAGTCATTTTTTTCAGAGCTGTTATAGCTTCGAACTGTCCCTAAATGACCGGTTGTTAAGTTGTAGTAAGTCTTCGCTGTAAGGAACTGCCAAGTGTCTGGCGCAGCCTGTAAAAAGTTGCCCACAGGCCAAAAAAAACAAAAAAACAAAAAAAAAACACAACACCGCTGGCCACAACTGTACGCCACTTACAACCTGGCCAAGCTGCGCTGCGTTCCTTCGCCAAAGCTTTGAAGGACCTCCCCGTCACTGCAAAAGCAATTGTTAAAAATCGGAAGGTGAAGAGGGGATGGGATGGGGGTGAAAGACTCAAACCTTAACTGCGGAATCCTTGAGTTCGCTGAGGTTGTCCTGTGGGAAATGAACGGAGACGACACGTAAGCTCGGAGGGTTCTCAGAAACCACTGGAGCCTGGGACAATCGGGGCAGAACCTCAAAACAACAAACAAAAAAAACAAGCTTCCCCCTCTAGGAATTAAACACAGCATTAATACTTTCTTAAAGACAATTTTAGGCTAATTACACATCGATCAAATCAGCTACCGAGCATTATGTGCTCTTTGTGGTTTTTTTTTAAAAAATGACATCCCCCCACCTCACATCTATCTATTCTCTACCAAAACTATCTTAAGTTCTAGACCAATCGTCATCATCTTTGTTTAATGACCCCATAATCCCTTATGGGATGGAGTCTGGGCAACTGGATGGAGCTAACAGAGTGTTTACTGGCCGGATGCTATTCCTGACGCCAATGCGGAGTTTTGTTCAGCAGATAATATTCTCACGGTGCCCAGAGAGAGAAATATCCGCCTCTAACTAGGATCAAACTCACAGCCTCCTGATTGTGAAGCGAGAGCTCCAGCTCTAGGCCACTGCAATGCTCCGATCTAAGTTCTAGCCCAATGATTGGGAGAAATTGCATTTTTGGGTTAACTAAGGTGGCCTTATTCCTCCGCATGGTGCCTGCTCTCTTGAAAGCAAACATTTAAAAAAAACCCGATATTGGACTAGAAATGACGGCTGGGTTTCCCACCACATCTGGCGGTCGTTACGACTGGCTCCCCAAAATTCAAAGCGCCCCAGCCCCAGAATCAAGGCTTGTTCTAGAACCCCGGTGCAAAGGAGCCTGTTCTAGCTATTCTCCGTTCCAAGCCAACTTCTTAAAAGAGCATGTTTTTAAAAAAAACAAAAAACCAAGCAAATAAATAAATAATTTTTTTTCTCTTTAAAACGTTGGCAAGTCAAGACCGACATCCCCACGCGGCCCAGTGCGCGGACGAAGTGATCGGTTAAACTTACAGTTGCAACGCTTCAACGTACTGCAAACTCAAAGAATCCATGAGGATGGGTGTATTTTGGTTTTTTTTTTAAAAAGGAAATAAAAAAAAGGAAATAAAACACGGAGCAAGGAATTGCTACCCTGAGTCTTCCAAGAAGGCTGCAACCCGGGTGGGGTGATTTTTTTTTTTTTTAAAGAGGTTTGTGCTGTGCTCAGCTGCCGTTTTTTGGTTTTGTTTTGTTTTCTCTCAGCGTCTTGAGTGGAAAGTTGGGTTGCCACATCTGGTTTAACGCAGAGCGCAGGGCTCAACAGGGTGGAAACTCAGTGGAATATAAACAAACCTCGCAAGGAGGTCGGCAGGCGGGCTGCCTGGATATACACAACTACAGGAGAATTGATCATCAAGGTGACTTATTTAAAAAAATAAAATAAAAATAAACCAGAACTTTTCAAGACTTTTCAAAGGCTTCTCTCGGCTCAGCTGAAGACGTTCAACAGGCAGCCCGATGACGGTATAGTAAGACGACTCCGCTCTCCCGGTTCTCTCCGCCGACTCTTCAAAGTTTACCGATCGATTCTTCCCGATCACGGCAGGAAAAAAAACCAACAACCACCAAAAACAAAAAGAAAAACTCTCACGCTCCGCTCGGCGTGCTGCGAGAGATTCGTTGGCTTGTAGCTACCACTGCACTCCAAAAATCTATACATATATATATGTACATATACATATGTATATATATATATATCTGGCTGTTTAAAAATGGCGAGGCACTTCTGGCTTGGTTTGCACTTTTTTTTTTATAAAAAAAAAATACGAAAAAAAATAATCTTGATATTTCCATACTCTATTTACAACGCTTTGTGCTAGGTCCTTGAAGCTTTAATTTCCTTCTTTCTTTTTCCTCTAATAATAATAATAATAATAATAAAAGAGGTTTCGATTTTATTTACTCTTGAAAACGGCAAAAGAAAAAGAGTCCACCGATCCATCAAAAGGAATGCATTTTGTTTTTTTTTAAAATGCATCGGGGAAAAATATACATATATATATATATATAATCTTATATATATAACCTCCAAAGGCTTCAACTTGGCACCAGATTTGAAGGAAGGAAGTCGACACTGGCATTCCGTGTTAGATGAGAGCCTAGAAAATGGGCGATGCCTTCCTCAGGCCATACTAACCTTTACACTTGAGGAATGTGATGGAGAAGAATGGGTATCTATTTTGCGACGTTTTTGTTCTGAAAGACAAAGAGTGGAGGGGACACAAAGAGAGAAGTTGGGAGGTTAAACCTGTCCAGTTGGCATAAATCAGATCTTGGACAGTTTATGAAATGTGGCGCGCAATTTCTTTGCCACATCAGCAGCTGGCTTAAAAGTTGTCGATCGGCTAACTGGCTGAGGCCGCCCTCCCAAACCGGGTGAAGCTCAAACATTAGGGAAATGGGATTGAAGTACTAAGATGGATTGACAGCCAGTTTGCTCTAGTGATTAAGGCAGCAGGCTAGAAACCAGGAGATGGTGAGTTCTAGTCCTGCCAGGCATGAAAACCTGCTGGGTGACTTTGGGCCAGTCACCAGGAGACGGTGAGTTCTAGTCCCACCTTAGGCATGAAAGCCGGCTGGGTGACTTTGGGCCAATCACCACGAGACGGTGAGTTCTAGTCCCACTTTAGGCATGAAAACCTGCTGGGTGACTTTGGGCCAGTCACCAGGAGACGGTGAGTTCTAGTCCCACCTTAGGCATGAAAGCCGGCTGGGTGACTTTGGGCCAATCACCAAGAGACGGTGAATTCTAGTCCCACCTTAGGAGTGAAAGCCGGCTGGGTGACTTTGGGCCAATCACCAGGAGACGGTGAGTTCTAGTCCCACCTGAGGCATGAAAACCTGCTGGGTGACTTTGGGCCAGTCACCAGGAGACGGTGAGTTCTAGTCCCACCTTAGGCATGAAAGCCGGCTGGGTGACTTTGGGCCAATCACCAAGAGACGGTGAATTCTAGTCCCACCTTAGGAGTGAAAGCCAGGCTGGGTGACTTTGGGCCAATCACCAGGAGACGGTGAGTTCTAGTCCCACCTGAGGCATGAAAACCTGCTGGGTGACTTTGGGCCAGTCACCAGGAGACGGTGAGTTCTAGTCCCACCTTAGGCATGAAAGCCGGCTGGGTGACTTTGGGCCAATCACCAAGAGACGGTGAATTCTAGTCCCACCTTAGGAGTGAAAGCCAGGCTGGGTGACTTTGGGCCAATCACCAGGAGACGGTGAGTTCTAGTCCCACCTGAGGCATGAAAGCCATCTGGGTGACTTTGGGCCGATTACCAGGAGATGGTGAGTTCTAATCCCGCTTTAGGCATGAAAGCCAGCTGGGTGACTTTGGATTTTCTATGGAACTCGCTGCTGCAGCTGTGGGTAAGTGATCCGTGTTGTGTCATGAGCTTTTCCTCTGAAAATTCAATGCTGATCAAAAAAAAAAAAAAAAAGTGTCAACCTACCCCTTTCGGAATCTGAAGTTTCTGACCGGGGAACAGGTGACTTCAAGGACCCAGCAATTGGAATCTTCTCTCCTCCTCCTCCTCCTCCTCCTCCTCCCCCGCCTCCTCCTCCTCCTCCTCCTCTAATGACTTCCTTGGATTTCATCTCCTTGGTCACTTCTCTCTCTCTTGATGGCTCCTTCTCTCTCTCCTTTTCCGCCATTGCTTTGGACTCAGCGTTGGTCACAATGATCTTGGATTTTTCCTCTTTGAATGGTTTCTCTTCTCTCTTGATTTTCTCCTTCTCTTTGTCAGCCTTCGGTGTCTTTTCCTTGACTTCTCGTGCCTTCTCTTCTTTGTTCGCCCTCTCTTCCTTTGGCTTATCCTTCCCGTCTTTTCCGAGCAATTTAGCTTCAGGAGTGCTAGCAGGGACCTTCTCTTTCTTCTCCTTCTCTTTCTCCTTCCCGCATTTCTCTTTGTCCTCTTTTTCTTTGACAAGTTTGCTGCGACCGAGACGAGGAAGCCAGCGTTAGCATCGGAACAGTTTAAACGCCCCCACCCACCCCACACCTCCTTAGCAATAGCCGTACAGGTTAAGTCCTTGATTTACGACCATTTGTTTAGCAATTGTTTGAAGGTTTGATGGCCCAGAAAAAAGTGCCTTAGGACTGGTCCTTATGCTTAGGACCATCACAGTTTCCCCCACGGTTATGGGGTCCCAATCTGGGTGCTGGGCAGGGGTGGGATTCAGCAGATTCAGACCGGTTCAGCCAAACCGGCTGTTAATTTTAATTTGGTTCGCCGAACCGGTAGTTGCAAGGATTGGCTGACCCAGCCCAACCCACCCCGCCCCTCCCAGGAATCTCCATGCAGCCCGTTTTGGATGCCTGATAAGTGCAGGGCATATGTGGAGGCCGTGGGAGGGTGAAAAACGGGCCTACCGGAAGTTCCTGAAGTCCAGACATGGGCACGTTTCCAGCCTCCGGAGGGCCTCCAGAACCCAGAGACTGTTTTCGCCCTCCCAGAGGCTCAAGAAAAGCCTCCAGACCCTGGGGAGGGCTAAAAACAAGTCTATGGGAAGTATGGGAAGTCCGAAAATGGGCCCATTTTTGGCCTCTGGAGCCTGGAATCTGGGGAATGCGAAAACGCCTTCCCCCCGTGGTGCAGGAGGCCAAGTAGGCCACGGCCATGTCCACCCAGCAACTGGGCAGAGAACTGGTTGCTAAACGTTTTGAATCCCAACCCTGGTGCTGGACAATGTTGGCATGTATTTACGCAGTGTTGTGGAATCACATGACCAGAGTTTGTGACCTTCCCAGCAACCAAAACCAATGGGCAAGAGGACAACAAAAAGCATGAAATTTGTGTGCGGTCACATGATGTCTCCCTTCATGGCAGGAGTTCTGATCTCAACTGTGGTCGTATGTCGAGGACTACCTGCATCGTGAACGAGTAGCAATCACGGTTTGGGGACCCAAAGGTTGAGTTCACACTGCAGGTGGTTGACTAATTAAAATCTAATCCCACCTTCTCCCCCCCCCCCCACCACCACCACTGCGTATGTCTGCCTTCCTCCTTTGCCACCTTGTGTGAAATGATTTTTATTTGTTCTGTTGCTTCAACCTCCCTCTAAAAGGATGCAAAGGACCAGCTGTCTGCAAGACCAGCAAGTCCAGTTGCCTCCTGAAAACCACAACCACAACCTGGATGGCGGAGAATCTCCATAGATAGCTTGTCTTTATTCCTTTGGCACATGCCTAGCGCTGGGAACAGGGCATGGGTGTGTTCACAGGCCTTGCCAAACTTGCAAATGGCTGCAGTGGTGAGCATCAACCGCTTCCCAGGAATGCCAAGGCACGGGTGAAATTTTGGGAAGACGGTTGAGTCCACTTCCCAGCAGAGCACAAAGGGGTCAGACACCACCATGTTAACTCTGGGAAGTTTCTAGGGGGCCAAGAGAAATGGGATCAGGTGGCCAGTGAGCTAGAAACTGAGTTTTAGCCGCAGACCACTTCTTTGGGCTCCAAAGACAGCGACCACAGCTCCCATGTTGCTTTTCTGCAGGAAGCATCAATATAGATTTCATTTCTATAGCTCTTAAGACCTTTTTATTTCACCAGGTGAGCCTGGCCTAGTTTTCTCCCTCTTTTTAATATTTGAATAATATTTTAATTATCTTTTAATACTTCAATATTTAAAGTATGATTTGTGTTAAAATTGCTTGGGGTTTTAAATTTGCCTGGGCCAAACCATTTAATTCAATTTTATTTCTGGTCTTAAATTTTGTATGTATGTATTTTATTGTTGCCTGTTCACTGCCCTGAGTCCTTCGGGAGTAGGGTGGTATATAAATCAAATCAAATCAAAATCAAATCAATTGCTTCCATCCCCCGAAGGCTGTTTCTATCCTTATTCTAGCCCAGGGGTCGGCAACCTTAAACAATCAAAGAGCCATAACTGGAAACCTCCATTCAATTCTGGAGCTGACCAGAAGTCCAGTTCCCCCACTATAGAATCTTCTCCGACCACGGTGTCCTTTTTCCTCTGCTGACTGGAAGTCCCATTCTCCCACCATAGAGTCTCCTCTTAGCGTGGCATCCTTTTTCCTCTACCTGTCCTAACCAAAAGTCCTATCAATTGTGGAACTGACCAGCAACAGGGAGCTGCAGCAGAGGGGATGAAAGAGCCACATGCAGCTCCAGAGCCGCGGGTTGCCGACCCCTGTTCTAGCCAATGCTTCCTCTCGCCAGGAGATTCTGCATTCAAAATACACCAAGGCAAACTGGCCCTCACCTGGTGTTTCCATTGCTGGAGATCACCTTGGGCGTCGCGTTGGCGGCTTTGCTGACCACTTTAACTGCGCCCTGAGACTTCTCCTTCAACTTATCTGGTTAAAAAAGAAGAAGAAGAAAAAGGGAAAAAATTACGAATGTCAATTCAGTGACAGTGTAAACATTTTGGAAGGAATGACTATCCGTTAGCATCCCTAGTAAATCATCTTTCTTGTACTGGACAAGTTGCAATGATCATGGAGGTGGATTGTGGGGTTATTTTTGTGGGGTGGGGGTGGGTGGGAAGGAGGAAGAATGTAGTGATGAAAAATGTTACCACGGACGTATGAAAACAAACTCTGCAAATGTTATTTAAACCACAGCTTGGTGCGTACAGGATGATTACTTGGCCTTCTTTAATTAACCGAAATTTAAACCTCACCGGGTTTAAGGCATAAATCGTCCAGATCCATCCGTATTTTAAGTCTTAACAAAGGAGTAGACATATTTTCCTGCAACAATGTACCATGATAGTTAGTATATATGGATCTTTCCCTTCGGATCAATGTTGCATAGAGGAGTTGGTTCACACGAATAAATGCAGATCATCCGTAAGTGATAACGTGCTTTGGTTTTGTGGATTAAGTGAACCCCAATTTGTATTTGCGGATCAATTGAAATCAAGGCTTGATTTCAACACAGTAAACGATCCCAGTCATTTTGCTTGCAAACCAGGGCCTAACTAGTAATACAGAAATACACACGAGTGTAAACTAGACCTTTGCAAAGCCAATTATGGAAAGAAAGCAGTAGATTTTTCTTGCATAGGATAAAATAATAATAAATAATAATAATAAAATTTTGGCTACAAATGGAAACAAATGAATTCAGATTCTGTCCCTCTCCCAATTAAGAGGCCGAATCTGGATGGCTGAGGTCATTTCACGCCGTATCTTTGTTTCACGGTTTTCCAATTTGTTTCTATGGGATTGTTTTTTAATCCATGATGAGCTGCTTGGAGTGAGAATAACAACAAAGTTGGAAGGGATCTTCAAGGTCTTCTAGTCTAAGCCCACACCCCGCTCAAGAAGAAAACCCTATACCACTTCACCCCAAAGGTGCTTTTTCAAGAGGCAACTGGACTTTCTGGTTTTTCTGTGAAGACATTTCACTTCTCATCCAAGAAGCTTCTTCAGCTCTGACTGGATGGTGGGGAATGGAAGGATTTATACACCTTGCATGTTCTTGATCGTTCCACCCTTCCTTCTTCATCCTTCCAAGCACCTTTGGGAGACCCTGCACCATTCCAGCAAAAGTTTCTCCAAACTCTTCTTGCAAGAGTAGAAGCTGAAGCGTCAACTTGCAAAACTTTCAAGTTGCCATGAGCAGGAGGGAGGGAGAACTGATAGAGCTGATTGATTTCCCTAACTGAAGCTACATTCCATACATGCTTCCTGACTGCAATCAGAAGGAGGGTGTTGGATTTCATAGCCAGCCAAAGGGGTTAATTGGAGAATGTGATTTATGACATGGCCAGGGAGGAAGGGAGAGACAGGGTCAAAGGGGAACGTAAATCTACGTGGGAGTAGTTCTAACTGCATCCAAATATTGCTGAAATGGTGCTCCTAATAAACGACTGTATTTCTTTGGAAGTTTGACTCAAGGCTCATGAATTAATTAGGGCATCTTTCGGAAACTTCACATGAAGAAGAGCTGAAGAAGCTTCTTGGATGAGAAGCGAAACATCTTCAAAGAAAAACCAGAAAGTCCAGCTGCTTCTTGAAAAAAAGCACCTTTGGGACAACCATGACCTGGATGACTGAGAATCTCCATAGACACCTGTACAATTTCAGGAAAATGGTGGTCTAACCTCTTCTTAAAAACCTCCAGTGTCAGAGCACCCACAACTTCTGGAGGCAAGTTGTTCCACTGATTAATTGTTCTCACTGGCAGGTTATTTTTCCCCCCTTAGTTCTAGGTTGCTTCTCTCCTTGATGAGTTTCCATCCAGTCACTTAAATGAAATAGGCGACCACAGGCATTGAATAAACAATACATCCAGATCATTTTACGTTTACACATTTTTGAGTACGTTTACATGTTTATGCAAATGAAGTCACCACAAGGATGCAATTGATGTATATTTGCATCTCAGGGATTTAAGGGAACTCTTGGACCGGCACCCACCCAGCCACCCACATCCCGCAGTTAGTCCATAAAAAAACGAGGGTTCGGCAATGATGGTAGCGAAAGACCCACCTGTCTCCTCAGCGGTGCTTTCTTCCAATTTAGCTGCGTTTATCGTGAGCGGAGGCAGCCCTGCTCCCCCTGGCCCGTTTTGAACCATGGTGGGTACTGCGTTCCGGGTCGGAAGGTCCTTCTGATGGAAATCGTTTTCAGGAACCATTTTTCTACTTTTCAGTTGGCCAGAATAGCTGAAAGCCGCACACAGGGTTAAATAGGGGCAGAACACACAGGCAGAAAAGAGAGAGAAAGAGAGAGAGGAGAGAGAGAGAAGAGAGAGGGAGAAGGAGAAAGAGAGAGACAGACAGACACTCGAAAACGCTGCTGCTCAGGAAAGAAAAAAATAGGGATTTTTACTACCGGCATAGGTACCGTCTTTTTCACTAATGCTCCATTTGGCACAAGCGTGTGTGTGTGTGTGTGTGTGTGTGTCTAGGTTTTGCAGAATCATTCTCTTAAGCCTCCCGCAACTGATTAGTCCTTATGAGACCTTCATTGTCAAAGCTGTCCAAAATTATTCTATTTTTATTATTATTATTATTTTGCCTGTGCTTTAAACTGCTAGCATTTAAAGAAAAACACGGGAGTAAAACCTTAAAAACGCAAGAAAAAATTCTGGGTTTTCACAGTCGCCTTTTGTTACAGGTAGCCACCGATGTAGGGCCATATTTGAGCCCGAACGTTTCTGCAGCTAAGGGAGTTATTGGTTAAGTGAATTTCACTCCATTTTACAACCTTCATTGCCACCGTTAAGTGAACCCACTGTAGTTATATCGGTGCTGCGTTTCTACCAACTCTGGATTTGGTACAGAGTGTATGTGGTTCTCTTAAGATTCTGGGGTGACATTAACCCTTAAGAGACTTGGATTGTTAAGTATCTCTCGTTGCCCGAAATATCCTTTTGCTAGCTTTCGGAAGACTAATACAAACTGCTGACATTTGAACAGAAACATATAGCTAGCCTTAAATTGTTTCCCAGGCAGGGGTGGGATTCAGTCGGTTCAGGCGAATCGGATGCTAATTTTATATCTGGTTCACCGAACTGGTAGCTACAAGGACAGGCTGACTCCGCCCACCCAGCAACCAGGCAGAGAACCGGTTGCTAAAAATTTTGAATCCCAGAGTATATTAGAGGATTGGGAAATAATTTGGAACAAAAATTATAAATTAACCAGATCAGCAAAATATAAAGGAAATCAATATAAAATGTTTTACCGTTGGTACTTGGCACCCTCTAGACTGGCAAAAATATATCCAAATTTAAACCCCAACTGTTGGAAATGTGGACAAAAGCCTTCTTTCACATATGGTGGTTATGCTCCGAAACAAAAAAAATATTGGATAAAAATACATAGATGGATACAGGAAGTAACAGGCTTCCAGATAGAATATACACCAGAATTGTTTCTTCTAGGAATAATGAAAAAGAAATATGAAAAAAACAACAACATATATTATTCTACATGTGACAACGGCGGCAAGATTGGCATTTGCGCAATGCTGGAGAAGTTCAAACATATCCTTCGAAAATTTAATACTCAGAAAGATATTAGTTTGCGCCGAGATGGATAAAATGTCATTGGAACTGAAAGGACTGATGGATCCGGACTTTTACGTAATATGGGAGAAATGGTATAATTGGATTGAAGATAGAAAAAAAGGGAAATAACGGATAGTAGATTTTGTAAAATTATATAGCGTATAGGAGAACATTAGTGTGATGATATGTAAATGGTCACAGTCATGCACAAGAGTTGAATAAGAATTGTTTAATTGTTAAAACCCAATAAAAAAAAAATTTTTTTTTTGAATCCCACCCCTTGTCAGCGTTCCAGGGCTGACATCAGAAGGAAGAGAAAGAGCGTGACTTTTCACCTAGTTAAATCTCTCTGAAGACTTGGTCTCCTGGAAGATGTACGGGAGGGGCGACATTCCTATGAACTGAGGTGGCAGGGATGGGAAGAATGATTTGGAAGAGAGCCAATGGGGAGCAGAGAATGGGGAAAAGGGAAAGGAGGGTTTTGGCAGGAGGGGGGGGGGAAAGGTCAGTGCTGACTGCGTGGAAATCAGGTAGGGTCCCCATTGCTCAATAAAGAGAATACTTCCTAAAAGATCTGCTGTTTGGAAATCCACTTTATTTTAGAGAATGAAAGCAGAACCCTGACACCCCTGTAATCCCACGGTATAAAAGAGAGATAGCCTGTTTAAAAATACAAGGTGAAAAGCAAGAGGGACAAGATGTCAGCATATAAATTTAATAGTGTCCCCTTTTGCAATCATCGGACAAGCATCAGTGCTAGAAAGGAATGGGGCGGAGGAGGAGGAGGAGGGGGAGCAACTAAGATGATTGAAGGGCTGGAGACTAAAACATATGAAGAACCATTGCAGGATTTGGGTATGGCTAATCAAGAGAAAAGAAGAATTAGGGGGTGACATGATAGCAGTACTCCAATATCTGAGGGATTGCCACAAAGAAGGGGGGGGGGGTGTGTGTCAAATTATTTTTCCAAAGTACCAGAAGGCAGGACAAGAAACAATGTAGGATCAAATGGGGAAGCAAGAGTCACTTAACAACCGTGTCACTAACTTATCCATTGCAGCAATTCACTTAACAGCGGTGGCAAGAAAGAAAGGTAATAAAATAGGGCAAAACTCACTTAACAAATGTCTTTGCTTGACCGGCCAAAATTTGGGGCTCAAAATACCTGTAGTCTATGTGGACCAGGCCAACAGAGAACTCAAAAACGGAATTTTGGTTATGTAGGCGAGTTTCTTTCCTTCACCTGGCATTAGTCAGTCTACCAGGAAAGAAGGGAAGCAAAATCAACTCCTATTCCAAAGGGACCATCCATTTCAGCCTTTCCTCTCTCTCTCTTTGGGCCGTTTCTGATTTTGACAGGAATTTTATCAGAATACCTCTTTTATTTGCTTTTGCTTTTTCTTTTTTTCTCTCTTCCCTCCCAGGCCCTTTTTCCTCTCTTGCCATTCTTGGAAAACTTCAATTCTGTTCTATGAGGTAAAGCTAAACTTTCCCCTCGCACATATGTGCTAGTCGTTCCCGACTCTAGGGGGTGGTGCTCATCTCCGTTTTAAAGCCAAAGAGCCAGCGCTGTCTTAAGACATCTCCGTGGTCATGTGGCCAGCATGACTCAACGCCAAAGGCGCACGGAACGCTGTTCCCTTCCCACCAAAGGTGGTTCCTATTTTTCTATTTGCATTTTTTATCTGCTTTCGAACTGCTAAGTTGGCAGAAGCTGGGACAAGTAACAGGAGCTCATCCTGATATGCGGCACTAGGGATTCAAACCGCTGAACTGCCAACCTTTTGATCGACAAGCTCAGCATCTTAGCCACTGAGCCATCAAAGAGACCATCAATTTCAGCCTTTGCTCTCTCTCCTTGGGCTGTTTCTGACTTTGACACGAATTTTATTGGAATAGCTCTTTTATTTGTTTGTTTTTTCTTTTTTTTCCTCTACCCTCCCAAGCCCTTTTTCCTCTCGTGCCGTTCTTTGGAAAACTTCAATTCTGTTCTGTAACTGATCTCGATAAGCTCCCCGGGTGATCACTTAATTACTTTGTCTCCCAGAGTCCCTTGGGAGTTGGGTGGCATAGACATGCGATAAATTAAATTAATTAAATTAATCAAGAAAGGCTGCCAATTCAAAGGCATTGAACTTTTTAACGGTGTGATACTTTTTTTTCCCATTTCTCTCTGCTCTGGGTCAATTTTATTTAACCAGAGGATACACGATATAAAAACTCTGAAAGGTTCGGGCCCTGAGAAAAAGATTCTTGGGTTGGTTAAAATCCAAGATATTTTCTTATGTACATATAAACCAATTTTACAATTAAAAAAAAAAAAAACAACACAAAATCCACCCCACCACCACTGTCCCCTGCATGAGTGATAATACAGTTTTTCAGCATCAGTCAAAACTCAAAACTCAGATCAAAAGCCGATCTATAAATTGAGCTTCCGCAGCGTATGGGAGTGTCTTTTTGATAGAAAATTTAAATTTCGTTTTGTGGAAAGGGAATGGTTTTGTTACCCCATGGCTAACGCATATAGGTCTGGTCTCTTTTCTTTCTCTTCTTCGTAAATCTTACGGACTCTTCTTTCCAAGGCCTGGCCCAGGTTCACCACCTTTGGATACCACGGCAAAATTTTGGTCAGCACGATCAGGATATTTCTGATATGTGTATATTCCCCGGTTTCCAGACAGTGTACGGACGCCTGGAAAGGGGAAAAAAAGAAAACAGAAAACAGAAAAATAACATCGGACGCAAGACATTCCTCACCATGGTTCAGGCTCAGTTCAACGCCATTCCTGAATTACCTTGGTTAACTTGTAATGCCATTTGTGGACCACGTGTCGGAAATTTTCGTAGTCTAACTGGTCGGCTTTGTTCACAGCATCGTAACCACTGGATCGCAGTACAGTGATGAAGCCCGGATAATTACCACATTCCTGCATGGAAAGAACGGAAAAACTTAGGATAGCAATAGCACTTAGACTTATATACTGTTTTACAGTGCTTCACAGCCCGCTCTAAGTTGTTTACAGAGTCAGCCTACTGCCCTCAATAATTTGGGTTTTCATTTTACCCACCTCGGTAGGATGGAAGGCTGAGTCAATCTTGAGCCAGTGAGGATTGAACTGCTGGCAGTGGGCAGAGTCAGCCTGCAATACTGTATTATAATAAACGTGCCACTACGACGTCTTTCCTTCCTTCCTTTTCCTTCCCTCCTTTGCAAGCAATCGCACTTAGACTTATATACCGCTTCATAGTGCTTTACAGCCCTCTCTAAGCAGTTTACAGAGTCAGCATATTGCCCCCAACAATTTGGGCCCTCTCATTTTAACCACCTTGGAAGGAAGGATGGAAGACTGAGTCAACCTTGAGTCTGGTGAGATTCGAACTGCCAAATTGCAGATAGTCAGCAGGCAGCAGAAGTAGCCTGCAGTACTGCACTCTAACCACTGCGCCACTGTGGCTCTTTGGATGGTCTTTCGCCAATATTAAATTATCTCCACTGATTCCCGATTCCTTTCTAAATATATATAAGTGAAGACTCAATCATCCAGGCCAAAAGGTTAAATCATAGCAACTGGACCAACATTTATTAAAATGGAGACGTTTTGTTACTCATCCGAGTACATTCTTCAAAGCGTATATTTCAATTTCAGATATTTTGGATAGTCAAAATGTCATTGGAACGCATTGAATCCTGCCACACCAATCCCAGGGGGGTTTCTCCCTTCCTTAAAACATGTCAGGTGTTCACGTATTTTAAACGTACCTTTTCATATACGCTTTTGTCGCTGTGCCACTGGGTTACGGTATCTAGCATGCAGCACAAAAATCTACCGTATCGACTGGCTTCGTTTTCAGTGCAGCTGGCTACTGTGTAGATGATATCGGAGAAGACCTAGAAGAAATTTGGGCATAAAAAAAAACCTGTTAAGCTAAAAGAAAGGGTTTTCAATATTCCTAATGTTTCAATGATTTTGGAGTTGTTGTTTTTTTTTGGTTCCTTTAGATCACACATTAAAGAGGAAACTTCCCCTGGGATTCTCAGTCTGGCACTTTGTAGGTTGCTATTTTGTTAAAATGAAAGTATAGGAGGAGGAAGAGGAGGAGGAGGAGGAGGAGGAAACCAGGTGAGGGCAAAAATCTGGCAAGCAGGCATTATGCCATTGTGTAAATTTGTCATCTACTACTTATTTCATTACTAATCTGCTAATTTCGCTGCTAATCTGTTGCTGTCTATAGTAAATAAAAACGAATTTAAAAAATCTTCCAGTAAAATTTATTTGTGCACCATCCAGGATCCCTGTATGAGGGAGATAGGCACCTTTCAAATTAGATGACAGATAGATAAATAGATAGATAGACAGATGAATGTAGATAATTAGGTAGTAAATACCATAGGTGGGTGGATAGGTATGTAGGTAAGTACTGTAGGTAGGTGGATGGGTATATACATAGATGATAGATAGATAGATGATAGATAGATGGATGGATGGACGGACGGACGGACAGACAGACGGGTGGATGGAGGTAGATAGATATGTAGGTAAGTACCATAGGTAGGTAGGTGGGTGGATAGGTAGGTAGGTAAGTACTGTAGGTGGGTGGGTAAATAGGTGGGTACATACATAGAAAATAGATAGATAGATAGATAGATAGATAGATAGATAGATAGATAGATAGATAGATAGATAGATAGATAGATAAAGATAGATAGGTAAGATAGACAGACAGACACAGATAACAGATGATAGATAAATAGATAGATAAATAAACAGACAGACAGACAGACATAGATACTCACATAAGTGTCTTTTTCCCTGGCAGAAAGGGCCTTTCAATGATTCTAAGGGAACGGGAGGCCAAACTTAAGAGTGACTTACTCGGTCATAACAAAGCAGTGTGGAAAAATTGGGTGTTTTCTGTTGATGCACCAGTTCTACAAAGCGAGCACAGTAAACAGCATCGATGGCAGAAAAGATACAGCGAGGAAATATACACAGCTGCAGAAACTTGGTTATGGTCTCGTTTTTCGTTGACTCTTAAAAAAAAAAAAAAGAGGGAGGAAATGGTTATGGTTACGGCCCAGGCTGAGAGACGGTGTTTCTCGGCCTGGGCCGTTTGAAAATGTCTGGATTTCAACTGCCAGGATTCCTGTTGTGGCCCACTGGCGGCCAGTAGAGCTGCAGGAGAGTGGGACAGTGAGGAGGTTGGGGAGGAATAGGGGCCAGTCCTGGGGCCAGGGAAAGCTCGGATGAGGGTTCTGCATTGGAGGCAGAGAGGGAGGTAGACAGCAATGAGGCAGAGGAACAGCTGGAGCCTCTTCCCAGTGCGCGCATGCACAGAGCTGCCAGAACCCAACAACTAAGAAAGCAGGGTTGACTTGGGAGTAAAGCCACACCTTGGAGGTGATTGGCCCCTCCCAAAGGAAACAAAAGAGGAGTGAATGCGGAGGGGGCTTTTGCAGGAAACAATTTGTTCGTTCCATGACTCTGACTCTGTGCCATGTTTTGCCTTGTACTGCATTTGGAAACTACCGCATTTTTCGGAGTATAAGACGCACTTTTTTACCCGCAAAAAGAGGGCGGAAATCTGGGTGCGTCTTATAGTCCTAATGTAGCCCTGCCCAGCCTCTGAATCGGAGGCTGGAAAAAGCCTTTTATGGTGTGTCTTATAGTCCGAAAAATACGGTAGTTATATGGCAGCCTTCCAAGCCAGATGAGGTCTGTGTTGATAAATATTCCTTTGAAAAACTGTTTGGACAGGCCTTGCTGACTGTGAATGAAAGGAATTCACAGTCGTGTAAATAAAAGTAGTTTTGCCGGGACCAAGGGAGCCTAGGCCAGAACAATTCCAGAGCCAGTGCTGGCTGGGGAATTCTGGGAGTTGAAGTCCAGATGTTTTAAAGCGCCCACGGTTGAGGAAAAAAAACACTGAGGGCAGGACTGAGGAGCACCCCGCGCAACTTACTCGCAAGAAGCCAGTTGTCCTTTTCAAGCTTCAGCCTTTGCAACACCCTTTCCACATGATCCAACTGCTTCTTTTCCTCTTCCAGAAGTTTATCCTGAAGGGCTGTACAGCGTTCTTTTTCTTTCTTCTTTTTATTGGGAGGCTGGAGGTGGGGGGGGAAACGACATTCACAACCCAGTCCTTACTTGCCAAGTGAATCTGCACGTCTCAAAGGTGCTTTTCCAGAAAGGCAACCAGACTTTCTTGGGGGTTTCTTTCCTTGAAAAAGTTTCGCTTGTCATCCAGGAAGCTTCTTCTGTTCTTCTTCGGAACGGAAGAAGCTTCTTGGTTGAGAAGCGAAACATTTTCAGTTCTTCAGAACGGAAGAAGCTTCTTCTTATATTGGGCATATGTGTTAAAAAAAAAAAATCACATATGTAGGGCTTACTTTCGGGGTAGGTCATATTTTCGGGGAAACATGTTATTTTGCAAAGAGTTTTAAAAAAAAAAAAAGACTCCCAAAAATGTTCCGATTGGAAGTTCAAATACGCACCATGTCTTGATTGTCGTCAATGGCTTTCATCTGGACTTTGAGTTTGTTGACCTCCCGTTCGTAGCTACCCCGAGGCACCGCAAGGTCGTACATGGTCAGGGACCAGAAGGTGGCGTAGAACTGGGGACTGATATCATCCCAGACCTTCGGGAGGTGCAAGGAGATCACCGCGTCGTGAACAGGCGCCATCACCAGCTCGCAAGACGTGATGTATTTGTGGACTTTCTGCTGCTGCTTATTCCCCTTTTCCGCTTTCTTCAACTCATCGTACTTTGACTGGTAAGGATGGAAGAAAAAAGAAAACGCTAGCGTATATACCGTATTTTTCAGAGTACAAGACGCTCCAGAATATAAAATGCACCTTAGTTTTTGGGGAGGAAAATAAGGAAAAAAAATGTTTTTGCCTCTGCCTACCAGCATCTATCGGTATTGGCTAGCGTGTGACATCCTGTCAGTGTGTGAGAGAGTTGAGGACTGTTTGGAAACAGTATTTGCTCTGTGAGCAACAAGGAAGGAGACAACAAGGAACCTGAGCGTGGCTTAAGTCAACTGTTCTAAAGCTGCATGTTGTGCTGATCTCTGAAACTAAAACTGAAACTCCTCTCCTCTGCTTGGGTTTTGCTTGTATTTACTACATGTCAGCATTTCACGCTGCACTTACTCCAATGCTGACATAAAAGAAGAAGCGGAGGCATCTGGAAAGAGACATTTGACATTTCACCTACTTATTCACCTAGGAGATGAGATGGGAGGGGGGAAATTCCTTTGAGTGGGAGCAGTAGATTAGGGACAGAGTGATGGGGAAGATGGCCAATGAGTGCAGAGGAGTGGGGAGAGGAAAAGGAGGGTTTTTGCCTGAGGAAGCCAGAGTTGGCTGCAATGAGTCGGAGCTAGAACGTTTGTGCTTAATAAATTAGAGGTTTTTTTCAAAGACTTTGTTTGAAATGCAATTTATTTAAGACGACTTCGAAACTTGACACCACACTGGAAAACCTGCTTTTGGTATTGTATATTTACTTCAAATATATTAAGAAAAGTTACTGAATCCTGCTGAATCAGTTACTTGTGTGTGCTTTCTGGATGTGATTGCTGCTGCAAACTCTGACAGTCCTTGCAGCAAATAGCAAACAGCCAGGTCAGCTTCAGCACATTATTGCAGCCTGATTCAGCATGAGCAGCTGATTGGCAGGTGAATCGGCCTCCCGGAATACCCCCAATCAGCTGTTCCAGGCTGCAGGGATTGCCGCAGACCATCGCCTCCTCGGTGTCTCGTGCTCTTGGCTACATTCGGAGTATAAGATGCACCCAAATTTTCAGCCTCTTTTAGGAAGGAAAAAAGTGTGTCGTATACTCCAAAAAATATGGTATATATAATCTGTCCAGTCAAATCTATTGCACTTTTTTTAAAATTAGATTTATATGCCGCCCTTCTCCGGAGACTCAGGGCGGCTTACAATGCGTTAAGCAATAGCCTTCATACTTTTGTATATTTATACAAAGTCAGCTTATTGCCCCCACAAACTGGGTCCTCAATTTACCTACCTTAGAAAGGATGGAAGGCTGAGTCAACCTTGAGCCTGGGGAGATTCGAACTTACAGTAATTGCAGACAGATGTTAATCACAATGCTTTAGTCTGCTGAGCCACTTAAGCAAAATATAAAAGATCACACAGATGAAGACCAGGGGGTCGAACCTTGGCAACTTTTAAGGCTTGTGAACTTCAACTTCCAGAATGCAAGTCGATGCAAATTGAAGTTCACAAGTCTTCAATAATGTGGCCAACTTTGGACAAAATTTTGATGATAGGAGCCTAATGGAGCCTTTTGCATAATGAAGGTCCAGTAGTTTTCAAAAATAACTGTAATAAGAAATCTGGAATTATTAATGACTTGGAATTCATTCTATCTGTAATCACTGGGGACAGAGTTGAAGTCCTCAAGTTTGAACAGAACAGAAAAGAATAACAGAGTTGGAAGGGGGATCTTGGAAGTCTTCTAATCCAAGTCCCTACTCAGAAAACCTGCTGTCCCACTGCTCATGAGACCTTATACCATTCTGGACAAATCGTTGTCCAACATCTTCTTAAAAACTTCCAGTGTTGGAGCACCTACAACTTCTGGAGGCAAGTTCTTCCACTGATTAATTGTTCTCACTGTCAGGAAATTTCTCTTTAGTTCTAGGCTGCTTCTCTCCTTGATGAGTTTCCATCCATGGCTTCTTGTCCTGCCCCCTGATGCTTTGGAAAATAGGATGGCCCCCACTTCTTTGTGGCAACTCCTGAGATATTAGAACACTTTAAGTCTTAGAGTTGCCAAGATTGGACAGGCTTGCTGAAGAGTGTGGATTTTGTCAGATGGGTGTCACCTCTTTGACGAGCATCAAGAAAAGGGTTCTGTGTATCGGAGATATGTACTCACCGAAATGTGGTGCGCGTACATAGGTCTTGAAAGGAAGAAAGCAGCGTCGTGAGGAGTGTGAAATTCGTTACAGAGGACGTCGATAGAAGGCACTCGCTTAATATAGTCTTCTGTGCTTAAATTAGACGCCAGAAATCCACCGAATTGTACCAAAGTATCGTGGCACTAAAAGAGAAAAAACCCAAAAGGTATTGTCAACCCTGAAGCTGGCCTCACCAAGGCCATTTTGTGGCTTTGGTGTTGTCACACTGGAGCTGAGGGTTGGGGTGTGTGTGTGTGGAATAGAGATAGCTGGGGTTTTGTAGCCAAAACAAAATACTTTCTCCTGGGAACCAAGGATATTCCCACAGGTGGTCGGAGAGAGGCAGAGCAAAGTCACCTAGCAACCGGATGGCACCTTGATTGGACCATGTGACTGTTTGGGAAAGGGAAAAACTTTCTCTTTTAATTAGGTGGAAGCCGTGGGAACATTCAGTGTCGGTTTTCACCAGCCTGTGCCAATATGATATATCCAATAAAACTGTTCTTTGAGGAATCTACCTGCCTCGGAGATCAGTTTGCGATGGGTGTATTACTTGGAGCTCTGACAGATATAAGGCAATGACCAGATTCTTAACAAGAGAGCAATCACCTAATTTCAAATACAGGTAGTCCTCGACTTATGACAGTTCATTTACTGAACATTCGAAGTTACAATGGCACTGAAAAAAGTGACCTAGGACCGGTTTTCACACTTACAGCCACTGCAGCATCCCCATGGTCATGTGATCAAAATCTAGATGCTTAGAAACTGGCATGTACTTATGACGGTTGAAGTGTCCTGGGGTCACCTGATCCCCTTTTGCGAACTTCTAAGAAAGTCAATGGGGAAGCCGGTTTACTTAAGAACTAATTACTTATTTAACGATTGCAATGATTTGCTTAACCGTGGCAAGGTCATAAAATGGGGCAAAACTCAAGGACCTTTCTTAACAACGGAAAGATTGGCTTTCATTGTGGTCGCGAATTGAGGATTACCTGCAGAGCGCAGATAATTCAGCCAACCCACCCAATTCCTCCTCAATTAGCCTTTATGCATCATGCAAATTCAGCCTTCTGGCATTCGTCTGCCTGGTGGTGGTGTTATTTTAAATATTTTAAGTTAATTAAAAGAACACGTGATTCTCTTCAGCTTGCCTGATCGTAGAGCTTCCCCACCAGCTTCAAATGTTTCTCCCCTCCTTCTTGAAAGATGACGCCGTTGCGCTGCTGAGCCATGAGAAGGCACAGTGGGAGGGCGAGATCGTGGTCCAGAAGGGCATCTTTTAATCTCTGAGAAGATTTCTTCGTGTTCCTGATCTGACCGAAATATCCTCCCTGAGTAAAAGGAATAATAACAATTTTAAAAAGGTTAAGAAATGGAATGGAATAGATTTTTTTTAACATATAAAGAAAAGAAACGTATTACAAAAATAAAATACAACAGAACAGAACAGGAGTAGACTAGAATAGAGTAAAGAAGAATGTAGAATAGAATGGAATGAGAATAGAATAGGTAAAGGTAAAGGTAAAGGTTCCCCTTGCACCCATGTGCTAGTTGTTCCTGACTCTAGGGAGCATTGCTCATCTCCGTTTCAAAGCCGAAGAATCAGCGCTGTCTGAAGACGTCTCCATGGTCATGTGCCCGGCATGACTAAATGCCAAAGGCGCATGGAAGGCTGTTATCTTCCCACCAAAGGTGGTCCCTATTTTTCTACTTGCATTTTTTACATGCTAGGTTAGCTGAAGCTGGGACAAGTAATGGGAGCTCACCCCGTTACGCAGTGCTAGGGATTCGAACGATTGAACTGCCAACCTTTCGATCAACAAGCTCAGCGTCTTAGCCACTGAGCCACCGCGTCCCTTTAAGAATAGAACAGAATAAATATTGGAATGAAAGAATAGAATGAGAATGAGAGAATAGAATAGAATAGAATAGAATAGAATAGAATAGAATAGAATAGAATAGAATAGAATAGAATTCTTTATTGACCAAGTGTGATGGGACACACAAGGAATTTGTCTTTGGTGACATACGCCCTCAGTGTACATAAAAGCTATTAGAAACCCATCTTCCTCGCCAATGACTACAATTTAAAACACAAAGAACAAACTTATAAGTTTCAGCTAAGTTTGTTGCTTCCTGGCATACTTGAAAATCACCCATATTTTCCTTTCCCTTCAACATGCAATGCAAACCTCTGCCTTCAGCTGCTCCCCGCCAGTCATGGCTTCTAGCTGTTCCATGGTCATTTCTTCGGTGATTTCAATTCCGGCCATTTTTTGTACCACTTCTTTCAAAATGAGGAGGTCAAAACTACAGGGGAAGGAAAAAATAAAAGAAGAATGAAGGAGAAAAAGTGAAGCAAAACTAAGAAATGGATTGGAGACCAAACTGATTTTACAGTACAGTGTATATTACCCCAATCATATCTGGAGCCTCCCATAATACTTTTTGAATTTTTTTGTGTCTGTGTCTGTCTATCTTCTATGTATGTATCCATCCATCCATCCATCCATAATAGCCGTAGTGGCGCATTGATTAAAATGCAGGATTGCTGGTTAACTCTACCCTCTGCCAGGACTTCTATCCTGACCAGCTCAAGCCTTCCAACCTTCTGAGGACCCAGATTTTTTAAAAAAATATACATATTTTATTTTAATACAAACATTTCATCTTTCATTAAACAGTCTGTCATTTGGGTACAAATATTTTGTGCAATAACAATTAAGATTTAACAGCCATATTTAATATTTTGTCTATTCTTAACCTGATACTAATACCTAACATACCTACTATTATAACAATCCTCTTCTTAGCTTATTTAACTCTGTTAAAACATTTTCCATATTTCATTTCTCTGCTGTTCTTTATAATTTTCATATTTGTTCTCTACCCATTGATAGAATAACTCCCATATACTATAATAATCAGATTCTTCCATTTCTTTAATTGCCAGTGTTAATCTATTCATTTCTGCACATTATAATATTTTCTTAATAACATTCTCATCCGTAGGGATCTCTTCACTTTCCCAATTTTTTTTTTTTTAATTAGATTTATATGCCGTCCTTCTCCGGAGACTCAGGGCGGCTACAATGCGTTAAGCAATAGCCTTCATACTTTTGTATATTTTTATACAAAGTCAGCTTATTGCCCCCACAAACTGGGTCCTCAATTTACCTACCTTAGAAAGGATGGAAGGCCGAGTCAACCTTGAGCCTCGAACTCGCATAATTGCAGACAGCTGGGTGTTAATAACAGGCTATCTAGCCCGTCGAGCTATCTGAGGCTCTTTTTTGCAAATACAATTTTGTGCAAATACAATTCTAGCTGTAGTTATTACATGAATAATCAGATAAAATGAGGACCCTGATTGTTGGGGTCAAAATGCTGACTCTGTAAACCGCTTAGAGAGGACTGTGAAACATCATGAAGCGGTAGATAAGTGTAAGTGCCATGGCTACTGCTATCTCTCTCTCTCGGTGTATCTGTCTGTGTCTGTGCACATATGTATGTATGTATGTATGTATGTATGTATGTATCTATCTATCTATCTATCTATCTATCTATCTATCTAATCTATTTTATATATATCACTCTCTCATCCATCCATCTATCCTAAAAATTGCCCATGTCCCTCATAGGGTGACTTTGGGTGGTGTACAAATAGAAATTGCAGAGAGATGGGTGGCAAACAAATTTAATAAATAATAGTGCTTTACATCGAAAGTACGAACTGCTTTGTTTCCACTTTGATACAAAATGAGGACAGCTGCTGCAAAGACACATCCCAACTAAACCACATTAGAGGCGGCGAAACTGCATGTATTCCACAGATGTTGCAATATGATTTTATTTTATTTTTTGAAATGTAATTTGACCTGCGCTGCTTAAATCTCCTAATCCAGGTGCTGGAAGGCAATGGAAAGAGCCCCATTTGCTCAACCAGCCATCCATGCTTTGAAATATTAAAGCATATGTAGTGCTATGTTTTAACACGATGGCTGTGAAAACAAAGACAGGTACATAGGCGGAGACCCTTTGAGAGCTGTATGCAACGAAATTTCATTTTAATGGATGCCAATCCATGTACGTTGAAAGTGACAATAAAGTTATTCTCGATTCCACTCACCTTTTTCCTGCCTTGAGTTGATTTGCCACATACTGCAGGAGTCCGGCAAGTTCTATTGGGTATTTTCGAAAAACAGCACCACAAAAACTCGCTAAGCCTGAAGTAAACAGGTGAAAAGAAATAAACCAGGGTCTTCATAAATATATTTTAATAGATATGTATTAAAATTAGAATTACATAGGTTGGCTAATTATTTTACAAGTAATGTAATGGACACTAGAATAACATTTCAATATAAATAGATATGAAGAATGGAATAAGGGAAATAGGAGAAGTATGAATAAGAACGAAACAGTAAGTGAAACTAGAATTTGAAATATTAAAAATGCATAAAAACATGATTAGCAGTGAAATATTAGAACTAAAAATGGGTGATTAGATAACGAAAGAATATATTTTAATATACAGGTGTGTTAACAGAATTATACTCTGTATTATAGAATTATGTATTAATGATTGATATTAGGAGTGTATATTGAGGCAATGAATAATGAAAGATTGAAGGATGAATTTTTGATATAAATTGATGTGAAGAGTTAACTAAAGGAAGTGAAAAAAAACCCCGTCTTTGAATATTATAGAGATATTGGAAGGGGGAAAAAATAAAATAAAATTGAGATAGAAACAAGAGGGGAATAATTATTATTATTATTATTATATATAATTTTATATATATATATATATATATATATATATATATATATATATATATATATATATATGACTTGAAGATACATGAAAGAACATATTCTAAGAAAGCTTAGAATTGAAGGGTGATAGTAAAAGATATGTGCATATGAAACTATGAAAATGAAATGTAATAACTAGGAGTAATAACGTGTTTATTGTACTGAAATGTATGATACCCAGGTATCACACTATTCACACACTGATATATATATAAACAATATAAAATAAAAAACTTGAAATACAAAAGAAAGACCAGGGTAACTACCTAACAACCTAGTCCTGAGTTTAGCAAGCCAGAAATTAATACTTTTGATACCCATGTTATGTGATTCCCAAATATTTCGACAGATGATTTAAGAGATTGGATGTGTGTGGAAAACATCTAATGGTAGCTTTTATTTAAGGTGGCATTTTTCATTGTTTTGTAAACCACTGTGCGCCCTTCCAGAAGACTGCTGTAGAAATAAATCCAGTAAAGACCAGTTGCCTCCAGTCATTTTAGCTGGGGTAAAATGTACAAAAGACAAATACTTACTCTGAAGCCAACTGGAGATTGTAGTGTCATCGTGCTTCATCCTCTCCTTCTCGGGATTTGCCAATGCTTCAATTATGCAATCTTTGGATGACGTTAAGCAAGAATTTCCACCCAATTGTTAATGTTCGCTTCAAAAGATATTACAAGGTGATGGCAGCCGAAGAGAATAGGTAGAAGAGAATATTTGTAGCTTTGGGTTGTTTCATTACCCAACTTCATCAGTAGAAGAACTGATAAGTAACTTCATCAGTTCTTCATCAGTCGTGGCATGGATATTACGTAGTTGGATAACGAAACGACAGCAAGAAAACAATCCAGCATAGAGAGCCCCAAGGACCTCAAATTCAGTCCTTAAGGCATCAAAAGATCTGCCTCTATGCTGTTACATTTCTTAGAAAACACCACTAAGAAAGGAAATATTTTTCAAGCCCTCCCATCGCTATGCAATACTGCTAATTCTTAAAGTAGTAAAGTAGTAAAGTTTTAAAGTAGTAAAAAAACAAAACAAAAAAACCCACTTTCAAGGAATATCTTTGGGAAAAGCTGCTGTTCTGACTTAGGCTTCACAAAAGCACAAAGCAGACTCCTCATTCACATCCAGTCCCGGCAAACAGTCTTTCCAGGGTGAATTTACAACCACAGACCTTATCAGCCTTGGAGAGCTGCCAGGCTGATATCTTCCAAACGCAATGCTGTACTTGGCAAGGAGTGAACTAATTGTCTCCTGCAAACTCCCCTCCCCTTTTGCTCCTCTTTATTCCCTATGGGAGTGGCCAGTCACCATCCACCTGTGCCTTTACTCCTGAGTCAGCCCTTGTTCCTTAACTGTTCCCTTCTCCTGGCAGCTGTGCGCATGTGCACATTGGGAAAGGCTCCAGCTGTTCTTCAGTTCCACTTATCTCTGACTCCGAAGGTAGCTGATAACCGTCGGCTGACCCTGGCCCCATCTCTGCCTCCGATGCAGAGCACTCATCAGAGTCTTTCCCAGACTCCAGGACTGGGCCATGTTCCTCTCCAACCTCCTGTCCAAGTTTGCCGCCAGCTCGGCTGGCCACCGACAGGCCACAAGAGCTGCACTTCTATGATGGGGTGGATTATTTGATCGTAAAATTGAGGCTGAATTCTACCAAACCATTCTACTGACTGCAACCTTTGATCCCCCGTGGCGAAAATTTAACATTTGTGCCACGTGGCAAAAAGAAGGGGAATTCTTACTGCCTTCAAAAAGGTGCAAGAAAAAGTTTGAAATGCTTCAAAATAACTGACCAAAAGAAACTTAGGAGCTTTAAGTCACTTGTGTACAACAATCTCATTTTCTGAGTCTGAATTCAATATGGCAAGAACTATTAGCCCTAAATGGTGAGCAATGGATCACCTTGGAATCCCTTGTGAGGAACAACGGAGGCAGCAGAAATGTAAAACAAGACAGATCACAGTTCCAGGAAACTGGCAAAGGATACAAGCCAAAACATCGTAGTTCAGTGAAGTGAGGTATTTCAATGAATCAACAACTGGAGTTATTAAGTTATCGTATTTCTGGATCTGGGACAAAATCTGAAAAGAATCAGGAAAAGTGAAACGTTTAGAGATATATCTGCACATTCGTTAAGTGTTTCACAGCCTTAGAGAAATTATTTCCGTGACTTGCAGGTAGTCCTCGGGTTATAACCACTCATTCAGCGACCATTCAAAGTTACAAAGGAACTGAACGAGGGAGATTTAGGACTGGTTCTCCGAGTTTCGGCCACTGCCCTGTCCCTGAGATCACACGATTGTGATCCAGCCACTGGGTGCCTGGCTTGCGATTATGGAACAGTGAGGCTGGTCATGTGATCACGACTTCTGATGCCTGCCGGCTTCCCATAAGCAAAGTCAATGGGGAAGCCAGCAGGAAGGCGAAAGTTGCTCTGGCCACTTTTTTGCTCATTTACACTCTATGGCACCACCCTGTGGTATGTACACAGACACACACACACAGACACACACATGCCACTTGTAGCCATCATAGTTCTCACCTGCCAACCTGCTCGCCTGGGACCCCTGCCTTTTCCTGCTTAATGACCTGTACAGTCCTGAGGTTACAATGGCAACCAGGATTGCTGGTCTTGCTGTCACACTATGCAAAACGGTTATTTAATTTTGTGCTTTATGACCAAACCACTTAGTGGCAGAAATTCTTCTCCCAAATGCCACTGTAACCTGAGGGCCACAATCTCTCCTCACTCAATCCTTTCCTTTCATTTACATGTGTACAATCGAGTTACAAGTGCATTAATAAGACCATCTATTGTAAAAAAAATTGATAAACATGTGCAGTTTTGCACTAGGTACGTTTTAAACTACGCAGCGTCGGCACATTTGCTGCGACAACAGATACATATCTCAACTTATCTTGCCACCTACATAGTCAAATAAAATGGTTGGGTTGCTGTGACTCAGTTTCCCAATTTGTCTTCCAGAAGGCTTTACGTTCTCCTTCGTTAAACGCCTGTAAGAAAATACTGTACTTTAGTTCCTTTCTTTCGCAGCTTTCTTTGCTAATTACAAAGAAATTTAATTTACTCTCCTATGCATAAAATCTTAGATTGCCCTCTCCAAATCCTGGGGAAAACTGCATATATGGTCACATTTCATATGTAATGTATTCATTATCTTGAACATAAGGGTGTAAAATCAAAATAAGAAATCATACTTGTGAGATGCCAAGTATGGATTTTTTTCTAATCCAGAAAAAAATTAATCAGGTTTTAATTCATCCCTTATTTTATTACTCAAGCTGGCATGATTTAAACAACAATTCCTGAGTTTCACACTGACTACAGGAAGTTTTGCTCAATGTTTTACCTCAGGAAATATAAGTGTGGCACTCTTGTCATATAATTTACTCCTATAATTTAGTCAGCAATCTTATACATATTATGAATAATCTCTCGAGTCAAATAGGATGCAAAAGTATATATTCAAAATTAACTTCATGAGAACACCAACAACTGCCTTGAGGCTAAGAAATTTAACTTTTGCAAAATGAGTAACCAACTGTACTCATGACCAACTGTACCCAGCATGATTTGGAGGGACTACTAGAATGTTCTGGACTTCTCCAGAACATTCCATGTTAGACTTCTCCAGAACATTCCATTTTGAAGGCGTCTGGTTTTGCACATACTTAATAGGACCGCTTATTCAAACTAATATCTAACTTACTTCATTATATATTTGGCTCGGTCAATTATCTGAGCTTTAACTTTCACTAGCAGTGGATGGCTATTGTATGTTTCGTTCTTCCACTGGCCGTAGAGACGATACCTAGTAAAGGACACAGGGAGAAAAGGAAGCCATTTATGTATTTTTTTTTTTTTTGTTCCAAAAGCACTGCGATATTGTATTATAAAACATTCTAGGTAATTACTCACCGGTGCTGGTATGGAAATGTTTTAAACATTCCCCAGAGTTCCTCAGACATGCATGCGTTACAATCCATCAGGGAAAGAGAAGGAAGCAAAACCTGGTCCGTGATACTCAGCAAGCAGCTGAATAATATCTCCTGGGGAACCGGGAAGAGAAGGAGAAAACCAAAAATTTAGTAAAGTGGGGTCCTCTTTTTAATTTGCTCAATTTGATTATTATTTTTTTTATTTTTTACAGCTTTGTCAGGCCCAAAAAGGTGCTTTTTTTTCCCAGGAAGCAAATGGACTTTCTTGCTTTTTTTTGCTTTTTTTCTTTTTTAAATTAGATTTATATGCCGCCCTTCTCCGAAGACTCAGGGCGGCTTACAATGCGTTAAGCAATAGCCTTCATATTTTTGTATATTTTATACAAAGTCAGCTTATTGCCCCCACAAACTGGGTCCTCATTTCACCTACCTTAGAAAGGATGGAAGGTTGAGTCAACCTTGAGCCTGGGGAGATTCGAACTGGTGGAATTGCAGACAGCTGGATGTTAATAACAGGCTTTAGTCTGCTTTTAGCCTGTTGAGCTATCCAGGCTAACATGCTTTTAAAGACAATTAGACGATAACTAGAATGGCGGGCAATAAAAGTCAAACCCTACGGGGTGATGTCGCTTGTACAATGCCTATGTCAGCCAACGACGAGTAAGCATCCCTGGATAACCTGATGGTTAGTTCTATCTTGCATCAAATATTACAAGATAGATAAATATTTTTAAAAAGATAAATATTTTTTAAAAAAGAACCTACCATTTTCTCTCTATCTTCTTGTTTGTTTCCGTCCAACTGGTACTACAGAAAAAAAAAGGTAGATTAACTTTAGGATGTTATGGCTTCAGACCAGAGAGACAATCCCAAGCATGTTAATGAAACCCTTTCCTCTTCCAAGTTTCAGAGGGAAACATCCAAGCCAGAGCAATCATGGCAGAACTAAATTTTCTGAAACTCTGAAAGGGAAAGAATGGGGGTGGGAGGTGGGGTAGCTCCTCCATAATGGGCCATGCAGAAGGAGAACTTGAACTATGGATCTCCAACCTCAGTGGGCTACAATAACTCGCACAAATTACTCTGTTGATACGTCAACAGTTAGAAAACTCCCAACCCTCATTTTAAATCCTTCAATGCTTGGTGACATTCGTATGATATCTCTTTCCCACCTTGGTTAAACCCACGAAGGAGAAAATTAGGCTTGTCCCAAAGATGCTTTTTTTCAGGAGGCAACTGGACTTTCTTATATTTTTTTTGTTTTGAAGCCGTTTCGCTTCTCATCCAAGAAGCTTCTCCAGCTCTGACAAGATAGTGGGGAATGGAAGAGCGCAAGAAGCTTCTCGGATGAGAAGTGAAACGTCTCTGAAGAAAAAACAAGGAAGTCCATTTGCCTCCTGAAAAAGCACTTTTGGGACAACCATGACCTGGATGACTAAGAATCTCTAAAGAGAAAATTAAGGAGCAACTGTAATTGAGTCCACAAGATTACAGAGGTAGTTTTGGTCACCACATTATTGAAAAGGTGTTAGATTTTGGAAAGAGTGCAGAGAAGAGCAACGAAGATGATGAGGGGGCTTGGAGGCTAAAACATATGAAGAACGGTTGCTGGGTTTGGTATGTCTAGTTTAATGAAAAGAAGAACTGGGGTGTCGTGACGGCAGTGTTCCAGTATTTGAGGGGATGCCACCAAGAAGAGGGGCTCAAGCTATTCTCCAAAGCCCCTGAAGGCAGGACAAGAAGCAATGGATGTAAGCTAATCAAGGAGAGAACCAACCTAGAACTAAGAAGAAGTTTCCTGACAGTGAGAACGTGGAATGGCTTGCCTTCAGAAATTGTGGTTGCTCCATTGCTGGAGGTTTTTAAGAAGAGACTGAACAATGACTTGTTTGGAACACTACAGGGTCTTCTGTTTGAGCAGAGGGTTGGACTAGAACAGTGTTTCCCAAACTTGGCTATTTTAAGGTGCATGGACTTCAACTCCCAGAATTCCCCAGACAGTATGACTGGTTGAGGAATGCTGGGAGTTGAAGTCCATACATCTTCAAAGGGTCAAGTTTGGGAAACACTGGACTAGAAGATCATCCAAGGTCCCTTCCAACTCTATTATTCTATGAAATGGTCTAACTCGCACTTAAAACACTGACCCGTACGTAGATTGGCATTACCAGGCGTAGTTTTGCACCTAGACATAACCTGCTTCCCCTTTCCAAAATGGCTACAAGAAAACACACAATGTTTTGGTCAACACTCGGTTGGCCAACACTCGGATGGCCAACACTCGGTTGGCCAACACTCAGTTGGTGTTGGCCAACTGAGTTTTTCAACCTAGCTTCCAAACTAGAATAGAGCGTCTTAAGCTTAGGACCTCCAGAGTGGTTGAAATGGTCCATTGCTCTGACGTTTTGTGAACAAAGCAAACGCAATGCAATGGAACCAAGCCGTGAGCAAAGAAGAACTTAGCACGAAGTAGGAAATCTCAAGGAGAGATTCAACCTGGAAATAAGGAGAAATTTACTGACAGTGAGAGCCATCAACCCATGAAACAGAAGCTGCCTTCGGAAGTTGTGGGAGCTTCATCACTGGAGCCTTTCAGGAAGAGATTGGACTGCCATCGGTCAGAGATGGTGTAGGGTCTCCTGCTTGGGCAGGGGGTTGGACTAGATGACCTACAAGTTCCCTTCCAACTCTATTAATCTGTATTAAACCCAGCAAATGGAGGGAAAAAGAGTTTACTTTAGGCCAGCAAACGTTAATTTTTAAAATTAATGTTAATTCTAGAGGACTGCCGTGATTTAAGCTTGTTTTAAATTATTTTGGTCAGCTCGTTTTTGAGTTCTTTTTAGGAGAAAATTGGGAATAAAAGGATTTTGAATAAGCAATTCTTTTCTTCCTCATAGCTGTCCCGGAAAAAGAGAATGAAAACTTCAAGGCTGCTTATTCACATTATCCCAAAGAGAAGTCGGGCATATCTGCAAATCAGGAAAATGCGACAACAAGCCCTTCATCTCTAAGAAATGAGCAGACAGTGAAAACATTTGGTACCAGCGAAGTAAAATACAAAATCAGCTCTCAACCCTACGCTGCGTTTTTATTTTGCAAGACATCTGGAGATGGCTCTTAGCAACCTGCCAAATCCTTACAAAAGCTGATCTAATTAACAGATGTTTAGAAGATAAATTTCACTGCACTTTGCACAGCATTCACTCTAACTGCCTGTCAACTGTTTAACAGTGAAATTATATGGAGCCCTTTTGCTGTATAAAGAAGATTATAATTTTCCTCTCACACTAGACTGACAACAGCATGGTATTATTTCTTACCCGTTATTTGTATGAGTAACTATTAGCAGTAGAATTCCCAAAGAAACAGGACAGAATCGGGCATTAAAAACGTCAACTCACTTGTACAGTTTTAATATTCACTGTTTAAAGTGGCCATTTAAGACAACAAAGAGTTATGTTAACTCAGTTTTCTCTTCAACTGCTTGCTTTTGAAACAGCTTATGGATAATGATGATGATGATGATGATAATAACCAGACTTGAACATTTTGACTCTACAAAAAACCACTTTACTCGGAACAGCTTACATCCTCCGACAATACCTTAACAGTTCCTAGGTCCTTGGTTAGGACTCGAACTGAGCTATTAATCAGCCTCAAAGGCTGTGAATCTCACTACAGATTAACCAATAATAATAATAATAATAATAATGGTCCTTGGTTAGGACTCGAGCTGCTGAGCTATTAACTAGCCTCAAAGGCTGTGAATCTCACTACAAATTTAATAATAATAATAATAATAATAATAATAATAATAATAATAATATCATCATCATCACCACCATCATCATCATCATGGTACCAGGAGATCCCAGGGTCAAAGAAAAAGAACTGGAAAAAATCACGAAATATCGTGACCTGGCCATCAAAACTAAGCGATTATGGATGAAACATGTAACAGTGATACCCATTGTCATCGTGGCACTTGGTACCATGTCCATGAAGTTTGCAAAATACATCAAGAAGTTGCAGCTTCTTGCTGTAGCACCAGTGGAGGTGCAAAAGATTGCACTACTCGGAACAACATACATTTTAAGAAGATACTTGGTTGATACCTAGGATGTTGGCAGCAACCCGTATCAACCATCAGAGCCAGTCAATGATATTTGTGATACATAATAATAATAATTGTTATTATTATTTTAAACATAAAATAGGAGAAAGGACGAGTGAGAGCTGTAAGATGTCTTATGGATACCTTAATGGGAAAAGGGATAGAATCAAGATCATGTGAAGGGTTAATACCACTTTATAAAGCCTTGTTAAGGCCACACTTGGAATACGGCATCCAGTTTTAGTCGCCACGATGTAAAAGAGATGTTGAGACGCTAGAAAGAGTGCAGAAAAGAGCAACAAAGAGGATTAGGGGACTGGAGGCTGAAACATATAAAGAATTGTTGCTAGAATTGGGTACGTTTAGTTTGATGAAGAGAAGGACCAGGGGAGACATGAGAGCAGTGTTCCAATATCTCAGGGGCTGCCACAAAGAAGAGGGAGTCAAGCTATTTTCCAAAGCACCTGAAGGCAGGACAAGAAGCAATGGATTTAAGACTGTCATGATTCATGACCATAATGGGCAGGTTGTAACTCAAGGATGCTGCTGTTAAGACACTGAAGGTACATTTAAGGATACATCAGGCAAGGGAAGTCATAGCTGGAAGCTGACCTACTGTCGCGTTCGAAGTGCGCTTCTGCTGTTGCAACTATTTTCGCTTCTCAAGTTTGTTAACGAACTAGGGGGGAGGGAAGGGGGAAATAATGGAATGTAAGCTCCAGACATCAAGAAGGCAAACTGTGGGAGCCAAGGACACTTCAGCAGGTGGCTAAAAAAACCTCAGAAACACTTTCTCATAACAATACAATGACATTCCATTGGACAATGTGACCGGCACGAATAGGGGGAGGGAGAATTCTGTACTTTTTAATTATACGGCATTGCGCGGGAGTTAGCTAGAGCCGTTTTGGCCTTAAACCAGTGCCAAAATGATGTACTCAATGAAGTTTTGCCTAAAGAGATTGGACCGTCTCGACTGTGCTTGCTCAGTTGGGTTCGTCGGTCAGCACCTTGACACCTACCTCTTTCATGAAGGCTTTCCCAAGGCGCAAGACTTTTGCGAAGAGAATGGGATCGTGGGAGAGATGCGGGCCGAGATAGCAAAGCATGTTGAACACTTCTTTCCTTAAGTCTTCAAAATGTTCGACTGGCTTTGGGGCTCTCTTGTTTTGCAAAGGGGGGACTGGGGTTCCTTTGGCACCTTTGAGGACTCCGACTCTGAAACAAGAAAGGAAAATTCTTTAGAAGATTCTTTAAATGTGAGGTTTTGGGGAGAGCTTCTCAAAAACACCAGCCGGGGCAATAAGAGAACCCTTTTCCAAGCCAAAGGCGTGAGGAACAGGTGTCAAACTCAAGGCCTGCAGGCCAGGTCCAGCCTGCCTTGTAGGCTGCTTAGATCTGGCTCGCGAGGCCGCCCTGGAAACAGCGAAGGACCAGCTCGCAGCTTGGGAGGGCTGCGGATGGTGATGTCGAGCTGACCATGCCCACCTGCCCCCCCATCCCCAAAGGTCAAACACAACCCTGATGCGGCCCTCAATGAAATTGAATCTAAGGTTGATGGATCAGAACCATCCTCTGCTACCACTGTCGAAGCGTGAATCAGCCTCGTTCCTCCCCTGGGGAAACTGTAATTAATTAGAGGTGAATGGATCTTGTTTTCCATGGTGTATACTCTCAAAGGAAGAAAACCCGAAGTATACATCCTAAGAAACATTTTTATTATAAAAGTAAAAAAACTAGCTAACTACATTTTACCGGTAGTGATACCTCAGAGACGGACAAAAGAAGAAGTAAATCAGGAAGTTAGAAAGAAAGAAAGAATGTAGAAATGCACAGTAGTTCAAAAATCACAAGATAGTGTTATCTCTGTTGATAAAGGTCTCTGGCAAGCTACCGTAATGTTCAGAATGTAAGATCAGCTGGCAAATACAAATAACGCAGTGACAAGGTTGACTCAGTCTTTCTGTCAGGCCTGGAAGCCATCTTTTTTGTTGGGCCTTCAGGCCTGCCACATGTAGTACTGTGGGAAACTGGGAGGGGGGATTGTATGGAGCCAGGGTGATATATAGTCATAACATTATTCCTTTCTCAGAAAGTCAAGGTCATCTTGCCCTGCTTCTGGGTGGCTGGAACTGGGAGGCATCTCCAGTTGGGATTGTGCTTGGACTGCACCATGTGATGGACATGTGGGTGCTGGGCAGGGACTTGGACTTGGACTTTCCTTTGGGTGGGGAAAACCTTGAAGCTGTCAGATTCGGGTTTGCCCAGATCTGCCAATATGACATCTCTTAATAAAATGGAACTTTGAGGAAACTCAAGCCTCGGAGTTTTTGTTTGTTACTTGGAACCCTGACACCTGGCTTGAGGAGTAAAAAAAATACTGATAAACTCTCCCACCACTCTCTCAGACACGAATTCTAAAACCACGGAAGTTTGAATCAAGGAAGCCTAAAATGACGCGGTTCGGGAAAATACGCACAGTGCGTCTCGTTTATTCAATTTTATTCGGCATGCAGACCCCGTTCACCTTCGATAGAGAGGCTCAATCATCACATGGAGAAGCTGGCAAAGAGCGAGAGCGATAGGTTTGTGTGAAGTTGCGTAAAACGGAGGCATCTGGTCCATAATGCTTTGCGCATGCTGCCAATCACCGATTTTTAACATGGCTTCTAATAAACCCAGTTTCTGGTTATCTGGTGGCTGAAAAAAAATAACCAAGCAGAGGAAATTATTCTTTTTTTAGAGCAGAAGTGCAGTTTCTCCCAAGACTATCACAGAAAGCATGTTTCCAAAAATACCTGTATATTAATTACAGTTTTTCTATTCTTCAAAATTAGGGCTAAATATATATATGGATGGATGGATGGATGGATGGATGGATGGATGGAGATAGATAGATAGATAGATAGATAGATAGATAGATAGATGATGGATGGACAGATAACAGATAGAGAAAGAGAGAGGATGAATAGATAGACAGATTAATAGAGGATGGATAGACAGATAAGAGGATGGACAGAGAGGATGGACAGACAGATAGAGGATAGATAGAGAGGATGGATAGACAGATAAATAGGGGATCGATAGATAGATGATATAGCTATAAAAACCAGGTGCCTGATTAAACCATACAGTTCCTGAAATGCAGGTAGTCTTTGACTTAGGACCACAACTGGCCCAAAATTTCTGTCGGGCAGCGACAGTTATTAAGTGACTTTTGCCCCACAATACGACACTTTCTCAGCACGGTTGTAAAGTGAATCATTGCAGCTGTTTAGTCAGGAACACGGTTGTTAAGTGAATCAGGCTTTCCTAGTTGATTTTGCTCGTCAGAAGGCCACAAAAGGGGATTGCGTATCATGACCTCGAAACCGTCATAAATATGAATCGGTCGCCAAGTGACTGAATTTTAATCGCGCAACTGTGGGGAGGCTGTAACAGTCGTTAAGTGTGAGAAACGGTCGTAAGTCCCCTTTTTCAGTGCCATTGTAATTTCAAACAGTCACTAAGTTAATGGTTGTAAGTCGAATGCCAGCTCTATAGACGGTATATATTTGGGGTGTGAGCAGCCTGGTATAAGAGATGGAGTATGAGACCCCAGCTCTATCAGGAGAGGAAATATTTTATATTCAGTTCATGTTTCTTTCTCTCTGGGGACAAAATAGAGAAGACTCCTTTCCCATCATCCACCTCTTCGCTGCAAGTCAAAGCAAAACCGATTTGCACCGGAACTGTGGTATAATCATGGCATGTTAAGCCAGCTGCTAGATCGCGTACTAGGAAAACTCTGTCTAACCGTATTTGCTGGATGATCAGCGCCTTCAATCGGATTTCACGGCAGGAAGTCTGCGTGGCTGGAACTCACCTTTTCCATTTTCTCCTCTTCCTTCTCCTTTTCTTTCTCTTTCTCTTCCGTCTTTTCGGATGAGAGCACAACCATGGTAAGTTTCCGTACGATTAGTTTCGCCTCCCCGATTTCCCGTCTGTGTTCCTCGAGGATAGCGTGGTCGGATGGCAGGAGCTAGAGAGGCAAATCTGAATATTAGCTTTCACATACTGGCTCTCTCTTTTGAGTAATATAATGGAACTCGTCAACTTTTAAACGCGTCAACTTTGGTACTCAAACACCTTTTGATGTGAGCACCTGGTCCTTGTACTCATTGTTTGCTACTTAATGCACAAGCTAGAACTTGTGTCAGCTGCCTTATGACTCACTACATTATTCCTTATGGGAAAGAAATGGTTTGCTACTCAGCAGGAAAGTACTCATCAGGAAGAGCCGTGGTAGTGCAGTGGTTAGAATGTAGTACTGCAGGCTACTTCCGCTGACTGTCACCTGCCTGCAATTTGGCAGATTGACTCAGGCTCAAGGTTGACTCAAGCCTTCCATCCTTCCAAAATCAGTAAAATGAGGATCCTATTGCTGGGGGCAATAGGCTGACTCTGTAAACCGCTTAGAGAGGCCTGTAAAAGCACTGTGAAATGGTAGTCTAAGGGTTGTTGCTATTTTCCTTCCTTCCTTCCTTCCTTCCTTCCTCCCTTCCCTCCCTCCCTCCCTCCCAGTGGTTAGAATGCAGTATTGCAGGATAATTCTACCCACTGCCAACAGTTCCATCTTGACTAGCTCAAGATTGACTCACCTTTCCATCCTTCCGAGGTCGGTAAAATGAGGACCCAGATTCTTAAAGACAATCTGATGACATTGTAAACCGCTTAAAGAGGGCTGTAAAGCACTGCAAAGCAGTATATAAATCTAAATATTATTGCCATTGCTATCGTATTTGGTACTCATCATACCTCCTGGAACCTCTTAACAATGAATACCGAGGTACCACTATATCAGGAATAACACAGATTTAGATCCAACCTTGGAGTGGCAAATGCAATGGAGAAGACCTGTCCCAAGAAGTTTTAATTTATTATTATTTATTTGATCTCTATAGCTGCTCATCTCAGCAAACAACTCTGGGAGGATCAGGATAGAACTCAAATAACAGTCCAAATCTGTACCAATACAGTACGGTTAACCCTAATCAATATTAATTCAATATATGCATACCAAGGAGAGAGATTATGCAGTAAAAGAAATAGCACTTAGCAATAGCACTTAAGACTTATATAGCACTTTACCGTGCTTTATAGCCCTAAGCAGGTTACAGAGTCAGCCTATTGCCCCCAACTATCTGGGTCCTCATTTTACCCACCTCGGAAGGCTGAGTCAACCTTGAACCTGGTGAGATTTGAACTGCCAAATTGCAGGCAGCCGGCAGTCAGCAGAAATAGCCTGCAGTACTGCACGCTGACCACTGCACCAATGTTACGTTTTTCAGATTTCTTTCCTAAGTATGAGAGGATGGCTCAGTCTTTATGCAGACTGTAAATATGCTCCTAAAGCACGGATTAAGACAGAAAAGCCCCACATTTGGGAGAGATTATCTTCTGCACTTAACGGAACGTAGAATTGGTTGCTAAGCACAAAATAAATAACTTACATGCACATAAAGATCTTCCAGATCTATTAAATTGTGTTGTAAAAGGATTGCAGCGACTCTGTACAAAGAGACCGGGGTCTCTCCATTTGGTTCCTGGAGAGGAAAAAAAAATATTTTTAGGATAAATGGTTATATTATTAAGATCATGTCAGTTTTATGAGGTTTTTTTTAAAGGTTTAAGTCAGGAATCCCCAACTCCTGGACCACGTCCTACTACTGAGCCGTGGCCTATTCGGAATTGGGCCACGTGAGTGGTTAGCTGGAGCAGATGTGTGCAGTTCAACTTGCATGAGCAACGGGCTGGTGGGGACTCACGTGTGCTGGCCTACTCCTTGACTGAGGACTGCATGGGCGTGCCGGCCCACCACTCGTGCAAGGGCTGCGTGTGTGCGCTCACCGTTCACGTGGTTCAGTTCCCCTTTCCCTCCCCCAGCCAGGCCACCAAGCCACAAAGGTTGGGGAACACGGGGTTAAGTCATCTTATTTTTTTTATTATTTTTTTTAATAAGAATTTACACAGCCTAACACTGAATCGAAGGACGATCGCAGCTGTTTGAAAACGCCTTCTCGTTCCTTAGCATCAAAACTAATCTTGACATAGCAAACACACACCCACGCAACACCTACACAGAAGTATATTGTTTTTTCTCTCCCTTTTAATGCAGGTAGTCCTCGACTTACGACAGTTTTGCTTAGCGGCTGTTCAAAGTTATAACGGCGCTGAAAAATGGGAGTTATGACCAGTTTTCACACTTACAACCATGGTCATGCGATCAAAATTCAGATGCTTGGCAACTGTCTCATATTTATGACCGTTGCAGTACCCCGGGATTCATGTGATCCCCTTTTGCTGCCTTCTGATAAGCAAAGTCAATGGGGAAGCAAGTTACGCTTAACGACGGTTTGACTAATTTTAAGAACTACGAAGATGGACTCTGCAACCGTGGCAAGGAACATCGTAAAATGGGGGCAAAACTCGCTTAACAAATGTTTCACTTAGCGACAGAAATGTTGGGGTCAACTGGTCATAAGTTGAGGACTACCTGCATTTCATAGTAAGCAATAAATCACTGAGATAAGGGAAGGATTTTAAGCCGTGAACTTCTGTGGTACCTGATAAAACTTGAATTTGAATCCAAGTATATGGCAGAGTGTTTGAGGTTCACACATATACATATACGACTCTATCAAAGGTACAAAAAATTCATCATATTCTGGTCGACATTCGTAGACTTCCAAGATAATATCCAAAACTCGGTTAGGATCCAGGTTAAAACATCCTATTAAACAGATGGGAATTATAAAAATATTACTTTTATTCAACTAAGCAAACAACATTAAGAAAGTATGGTCCTCTATTAATTTATCAAATGTCTTCAATAGTCATTAATATCAGGAATATTTTTTTAACCTGGGAAACTGTACGTTATAGAGGAAAGTTCAAGAATGTAGACTTGGGAGACAAGAGTGGAGTGGAGTGGAGTGGAGTGGAGTGGAGTGGAGTGGAGTAGAATAGAATAAGAACAGAACAGAACAGAACAGAACAGAATAGGAGACTAGAATAGAGACTAGAATAGAATAGAATAGAATAGAATAGAATAGAATAGAATAGAATAGAATAGAATAGAATAGAATAGAATCTCAAAACGTAGTCAATCTAAGATTTACAGTAATATAGGGAAAACTGCAACTAGAGAATTTGTCTCAGAAAACATGACTTACCTATTAAAGATTTAATATTTTCCAGGATCAATTCACTAGTGATATTTCCAGATAAATCTTGTCCCAGTTCAGCAATCAGTTTTGCATAACCTTCGTTTTCTTCTCTTAATAAATTAAATTTCTGTTGCTTATAACTACAGTTCAACGAATAAAGAAGACAGAAAGCATGAGTGTTAGAAAATTAGAAGATGGAATAAACTGGCAAATTTTCTGCTTCACTTGTTTAATAAATTTATATGGGCGCCCAGCTCAAAAAAAATGCCACTCCGGGCAAGTCACTATAAACAAGAACTCTATTTTAAAAAACCACTGTGATTTTTAAAAAAATATTTTTTTTATACACAAGGTATACAAAGGCACAAGGTATAAGAGAGGATAAATGTTAATTGAAATAAGGGGGCTAGCTCAAAACTCAGGGATCCTCTGAGATCCCCCCCCCCCTCGACAGATGACACAGCTAGGTCTTGTGGGATTTCATTAAGAGGGATGGAGCTTTGCAGAATGTTAAGAACATACTTACAAAAGTTTTGTCTTTATTTTCACAGATTTCTGATTAAACTGCTGGGACTGCTTGATGAGCCCTAACGATTCCAGAGTTTCTGGATCCAAACGCTCTTTTAATATAGTATCGGAAACCAGGTTCTGAAAAGAAAGGGAAGGCGAGTTTTGTCAGTAACTGGATCTGACCTTATGTTATCTTTCCATAAGGACGACCCTCTATCCAAGACAAGCATAATAAGTGTCAGGGTTCCATCGGATGCCCTAATTAAATCATGAGCCTTGAGCCAAGCTTCAAAAGAAATCTAGTTATTTATTAGGAGCTTCATGTCAGTGTTCCCAAGTGAAGCCAACTCTGACCCCACATAATTTACGCCTCAATCATGAACCTGTTTCACCCCTCCCCCCAGTGTCATCAATCACATTCACCAATGGAGCAATTTCACTGGTTATAAAGATCACTCCACTCCGGTCACTCTGGGTAACCCTGGGAGACAGCCTTGAGAAAAGTATGTCTGGAATGTACTCCTGTCTTTTTTTTTTTTTTTAATTTGATTTTATGCCTCCCTCCTCCGGAGACTCAGGGCAGCTTACAATGCGTTAAGCAATAGCCTTCATACTTTTGTATATTTTACAAAGTCAGCTTATTGCCCCCACAAACTGGGTCCTCAATTTACCTAGCTTAGAAAGGATGGAAAGCTGAGTCAACCTTGACCCTGGTGAGATTTGAATTACTAATTGCAGACAGCTGGAGTTAAATTACAATGCATTAGTCTGCTGAGCTATCCAGGCTCCTTTGGCTGCCATGCTGCTTCATCTGTTTCCCATCCCCCTTGTCTATGGCAACTTGAGAGCAGGCCAGGAATGCTTTACAAGTTGACAATAAGGACAATTAAACGGAGGAGGTCAGGAGAATAATTAAATCTGATGCGGTGTCATTTAATCCTGAATTAAGATTCAGAATTACAGTTGGGAATTTGGTGGTCATCCAGCTCTAATCCGATGTTCAGCAGAGGTGTTTCTGTTATAAATTGGGCAGTATTAAAACAATAAAATGTCCTAAACATTTCCAACATATACATTTGGACAACTTCTCCTTAAAATTTTTAAAAGCAAATAAAGAATAACTCACCAAACAAGCCAACACCAGCTGCATGAACTGGTCTCTTTTGCTCTTTTCTTCTAAACAACTGGTTTCGATGTCTATAAAACCAACAAACAGCATCTGATTATTAAGGGCTCATATTCATCACGAAAGTCACAGTCCAATTTTTGGACTGTCAAATATTTATTTTATTTTATTTGAGAAAGCCTAGAAACTAGTGAATGAGATTTCACTGAACTATGGCTGTGAAACATCTTGATTTACGTAGAAAAAGCCTCGCATAAAGAATGATGCACATAAAAACCTACGAAAATAAAATAAAATAAATATTTGACCGTTACATGGCGGAGTCATGAAATGAGGGCGTGGCTGACTGATGAAGGCAAATAAGCCAGAAATAGATCTATCTCAGTCTCTCCTAAATCTCCAAACAGACAGCATATATATCTGTGTATTTGTATATCTATATATCCATATCTTCCTAAATATGTGGATGCTTCTTCAGACTTCATTATTCCTCTGTCAAGGGCTAAAATTTCTTTTTGCAATCCTCAGCCCTTATGAAGACAATGATGGGTTTGAGCAAATCCTTTAATATATGCCTTTCAAAACAAATCACTCAAATCTTTCCTATGGATTCTTCCTCAAAACTGTTAAAAGCAGCCACACTGAGATAAGGAAGGAGACCTACCTAATATACAGAATACATCAGCCAGAATGGAAGGCATATCATCCCGAAATTCCTGTTAAAAGAAATTATTAGATAAGAAACATTTTTTTTTGTAAAAAAAAAATACTGCAGATAAAGGCGATTTATAATCCTAGGGCTGCAAGGGACTTTGGAGGTGTTCTACTCCAACTCCTGCTCAAGGCAGGAGATCTTATACCTGTTGTGGTCCGCCAGCAGCCTGCGGAGCTGTCAGTGGAGGTGGACAGCGATGAGGCTGAGGAAGAACAGGGGCCAGTCCTGGAGACTGGGGAAGACCCAGATGAGGGCTCTGTGTCGGAGGCAGAGATGGGGCCAGGGCCATTGGGGAGTGATGTGCAGACTTCGGAGCCTCCAGAGGCTGACAACAGAGAGGCAGAGGAACAGGAGGAGCCTGTTCCTAGTGCACGTATGAGAAGAGCTGCCAGAAGGCAGGAGCAGCTAAAGCCGAGAGGACGACTCGGGAGTAGGGCCAAGAGATGATTGGCCCTTCCCATAAGGCTTAAAAGACCAGCAACGGCTTTTGGCCTCTTTGCCGGAAAACAGAGAGTTCAGATATTTGCTTTGTGTTTGTGTTTTTAATACTGCCCAATTTATAACAGAAACACCTCTGCTGAACATCGGATTAGAGCTGGATGACCACCAAATATTTCTTTCTTGTCAGCGTCTTCTGTTCCTGAACTGTTGCCAAGAAAAGCCTTTGGCAGTTTGCCTAATAGGTCAGAGATAAACTGAAGGATGGTGTTTTGAGGACTTTGCTTTCATTTAATTTGGAATACGTTGAGAATGCGTTAATTCTCAGCTGTTTTAATAAAATCTGTTTGTTTTTTGGAACTGTTTTGCATTTAATATTAACTATGTGGGCCTGGGTCACAACAATACCATCCTGGTCAAATGGCTGTCCAATTTCTACAGGTGGTCCTCAACTTACAACAATTCATTTAGTGACCGTTCAAAGTTACAACACCACTGAAAAAAGGAATTTATGACCGGTTTCCACACATCACATGATCAAGATTCAGACATTTGGCAACTGACTCATAGTTATGACGGCCGCAGCGTCTTGGGATTGTCTGATCCCCTTTTGCGACCTTTCAACAAGCAAAATCAATGGGGAAGCCAGATTAACTTATCCACCGGGTTACTAACCGGATGACCGCAGTGATCCACTGAACAACTGTGGCGCAAAATGGGGCACAATTCACGTAACAAATGTCTCGCTTAAGAATGGAAGTTTGGGGCTCAAGTTGCGGTCGTAAGGTCCAAGGACTACCTATATGTTGGCAAATGGCTTCGGAAGAGATCATCAGCCATAAACCACTGTAACAAATGAACTGTTTTAAAGTAACAGAGTTGGAAGGGACCTTGGAGGTCTTCTAGTCCAACCCCCTGCTTAGGCAGGAAACCCTATACCACTTCAGACAAAGGTTATCCAACAACATCTTAAAAGCTTCCAGTGTTGGAGCATTCACAACTTCTGGAGACAAGTTGTTCCACTGGTTAATTGTCCTCACTGTCAGGAAATTTCTCCTAGGTTGCTTCTCCCCTTGATTAGCTTCCACCCATTGCTTCTTGTCCTACCCTCAGGGGCTTTGGAGAATACTTGACTCCCTCTTCTTTGGGGCAGCCCGAGATATCGAAACACTGCTATCATGTCTCCCCTAGTCCTTCTTTTCGTTAAACTAGACATACCCAGTTCCTGCCACCGTTCTTCTTATGTTTTAGCCTCCAGTCCCCTAATCATCTTTGTTGCTCTTCTCTGCACTCTTTCCAGAGTCTCAACATCTTTTTTACATCATGGCGAGTGCAGTATTCCAAGTGTGGCCTTACCAAGGCATTATAAAGTGACATTTTTAGGTGTTTAAGAGTGATAGCTGCCTCAGAAAACATCAGTCCCAAAGAAATAAATAAAACGCCCTTAACCTTACAACTCAGACCTATTAAATTTAGGGCATGACGCCAGTTGAATTAAAAAACTGACTTCAGTGGCAAAGTTGAGTGTGATAGCAGATTTAACTATTTAACCATTGCTTCTAAATGAGGAGCATTTCAAAGTGTTTTTTTTCCCCTTGAGCAGGGCTGGCTTTCCAACTACTTTGATTTGAAGGCTAACAGTAGCGACCGCTTAATTAAAGTGCAGATCTGAAGCGTTAAACATAAACCATGGCCAGGTTTTCTGAGTCCCCAAAGCTGAACTTAATTACATCAAAATGGACGTGAATCAGTAACAGCTTCTAGCATAATAGGCTTGAAGTTAATAGGTTAATCATCCGGTCTTTTCCCTTAAGAACTTTTTGTTTCAGCCATCTTGAAAGAAGAATGATGAAAGAACTTCATTTTCTAAATATCTGGTTTTCTTCTTGACTTTTAAAATGAACTTTTGCACCATAAGGTTTGGGTTTTTTTGTTTTTTTTAAAGTTTGCCTGCCACCAAAATTAAAGCGGTATTATAGGTTTAGGAGGTTGTTCCTCAAGCTGGGGAAAAGAGCCTAGAATTTACGTTGCTAAGTGAGGAGCTTTGACCCATTTTACGACTTTTCTTGCTGCGTTGCTTAAGCGAATCATGGCAGTTGTTAAATTAATAACAGGGTTCTTCTAATTGTCCACACGAAGTGCCAGATGTCTCCCCACCAAAGTGGTACCTATTTATCTACTTGCGTGGAACATTCCCCCCCCCCCCCCCCCCCCCCCGAATTGCTAGGTGGGCAGAAGCTGAGAGGCAAATGACGGGAACTCACTCCACCAAGCTGTGCTAGGATCTCGAACTGCCGGGGCAAAGACCATCTCCGGCATCATGAAGCCAGTGATCCACCATGCCTTCAATTCCCACTAAATTGGACTGCATCAAGCTAAAGATGGTTGCTTCAGGAACCACCTTAGTACAAATAAATACTTACTATAATATCATTAAGAACATTTGATGCTTGGTCATGCTTTAGATTTCCCTTGATAACGTGATACGCAAGCTCATAGAGGGCCTGCTGGACGCCTAGAAGACAAGACAAAGGGGGACTGAATAATATAGTCAAAGGAATATTACTGATACATGTTTCAAAACCACACTAGTAAAAAAATTTGTATTTCACTACTGGTTTGACCTCAGTTACCCAAGGCTTTTGCTCACCTCTAAAAGTTGCATTTTCAGAAAGAGCGCGACACAGCTGCAAGCTGAAAGGAAATGAACATTGTTTAGTATTTATTTATTTATTACATGTATTTATATGTATCAGTATCCAGAACTGATGAAGGGTTTGCCTAGGGAGATCTATTCTTGTGGCTATTCATAATATTTTAATGTTCAATCAAACGCCAGGGACAAATCAAAAGGAAAATAATTAGGTCAATTTCCTGAGAAAAGGATGCCACTACACAGCTACCTATTTGTGGCTGATTAAAGGTCACAATACGCTAGGCCATTACATTATTATGGTCTGTAATTCATTAAAACACCTTTCTTTGTAAGAAATATATTCAGACCTAGGAAATGCTTGAAAGAAAATAAGAACTGTGCCTTTTGATTGTTACACACAACTGGAATGTTTACTCCCTTAATATTTTGAATATAGAGTTGAAAAGATGACATAAGGCTTTAATGATAATGAGCAATTTAGGTTAGTTTTAAGTACTGTAGCAGAATGACATACTCTGCATATGTACTGGAGATACCTTTTTAGATGCCATCAAAACCTGATTGCTTTTTTAAGCGAATAAAGATTTTGTGGAGTTTTTTTTTAATTACAACTTCGCCAGCAAGAAAACACTTCTAATTACAGAATGCTGTAACAATCTAAACATTGGCAGAATTGCTAAATTTCAGATGTAAAGCTTCAATGATTGCATTTTAAGTTGCATTTTCATATTAGACATTTTGATCTGGACAACCTACTTTTAAAAGCCTTTTATTCAAATGGAACATCTGTGGACTTGATGCTCTGAAGGCTGAATTTTGTTTCTTTAAAGTAGTACATCTAAAATTTGAGCTCTTAAATCCAATCTGATGTTCAGAAATTAACACTTCACTACACAATCAAAGGTCTAATTATGAAGAACCATGGATTCTCTTCTAAATTTTGAATCTCAGGCAGTTTCTCAGAGATTCTAAGAATCTACTAGCAGTTTCTAAGCAAATTTCCGCTTAAAGACAAACTCACTCTGTTTTTGAAGTTTTACACAAAGTGAATTTGTCTTTAAGCAGTATTTTTAAACATACCGAGCAATTTTCTACTAGCATAAAAGGGTTCTTTGGACATTCTTTCCTAGAAACTAAAATAAAATCAACATTTGTCTGCATTTTTTGCTGTAATAAGTACGAAAGAAAAGTACTGAAATTGACCATCATGTAAAATTATGGCGGGATTGCTATTAATCATAGCCTGTCACTACTTATAGCAATATTCACAACTGTCATCTAAGCCAGGCAAACAGCTGTTCTATTAATTGAGAAAGCAGTTAGGAAAGAGAGTGGGTGAAAAAAAAAATGAGGGAGATTGAAACAGTCGAGACAAAGTGGTGCTTGACCAAAGTTGCTTTGAAGTTTTGTTATTGTTAATGTGACGCAAACAACAATGATCCACTCCCTAATTTCTACCAGATGAATACAATGGCTGATCGTAAAAGGCCACTGATTATAGATAGTCCTCGATTTACAACCAAGCCCAACATTTCTGATGTTAAGTGAGTTTTGCCCCATTTATTTATTTATTTATATTTACACACACACACACACACACACACACACACACACACACACACACACAAATGTATATATGTATATATATTTATACAGTATTGGCCAAAATTGTGAAAACCTTTTGGGAAAAGAGTATTTTCTAAAACTAGCTAATAACATCACTTTTTGGGGGGGGGGGGAGTAGTACCATAAAATTATATATCAATGGAAAGATAATTTAATCAAGAATATAATGCAATAACTTTTATGAAGGGTTTGCTATTAAAATAGCAGTTACAGTATAAAGAAGAAAAGTGGAACACGTAGAAAAAACGAGATATACAAAATTATCACCATGTCAGTTAATACTTAGTTGGGTAACCTTAAGCATGAATTACAGCCTTACAACGTCTTCCCGTGGAATGAACCAAGTCTTTTAGTTCTGCAGCTGTTATAAACCAAGATTGAAGGATTGCTTCTATTAACTGGGTTTTATTGCTGGGTGGCTTCTGACTAACACGTTTCTTTAGTCAACTCCATAGATTTCCAATTGAGTGAAGGTCTGGGCTATTCCCAGGCCATTTCAGCAGTGGACTAGGATTATCTTGAAACTCCAAGAAAAAGGTGGTGTTATTAGCCATGAACCCTCAAAAATACAACTTTTCCCAAAAGGTTTGCACAATTCTGGCCACTCCTACACACCCACACCCACGTACATATACATACACATACATACAAACACACACACACACACAAATAATATGTGTGTGTGTGTGTGTGTAAAATTTTGAGAGCAGGGATCAGAATTTCATTTTTAATGTGTGCCAAGGTATTCCCAGAAAAAAGTGACAATAAATGTTATCTTCTCTCATCTATCTTATCTTACCAACTTTCACAGTTGTTAAGTGAGTAACACGGTTGTTAAATGAATCTGGGATCCCCATTAACTTTGCCCATCAGAAGGTCGCAAAAGGGAATCACGCAACCATCATAAATATGAACCACTTGTCAAGCATTTGAATTTTGATCAGGTGACCGTAGAGATGGCTGCAACGGTTGTTAAGTGTGAAAATAGACATAAGTCACTTTTTTCAGTGGCGTTGTATCTTTGAATGGTCACTCAATGGATTGTGGTAGATGAGGACCATCTATATCAGTGTTTCTCAATCTTGGTAGCTTGAAATCCACCTATCTTCAAGCTACCAAGGTTGAGAAACACTGATCTATATTGAAGTGAAGAAAAGAGTTTACAATTGTGTATTCCTCTTAGCCATGAATTCCCATCTTGGGGCTGTAGGATCTGGGATTTTCAAATGATTGGGTCCTTCGTATTTATCCTTTTTATCTCTTCCATTTCAATTGCCCAACTTCCATCTACTAGTTCTCCTCTACTGTAGTGGCCAAAATTGTGGAAACCTTTTGGGAAAAGTGTTTTTTTGAGGTTTGATGGCTAATAACACCACTTTTTTTTTCCAGTTTCAAGATAATCCTATTCTACTGCTGGAATTGCCTGAGAAGAGCCCAGACTAACCCTAACCCTAACCCTAACCCTAACCCTAACCCTAACCCTAACCCTTCACCCAATTGAAAATCTATGGAGCCGACGAAAGAAACTTGTTAGTCATAAACCACCCAGCAATAAAACCCAGTTAATAGAAGCCATCATTCAATCTTGGTTTCACATTAGAACAGCTGCAGAACTAAAAGACTTGGTTCACTCCATGGGAAGATGATGTAAGGCCATAATTCATGCTAAAGGTTACCAAACTAAGTATTAACTGACATGGCGATAATTTTTGTATATCTCATTTTTTTCTATGGTGATCATTTTGTTTTTTCTACATGCTTCACTTTTTTTCTTTCTATTGTAACTGCTATTCTAATAGCAAATCCTCAATAAAAGTTATTGCATTACATTCTTGATTAAATTATCTTTCCATGGATATACGATTTTATGGTACTACCCGAACAAAAAGTGGCGGTATTAACTAGTTTTAGAAAATACAACTTTCCCAAAAGGTTTCCACAATTTTGCCCACTGCTGTACTGTCTTCCCTTCTCTCCATTTTAGCTGAAATTTGCAAGAACAGCACCAACTAGGAAAGACAAATGTCTTCATTTCAAAATTGCCTCGGCAATTGATGAACTCTGTTGGGCTTGTGAGATTTAAAAAAAAAAAAATCCAGAAAAGCAGTAGACGATTTCTTGTATTAACGGCTATATGAACTAATTCAGTATTCTTCAAAGCTTCGGCAACTTTAAAATGTGCGGATTTCAACGTCCAGAATTCCTCAACCAGCATTCCTCAATTTTGGGAGCTGAAATCCACACATCGTTTAAAAGTTGCCAAGTTTGAGAAACAGGGGATTAGATGATGTAAGAAAAATAATCTTGGGGATAATATACACCCTTGAGATCACCACACTGTAAGGTGGAAGTTATGTACACTATATGACTTCTTTCATTAGTGTCAAATCTTTTAGGAACCTAATACCTTACTCATGATGGAATGGGTTTAATTTTGCTCTTTGTTCTCTTTGAAGATTATACACTTGGGTTTTTAGTTTTCCTCTAAGAAAGACCTACTTATAATATCAGAATTAAGGGCTATATTTAAAAAAAAAAACCACAGGTGCAATTCTTCATCAAATACTTTTAAAATTTCTAATGACCAAGTGAAAAAGAGTATAGATTTGCCATTCCTAGTCTGGTGATGATCAAGAGAAGGCAGTTTTAAACAAAAATGAATATATTTGGGCAACTCTGTTCAAGCCTTTTATTAATTCCAAACGAGGAGAAATCAGATAACCTAATCAGGCCTAAAATTACAGGCTCAGCTTAATTACTCGACTTCAGATTAAGAAAACTCCAGATTTTAGCTAACATTTAACTACTAATGCCATCATCCCAAACTGTCACTCTGAATTTCCGCAGGTTATTTTAAATTTTCAAAGGAAGTGCATCAATACTGAACATCTGCTGCACAAATTACCAGCCCAATATCACTGAGCTTCCTTCAAAAATGTAAAATATTCCATGGTGTCTCGGTGAATTCATAGTTCTGTTACATGTTGGAGTTCCTGAGCTATGCTGTTACATCTCGGAGAAACTGCACCAACACCATGAGATACACGAGGGTGGCAGGTACTGAGAAAATTTTGAAACCTCCCTACTAATTCCTCTACACAGGGATTGTAAATAATTGCAGCCTGTTCCTTAATGGAATTATACTTATACTTGGTTTAAAATGCCAATTTCCAGTGTGAATCTGCCTTAGCTACATTGAATCTCGATGCCAATACTCTGCATCTTAACTTCCTTATCAGTCACAATATCCTTTTCCGCAAATGAATGTGATTGGATCCATGTTTTAAAGCGAGATGGGTTTTAAATTGGCATCAGAAGTTAAGGGGACAAATAATACAGCACACGGGAGAGTTGATAATAAGGGGCACTAAGGGAATACTAACTGTTGTGTTTGTGCACAGATAAGTTACATAAACAAGTCCATGCTTCTTATCCAGCTTAACCCTATTTAGAAATGTTCTCCTGCAGAAATATGTGCGTATTAAACAGTTTCCACAGCTGCATTTTCTGGTCGAAATCTTGTCACATAAAAAAATGTCCTTGTAAATTCAGAGGGATCAGAAATATAGCGAAGTGGTAAGTCACTGACCAGTCCATATTTTTAAAGCAACCGATTAAAGAATGATCAAGAACAAACGCTGTTACTAGAAAATACACCAGGATTTGGCCTCTGTTTACATATACGCTTGATGTTTCTAATCCAAATGCACATTTGAGGCCTCCATTAGGAAAAAAAAAAACAACCTAATACTATCTAATGCATCTTTCCATCTGAGAAATCACCGTTAACATTACAGTAGAACTGTAAAGAAGCCGGGTTTATTTGATTTGAAGAGATTAGTGTACATCACTTCATTTATTCATATTAGTTTCTTCTTTACCAATAAAAGCTGCTGAAATAATCCCAATGATTATCAACAGCATGTTAAGTGTTATGTGCAAACCAGTTAATTTGGATTATTCTTGACTAACATATATATTTTGGGGCCTTTAAAAGGAAAATATTACAGGACTTCTGATTGGTGTATCAATCAACCGTAGGTAGACTTGATGGAGAGGAAAAACAGCTTAGAGGGTTTAAATTTACTTATTCATTATAAGTCTTGGTTTCTTAAGGATCCCAGCTTTGTGGGAGATGCAGTACAACTAATGTGTTCTCCGAGGATTTCCTTTGGAAGACTGAATTAAACTGTGGGATTCATTATCTCAGAAAATGAGACAGCTAGCTTCTTTTCTCAGTTGTAGATGGAAATGAAAAAAAAAGCTCTATTATTTTGAATTTTATTAATAGTCTATCAATGTATATAACACAAGACTTTGATTCTGTTTTGGGGGTTTTACTGGTAATACTTATATTCATTTGGTATGTTTTTTCCAAAGTTGCTGTATGTTTCTTATGAACAGCAAAAGGTGGCTTAAAGATATTGCAGTTAAATAGAAACTAGCTGGGATTTGAGCACATTAGCAGCCACTAGTTGTGCCTCCTAATGCGCTCAACGGAAGGAGGCATCCTCTGCATGACAATAGCATACAGTAAAATAAATTAAAATAGATACATGGACAAAGTCTCCATAGTATATTCAGAGGAATGCAAGTTTTACAGGACAATAGTGAACGCCAGAAACAGTTCTCATTGAGCTCAACTGGACATTGTAAGAACATTCCCAGTCCATGTCCCTGATTTAAGGGATTTAACAGAATGACAGTGTTGGAAGGGACCTTGGAGGTCTTCTAGTCCAACCCCTTCCTCAGACAGGAAACCCTATACCATTTCAGACAAATGGTTGTCCAATCTCTTCTTGAAAACCTCTAGTGCTGGAACACCCAACTGATTTTGTTAACTCCACTCTTGTATTCAGACAGACAGACAGACAATCCATTAGTCTTGAAATCTATGGATCACATTAAGAGAATGAGACAAATTATCCCCGAAAAGACTTAAAGGGATATAAAGAATAGAGGGGAGAGGGGGGAGTCCCCTATATTAGCGCTTCATTTTCTTAAGAACATTTCGAAAGATTGCTTTCCTTTCGGTGGATCTTTTTTGCAAGTATGAAGAAGAAACAACTTTGGAAAAGGTACAAAGATGTGGAAGTCAAAATAGGACAAGAGAATCAGAATCAGAATCAAGTTGGAAGGGACCTTGGGGGTCTTTTAGACCAACCTCCAGCTCAAGCAGGAGATCCTATACCATTTCAGACAAGTGGCTGTCCAGTCTCTTCTTAAAAACCTCCAGTGATGAGCGACCCACAACTTCTGGTGGCAAGCCGTTCCACTGGTTCATTGTCCTCACTGTTAGGAAGTTTCTCCTTAATTCCAGGTTGCTTCTCTCCTTGATGAGTTTTCCATCCTTTTTTTTTTCTTTTTCTTACCTTCTGGTGCTTTGGAAAACAAGTTGACCCCCTCCTCTTCGTGGCAGCCCCTCAAATACTGGATTACTGGTTTATCATGCCCCCCACCTTCCTTCTTTCCTCTAGATCAGCCAAACCCAAATCATGAAATGCCATTAGGCTAAGAAGGAGCCCAAGTGACAGATATTTGACAATATCTGGAAAAAGGAGATGAGAGAGAGAGGGAGGGAGAGAGGGGGAGGGAGAGAGAGGGAGATGGTGGGAGGGGAGAGAGAGAGAGAGAGGGAGAAAGAGAGATGGAGGGAGGGGAGAGAGAGGGGGCAGAGAGATGGAGGGAGTGGGGGAGAAAGGAAGGGAGGGGAAAGAGGGAGAGAGATGGGGGGAGGAGGAGCCAGAGAGGTAGAGGGGGAGAGAGATGAAGGGAGAGGGTGAGATGGAGGGAGGAGGGTGAGAGAGAGGGAGTGGGGGAGAGAGATGGAGGGAGAGGCAGAGAGAGAGGGGAGGGGAGAGAGAGAGGAAGGGAGGGAGAAGAAGAGATGAAGGGAGGGGGGTGAGAGAGATGGAGGGAGGGGGAGGAGGAGAGATGCAGAGAGGGGCAGAGAGAGAGGGGAAGGGGACAGAGAGGGAGTAGGGGAGAGAGATGGAGGGAGGGGCAGAGACAGAGAGGGGAGTGGGAGAGAAAGGGAGTGGGGGAGAGAGATGAAGGGAGGGAGAGATGGAGAGAGAGAGATGAGTGGAGGGAGGGGGAGAGGGATGGAAGGAGGGAGGGAGAGGGGGGAGGGGGAGAGAGATGAAGGGAAGGAGAGGGAGAGATGGAGGGAGAAAGGGAGGAAGAGAGAGGGAGGGAGAGGGAGAGGAAAGGAAAAGAGGGGAGAGAAGCGGGTGGGATGCTCAGTGGGGCAGGTGGGGAGGGGAAGGGAAAGAAGAGGGGAGGGGAAGGGACTATTTCCAGGGCTTGGGAGAAAAAAAAAAAGGATGAAAGGGGAGAGTCTCTGTGGCTGCCCAACCTGGACTCTCTTCCCGGCGGGCTGGAAAACTCCAACTCCCAGAATTCCTGCCACCTCGCAGCCAAAGGCAAAGCGGGCTGAGAATCCTGGGGGTTGTAGTGCCAGAGGCCGGGAAGGCGCCTGCCTGCCTGGTGGGGGTGGTGAGTGGGTGGGGGGGGAGAAAGAAGGGGGGGGCTTTGTGCCCAGGGATGGAAAAAAGCAGGGAGGGGGGGCGGGACAAGTGGGGGGGGGGAGGGGGCTCAACTCGACCTGACGGACGGGCGGCCTAGCCGGGCAGGCGGGGGGGGGGGGGGAATCGATCGAAGTCCGCCTCACCCACCCCCCCACCCATCCCCCACCCGCCACCCCGAACTCACAACTCGCTCTTGCCGGATTTCTCCCAGTTGCGGATCCATTCGGCCGGGAGCGCCGCCGCCGCCGCCGCCACCATCACGGATGTCGCCGCCGCCATCTTCCCCGTGTGGCGCGGAGAGCCCGGATGCGAGAACGACGACGGGCCCTGCGAGGTCAGAGGGGACGGCGGAGAACGGCCGCGCGAGGCACGCCGGGAAAGCGAGCCCCGCAGCGCGCAGGAAGAAGAGGACGTGGGGGGGAGGGGGGAGGAGGCGGAGCAAGAGGAGGAGGCGGAGCGGAGGAGGTGGCAGAGGAAAAAGCGGCGGCGGCGGCGGGGACGTCAAACAGCAACCTCAATCTCGCCGAGCCGAAGCGAGGGAGGCGAAGAGGGGGGCAAAAAAAAGAAAGAAAGAAAGAAAGAAAGAAAGAAAGCCGGAGGTAGGTGAACCGCAGAATCAATCAATCCTCATCCGGAGAAGCTTTCCTTTCGTTCGCTTCGCTGTCCGCTAAATGCGGCGCTGGTGGGAAGCCTCGGCGATGGGAACGGGCCGTTGGTTGGAGGGAGGGAGGGATGGGTCGTAAGCCACAAACTGGGCTTAAGGCAAAGCCAGACATGGTGCGGAGGTTCGAGGGACGGTGCATTATGGTCGTCGGGATTTTGAAACAACCCCCCCGCCCCATGATGGGGGGTGATGGTCGGGGTGGTCCGTTATAAGTGGTGGGTCTCCATCTGAAGGACTTTTGAAGGTTTGGGGCTTCTAACACCCAGCCAGCAAATAGTTGACTTGGGGAATTCTGGGAGTGGAAGGCTAGAGGGTTGGACTAGATGACCTAACAAGGTCCCTTCCAACTTTGTTAATCTGTTAAAAAAAAAGAAAGAAAAGTCCCAGCTTCCTAAAGTTGGTGGCAAGACAACGTGCGATGCACGTCCCTAAAGCGTGCAAAACTGGATGGATGTCGGATCAGCCCGTGGTTCAAATCCCCGCAGTACTGCAGGCTACTTCTGTGGATCGCCGGCTGCCAGCAAGTTTGGTAGATCGAATCTCACCAGGCTCAAAGGTTGACTCAGCCTTCCATCCTTCCCAGGTCAGTAAAATGAGGATCCAGATCGGTGGGGGCAATAGGCTGACTCTGTAAACCGCTTAGAGAGGGTTGTAAAAGCACTATGAAGCGGTATATGTCTAAGTCCAAAACTACTTTCCTTCCTTCCTTTTTCCCTTCCCTATCCATCCATCTATCCCAGCTCAAGGTTGACTCAGCCTTCCATCCTTTTGAGGTGGGTAAAATGAGGACCCAGATTATTGGGGGCAAGAGGTTGACTCTGTAAACTGCTTAGAGAGGGGCTGTAAAAGCACTGTGAAGCGGTATACAAATCTAAATGCTATTGCTACTTTCCTTCCTTCCTTCCTTCCTTCCTTCCTTCCTTCCTTCCTTCCTTCCTTCTTTCCTCCCCCCTCCCTCCCTCCCTTCCCTTCCCTATCCATCCATTCCCAGCTCAAGGTTGACTCAGCCTTCCATCCTTTTGAGGTGGGTAAAATGAGGACCCAGATTATTGGGGGCAAGAGGTTGACTCTGTAAACTGCTTAGAGAGGGGCTGTAAAAGCACTGTGAAGCGGTATACAAATCTAAATGCTATTGCTACTTTCCTTCCTTCCTTCCTTCCTTCCTTCCTTCCTTCCTTCTTTCCTCCCCCCTCCCTCCCTCCCTTCCTTTCCCTATCCATCCATTCCCAGCTCAAGGTTGACTCAGTCTTCCATCCTTCTGAGGTGGGTAAAATGAAGACCCAGATTGTTGAGGGCCATAGGCTGACTCTGTAAACCGCTTAGAGAGGGCTGTAAAAGCACTGCGAAGAGGTATATAAGTCTAAATGCTATTGCTATAAGAAACCATGGTTAAGCTCTTACGTTGGCTAGGGTTTAGCATGTTGGGTGAATTCACCTTTTTGGGGCTGCCTGTTTGCAAAGATACCCGGTCAGGGTCTCTTTTTCCATTCAAACCAGCTCATCTCGACCCTCCTTGGCAAGACCTGCCGAGTCAAGGGGGTCCACTTAGGGCTAGGCAATCCAAATGAGCTGTGCATCATGGGTGGGGTAGTTGGGAGGGTGGCAGGACTTGCCAACCCCCAAATTTGGGCCCCAAGGCGATCTTAGGGTGCAATTTTCCTCCAGTCCATGATTCCTTTTTACCTTTTTTTCCCCCCCGATCCTGAGGTTGAAGTCTGTAGAGATTCTCTTATCACCCCAGTCTTGTCCCAAAGGACAAAATGCTTTTTTCGGGAGGCAACTGGATTTTTTTCTTTTCTTTTTCCCCTCTTGAAGAGGTTTCGCTTCTCCTCCAAGAAGCTTCTTCAGCTCTGACTTGGTTGGTGGGGAATGGAAGGATTTATATTCCTTGCAGACAGCTTGGTCCTTTGCATCCTTTTAGAGTCGTGTTTCCCAATCTTGGCTATTTTAAAACGCATGGACTTCAACTCCCAGAATTCCCCAGACAGTATGGCTGGTTGAGGAATTCTGGGAGTTGAAGTCCATACATCTTCAAAGGGTCAAGGCTGGGAAACACTGTTTTAGAGGGTCCTTGAAGGACTTGGGAGGTTTATCTGTGGTCCTCAGGATCACCTGAGGACCACGGATAAAACCCCAAGTGCTTCAACCAATCCTTCCATTGCCCACTATTTTGAAGAGTTGAAGAAGCTTCTTGGATGAGAAGCGAAACCTCTTCAAAAGGAAAAAAACAACAAGAAAGTCCAGTTGCCTCCTGAAAAAAAGAACAAGCGCCTTTGGGACAATCCTGAGGTTGCCATTCCCGAGACAGTGCCAATCCTTCCATTCCCCACTATCCTGTAGAGTTGAAGAAGCTTCTTGGATGAGAAGCGAAACCTCTTCAAAAAGGAGAAAAAAAAACACACAAGAAAGTCCAGTTGCCTCCTGAAAAATAAAACACCTTTGGGATAATCCTGCCATTCTCAAGACAGTGCTCAACTCGGGTTTCAGGACAAGGGTCAGGGGTGGGTGGGGTGGGTAGGTGCGTTTCCCCCTTGCACGACCCTCGCTAATTCGCTTGCAGACGGCATCGGGACCAGCGTGGTCACGCGCGCTCCAAACGTTCCCATTGCAGCGCCGGGAATGATGCAGGCTTTGCACGTGTGAACGCGCTCCGCTCGCTTTCCGGGTCCGCGCGGGGGCCTCCTGCAAAATCCGAGTTGAAGGGGGTCGGGGGAAGCGAGGCAGCAGCCCTCGGGAGACCCTCTCCCACCCATCCACCCATGCATTTTTCCCGGGAGACCCTCCGGATTGCTGCAGCCAGCCGAGTCCTCCGTCCGGCGGGGCGCCCGATCCTCCGGCAGCTCCTCCCCGAGGCCGCGGGGAGGCGCTTCTTCCTTCTCCGGGCGGCGGAGGGAAAAAAGGAGCCGGAGGTCCAGCAGCCATTTTTCGGGTTGGCCGAACGCGTTCCCGGCGGACGGTGGCCGGACAAGCGGGGTGAGTGCGGGCGGAGGGACCCTTCCACCAGGAACACCCGTCCCCATCATCCCCGGCCGGGATCCTGCGGAGAATGGGCTTTGGAACCCCGCTTCCGTACGGACGGAAGAGCAAACGGACCCCGCTTGGGTGCCCTTTTACAGCGGGAACACCCTTCCCCATCCTCCCCGGCCTGGCTGCTACGGAGTATGGGCTTTGGAACCCCGCTTCTGTGCGGGCGGAGGAGCGTACGGACCCCGCTGGGGATCCTTCTGCAACGGGGACACCCCTCCCTACCCTCCCTGGCCGGGATCCTGCGGGCTGCGGAGAATGAGCTTTGGAACTCCGCTTCTCTGCGGGCTGCGGAGGGGCAAACGGACCCCGCTTGGGCGTCCTTCTCCACTGGGAACACCCATCCCCATCCTCCCCGGCCGGGATCCTGCGGGCTGCGGAGAATGGGCTTTGCAACCCCGCTTCTCTGCAATACCCGGGTTTGCCTTCGCCCTTCCCAAATGATTTTTCCTCTCCCCTGTTTCCCGCCCCCCCCCCTCCGCGGATCTGGGACTTTTTGCATTGCAAAACACGCGTGGGCGCAGCGGGTCGTGGGAATGCCTCCCCACGCGGGGAGTGGAGGGGGGTTACAAAAGGCAAATCCCCCAAAATAGTCCGGCTGGAGTCTTTTTTTTTCCCCACCTTGCCAGACCCGGCTAGGTCGAAAGGGAAGGGCGGAAATCTCTTGATCTTTCTTCCTTCCACGCGGGTGGAGTCGTGTTCCGCGTGGGGACGCCACCGCCACGCGCGTTAGCCGCTTGCATTCATGCCTGCGGTGGGTTTTGGTTCCCGGAATCAGAGTTTCGTTTCCCAACTTTTTGGGTTAAGATTGCTAAGAGAGAGAGAGAGAGAAGGGGAATTCGAAAGGGAGAGAAAAAAAAGGAAAAATAGGGGATTTTTGCTAGGGTAAAAAGAGCCTTCTCGCGTGGGCAGGTCGGGACGCTCGCCCTTTGCCCAGATGATTAACCTTCGAGCTTAATTTAGGGATTTATGGCTCCAGGGATTCATGCTTGGAGGCTGGAAATGTCTTCAGGCGGAACCCAATGGAATGGCTGGATAAAGTTCTTCCTGTTTAAAAAAAAATAAAATAAGGGGAGATTTTTTAAAGGACTTTTTTTTAAAAAAAATAATAAATTTGTCAAAATCTTTGCAATTCCCATCCTCTGGTTAGAGCTGAAGAAGCTTCTTGGATGAGAAAGGGAAAGGTCTTCAAAGAAAAATCAGAAAGTCCAGTTGCCTCTTGGGGAAAAAAAGCATCTTTGCAATTTCCTTTCTGTAAAAATAGATGATAGATAGATAGATAGATAGATAGATAGATAGATAGATAGATAGATAGATAGATAGATAGATAGATAGATAGATAGATGTTTTCAAAGGATTTTTTTAAAAAATATAGATCTGCCAAAACCTTTGCAAATTTCCCTTTCTATTAAAAATAAAGAAAATAAGAGGTAGTTTTTAAAGGATCTTTTTTTTAAAAAAATAGATCTGCCAAAACCTTTGCAAATTTCCCTTTCTATTAAAAATAAAAAAATAAGGGGTAGTTTTTAAAGGATCTTTTTTTAAAAAAAATAGATCTGCCAAAACCTTTGCAAATTTCCCTTTCTATTAAAAATAAAAAAATAAGGGGTAGTTTTATAAAGGATTTTTTTTTAAAAAAATAGATTGGTCAAAAGCTTTGCAATTCCCTTTCGGTTAAAACTAAATAAGTAAGTAAATAAATAAATGGAGATTTTTTTAAAAAAATTTTTAAAAAATTAGATTTGACCCCAGTGTCAAAATAAGAGAAGTACAGGAAAACTGAGGAAACATGGAACTCCCCATAGTCACATGTTGTGGGAGTTTACTGTGAGAAATTTCCCAATCTTTCAAACTGGTTTTTCCTTTTTGTCAGCTGACAAGAAGGGAAAACAAAAACTCTGCATATTCAGCCAGGCTGGTCCATAGTTGGGGAAGTGTGAGCTTTCCTTAGCCGTGAAAAGAAAATTTTAAATTTTCTGCTAGACCTCCTCTCTTGAGGATGGAGAAGGATGCTGCTTTCAAGGTTTTAAATAAAACAAAATTTTATTTCAAACTTTAAATACAAAATTATCACGATTAATTTGTAAAGCCTCCCTGAAATTACCTTGTAAGAGAGTTGGGTGGCATAGACAATCAATAAAATATTTTTATTTTCACATTTTGAAACCACCTGGGTGCTGTACCATAAAATGTTAAAATATAAAAAACAGGTTATAGTTGTTTTTGTTTTGTTTTTTTACAAAATGTAGAAAGAGGTAAGAATGATTTTGATGCTGTTAAAATTAGCTAAAAGGCGAAGGGAGGACTTTCAAGGTGCTAACCAACCCTGTGGATGATGGTCCTTTGGGGCTCCCCACACGAGGTTGCACAGTCATGTTTGAACCCCTTTTCAGAAGGCCAGGAGAATAGGGGCTCACCTCACTTCTGGAGGGGAGAGGGGGGGCAATTGCCAAGAAGGCTCTCTTCCTGGTCCTCCCCCCATTGGAATTCTTTAACTGATGTGGTCCCCAACATCCTTTCCCTGCCTGACCTGTTAGGGTGATCTAACGTGTTCTCCAAAGCACTTGAGGGCAGGACAAGAAGCAAAGGATGGAAACTCATCAAGGAGAGAACCAACCTAGAACTAAGGAGAAATTTCCTGACAGTGAGAACAATTTTTTTTAAAAAATTGATTTATATGCCGCCCTTCTGCAAGACTCAGGGCGGCTTACAATGCGTTAAGCAATAGCCTTCACGCTTTTGTATATTTATCCAAAGTCATCTTATTGCCCCCACAAACTGGGTCCTCAACTTACCTGCCTTAGAAAGGATGGAAGGCTGAGTCAACCTTGAGTCTGGTGACATTCGAACTTATAGAAATTGCAGACAGCTGGAGTTAATCACAATGCTTTAGTCTGCTGAGCCACCAGGCCCTCCCTCCCTCCCTCCCTCCCTCCCTTCCTTCCTTCCTTTCTTTTTCTTCCTTCCTTCCTTCCTTCCTTCCTTCCTTCCTTCCTTCCTTCCCTCCTTCCTCTTCTCTCCCATTGTCCCTTCCTTCCTTCTTTCCTTCCTTTCTTCCTTTCCTCCTTCCTCTCTCTGTCTCCCACCCTTCCTTCCTTCCTTCCTTCCTTCCTTCCTTCCTTCCTTCCTTCCTTCCTTCCTTCCATCCATCCATCCTTCCTTCCTTCCTTCCTTCCTTCCTTCCTTCCTTCCTTCCTTCCTTCCTTAAATTTGATTTATATGCCGCCCTTCTCCAGAGACTCAGGGCGGCTTACAATGCGTTAAGCAATAGCCTTCATACTTTTGTATATTTTATACAAAGTCAGTTTACTGCCCCCACAAACTGGGTCCTCAATTTACCTACCTTAGAAAGGATGGAAGGCTGAGTCAACCTTGAGCCTGGTGAGACTGGAACATGCAGTAATTGCACACAGCTGAATGTTAATTAGTGCTTTAGTCTGCCACGCCACCAGGCTCTTATTCATCAGTGGAACGACTTGCCTCCAGAAGTTGGGGGCTGCTTGAACACTGGAGGTTATCAAGAAGAGATTGGACAGCTCTTTGCTCCGAAATGATGTAAGATTTCCTGCTTGAAGCAGAAGGTTGATCTAGAAGATCTCCAGAGTCCCTTCCAACTCTTCGTTATTCTGTAATGGGACGAAGACAGCTCCATAGGTAGACTGCCCCCCCCCCGCCACCCCGTGCCACGTTCAAGGTGCTTTGAAGATGTTCCTACTATGTTGATGTCCGTTCAGTCGTGTGGAACTCTTGGCGGTTCTATGAGCCAGGTCCCTCCACATCTTCTGATCTTGCAGTCCTCCTTTGAGTTGTTCTGCGCTCTGGCTGGTTTCAGTTTGGATGGGTGTCCCATCAACAGCCTGGTTTACCTTTTACCCCCTAACTCTGTGATGGCGAACCTATGAGGACCCTCTCTGTGGGCATGCCCGCTCTTGCCAGCTGCTCTTCTGGTTTCTGGGGTGCGCATGCGTGCCAGCCAGCTGGTCGTCACATGTGCCGGAGCCCCGGAAACCCAAAGACCAGTGGCTGCTGGTCTTTGGGTTTCCGGGGCTCCGGCACATGTGACGACTAGCTGGCTGGCACGCATGTGCACCAGCCACCTGTTTTTTCCGTTTTCTGGTGCTTCGGCATGCACAAAGTCCAGCTGGCCAGCATGCATGCATATGCCAGAAATCAGAAGACAAGGTGGCTGGTGCATGCATGCGCATTGGCCACCTAGTCCAGTGATGTCTAAACTTTTTGCTGCCCTGTGCCAAAAGCGGGGGTTGCACAGGGGGGGTCACATGCGTGCGTGCCCACACACCTATAATTCAATGTGCACATCTCCCCACACATGCGTGCATGACCCCCCCTCCACTCCCCACGCTTTTGGCACGCAATTGGGGCCAGTAAGCTCGTTTTTCACCCTCCCCAGGCCCCAGAGGTTTTCTAGGAGTCTGGGGAGGGCAAAAATGGCCTCTCCCCTCCCTCTGGGGTGCCCTCAGGAGGCCAGAAACAGCCTGTTTCCTGACTTTCAGTGGGCCCAGAAGGGCCAAAAATCAGCTGGCCGGCATGCGCGCTGGAGCTGAGCTAAGGTAATGCATGCCCACAGATATGGCTCCGCGTGCCACCTGTGGTACACGTGCCATAGATTCGCCCTCACAGGCCTAGTCTTCAAATTTCTGGGACTCTGGCGCACACATGTGCAGATGTGCGCACACAGATTTCAGTTTGGGCACTTGGTGCCGAAAAGGTTCACCATCACTGCCCTAACTCTTCCCGACACAATTGCTTTCTCCAGTGAATTTTGACCTGGCTGAAAATCAGCGTGATGCAATTTTGCGATTTCCAATGCTGATGTCCTACTAACATTATCTTCACAGTGTCTCTCTTAACGTTGCATGTGTTCTTTTATTCAGGAAACCTGGAGGAAACTCCATCCACGAGAGGGATGACGTGTAATGGTCCCATTTTGGAGGATCCCGCACCAGAGCTGGCTCAGTTGACTTCCAGACAAGAAACCTTTGCCCATTTTCCAAGCCACTGCCCAGTTTCTTCCTCGGACTTAGCCCGGGGTGGGTTCTTCTACACGGGAGAAAGAGACCAAGTCAGATGCTTTAGCTGCCTTGAGACCCTAGAAGGATGGGAAGAAGGAGACTCGGTGGTTGGAAGGCACAAAATTGTCTCTCCAAACTGCCCTTTTATCAACGATGCCAACTTGGAAGAGGGTCGTCTACTTTCCGGCCTCCCAAACGGCCCCCCTGAAAGAGAAGTCGCTGCCACCTCTGTCACAACCGATTCTGATCTGTCTTCCGATTTTGAGGCCGATTACTTGTTAAGAACCAGGCAAGTGGTGGATCTCTCAGGCTCCCCGTATCCTCAAAACCCGGCCATGTGCAACGAAGAGGTCCGGCTGAGATCTTTTCACCACTGGCCTTCTTACGCGCCGGTCACCCCGGAAGAGCTGGCCAACGCGGGGCTCTATTACCGAGGCATGGAGGACGAAGTGGAGTGTTTTTGTTGTGGGGGGAAGTTGAAAAACTGGGAACCGGGGGACCAGGCGTGGTCGGAACACCGTCGGCATTTCCCGAGGTGCTTTTTTGTCCTTGGACACGATGTGGGGAATGTTGGGAACGTTACCCATCAGTCAGAGGATGGACAGCTGGAGAGAAGCAGCACCCACCGGGTGCCTCCTCTTCCTCCTCCTCCTCCTCCTCCTCATAACCCCTCCATGGCAGATTTTGCAAAGCGCCTCCAGACTTTTGGGGCATGGAGTTACTCGGTGAGCAAGGAGCGGCTTGCTCACGCAGGTTTTTACAGTCTAGGTAAGTGGAGGCCGGATTTTGCAATGGGTTCCTCTTGATTGGGTTCACATAATCTACACACACACACACACACACACACACACACACACACACACACACTGTTTTGTCTCAGCTACGGATCCCACAGAACGCAGCACCAAGTCTAAACAAAACTTCGTTTACTCAAATAATACAGTTTTTTGCAAATGTAGGCTGTTAATAAACGTTCTTAACAGCCTGCTAGAATCCACAGATGAGGTAATCAGAGTCTTACTAGGGTTGGCAAAAAGCCCAGAAGCAATGTTGCAGAGAAATTCAAACGCGAAGAAAAACAAACTAAAGTTGTTTCCTGCAGCTTGCTGCAATCAGAATTCATCCTTAAATAGGCTAAGGGAGCAGGCTGCTGACGGACCACAACTCAGACACTGCCAAACCCAACACCCCTCCTTAGAGATCATCCTCGGCTCATGACCACAAATGAGCCCAAAATGTCTGCTGCTCCAGTGAGACGGGTGTTAAGTGAGTTTTGCTCCATTTTACACCCATTCTTGCCACCGTTGTTAAGTGAATCACTGCAATTGTTAAATTAGAAATACAGTTATTAAGTGAATCTAGCTTCCTCATGGACTTTGCTTGTGAGAAGGTCACAAAAGGGGATCACGTGACCCCCCTTCCCTCCCGGGGACACTGCAACCATCATAACTATGAGTCAGTTGCCAAGCGTCTCAATTCTGAATGGGAGTTTTGTGGAGTGCAGAGAGTACAAGTAGTCTTCGAGTTACGACCGCGGTGGAGCCCAAAATGTATGTTGCTCAAGTGAAATGTTTGTTAAGTGAGTTTTGCTCCATTTTCTTGCCACTGTTGTTAAATGAATGATCGCATTTGTTCAGTTAGTAACACAGTTGTTAAGCAAATCCGATTTCCTTGTTGACTTTCCATGTCCGAAGGTCGTAAAAGGGGAATCGTGACAACCACACCCACCCCTACGCCCTGGGGACACTGCAACCGTCATAAATATGAGTTGGTTGGCAAGTGTCCGAATTTTGATTGCGTGACTGCGGGGATGGTGCACAACAGTCGTAAGTGTGAAAAACGTCTGTAAGTCACTTTTTCAGCGCTCTTGTCACTTCCGACGGTCACTGAATGAGCGGTGGTTGTAAGTCGAGAACTTACATGATTTCTTGCTTTTTATGCTGGCAGCTCCTGGTGTTAATTGCCAAAGCTTAAAGCGGAATTGAAACTAAGAAAGTTTGAAACAAGAAAAAGAATATTCCGAATTAGAAGATAGTTTTGGAAGCGTTTTTAAGAGCGAAGAGGCTCCTTCAGTTCAGGAGAAAATCCATTTTATTTTATTTTTTTTATTTTCAAATCAATTTTCAAATCGAAATCAAAATTGAGTTTGAAATCAGCTTTGACTTGCAAGTTGTAAATGAGATCACAGCAACTATAGGGAGATCTCTCTGTCTGATTTTGTAGGAGAAATGGAGAGCAGCCTGCTGTATCTTTGAATGACATATATATATATATGTTTATTGTGGTACAGGTAGTCTTTGATTTACAACCGTTCGTTTAGTGACGGTTGAAAGTTAGAACGGCCCTGAAATAAGTGACTTGTGACCGTTTTGCACATCTACGACTTGCTGTGACGGTCAAGCGATCGAAATTCAGACACCCGGCAACTGGCATGGACTTCTGACGGTTGCATGTCCCAGAGTCCCTTGATCCTCTTCTGACAAGCAAAGTCAACCGGGAAGCCAGGCTCATTTAACAACCGTGTTGCTGACGTTAACAACTGCAGTGATTCGCTTAACAACCGAGGCAAGAAAGGTATTAAAATAAGGCAAAACGCGCTTGAGGAGCGTCTCGCTCAGCGACGGAAATGTTGGGCTCAATTGTCATAAGTAGAAGACTGTCTACTTTTTTCCCCCTTTCGTTTGCATTTTTGTATAATCTTATACGAGCGCCCCCTCCTGTTTTTCAAATAAGGATCTGTGGCTTCTCAGCAAACCGGGATTGAAAGCTGAGGACTAACCACAGCTTCTGGCTGGTTAAGGAGAATAAAATCCAGAAGCGTTGCTTGAAAAGTCGGTGCAAAGTAAGCAGAGAAATTTAGCCGTTCCAAGAAACGGCAACCGGGGGAATCATTTTACTAATTGCTCTTGGTTCATCGTTACGTACTCTTGATTGTTTTAACAGTTCTTCATCTGAAAATAAGCTGCTGTTGATCATTTTGGCAAATGTTCAGCTGAAAGCGGTGTATTTTTGGACTGTTAATCGCAAGAGAATATTGTACACGGAGTACTTGAGATAATTCATTGGAACAGGAGTTTTAAATGGTAGTGCAATTTCCCTCTCTTTTTTTTTTTTCTTTTTCTTTAGTGCATTAATAGGTTTGCACGTTTAACGTCTGTGCAAAACATCTTGCGTTGAAGCCGATCTTCGTTAATCTCATTTGATTTGCACCCTGCAAGGAACTAAAAATAGGGCTCTTTAGATCACTCGTAAAATTCAAACACGTTCCCGCGCTGATTTAGATTTAGTATAAAATAAGCAATGTATAGGTAATCCTTGACTTGTGACCACAGTTGAGCCCAGTGGTGAAATTTCAAACTTGTTATTACTGGTTCTGTGGGCGGGCCTTGGTGGGGGGCTAATGTGACTGGGCATGGCCAATTTTTTTTTTTTTAACTTTTAAAACCATTTTTTCTGTAACCTCTTCGGCGAAGAGGTTGCAAAAAAATGCTTTCAAAAGGCTCTGATGATCCAAGCTGGGTTGCCTGATTGGCAGAGGCTTTTCTTTTCTTTTAAATGCCTCTGAGGATCCCAGCTGAGTTGCCTGATCAGCAGAGGCTTTTTTTTCTTTTAAATGCCTCTGAGGATCCCAGCTGAGTTGCCTGATTGGCAGAGGCTTTTTTTTCTTTTAAAAAGTTTCTGCCAATCAGGCAACTGAGGTTGGATTGTCAAAGGCATTCAAAAGAAAAAAAAGCCTCTGATGATCACGCTGCTCAGCTGGGCATAGGGGCGGGGGACGGGCAGGGATTTTTGCTACCGGTTCTCTGAACCACCCGCCTCCATCCTTACCAGATTGAGCGATTCGGTCCGAACCTGGAGCATTTCACCTCTGGCTGAACCCTAAATTTCTGTCGCTAAGTGAAACATTTCGTTAAATTTTGTTTTTCCCGTTTTATGATCTTTCTCGCCACTGTGGTTAAGCGAATCACCGCAGTGGTGAAGTTGGGAGACGTTTGCGAAGCGAATCTGGTTTTTCCGTTGACTTGGCTTGTCAACGGGAAAAGCAAAGTCCACGGAACGCAAAGGTCTCAAAAGGGGGATCATGTGTCCCTGGGACATTGCAACCGTCGTAAAGACGAGTCGGTTGCCAAGCATCTAAATTTTGATCACGTGGCCAGGGGGGATGCTGTAACGGTCGTAAGTGTGGAAAAATGGTCATAAGTCACTTTTTACACTGCCATTGCAATAGCACTTAGACTTATAGACCACTTCACAGAGCTTTACAGCCCTTTCTAAGCGGTTTACAGAGTCAGCATATTGCCCCCAACAATCTGGGTCCTCATTTTACCCACCTTGGAAGGATGGAAGGAAGGCTGAGTCAACCTTGAGCCTGGTGAGATTTGATCTGCCAAATTGCAGGCAGCCGGCAGTCAGCAGAAGTAGCCTGCAGTACTGCGTTCTAACCACTGCGCCACCGCGGCTCTTAAGTGTAATTTCGAATGGTCACTAAATGAACTGTTGTACGTTGAAGACTACCTGCATTTGCAGTCAGAAGAGTTTATGTTCATGAACGAAGTGCTTTTTAACCAGGTATCGCTGACGGCGTCGAATGCTTCTCCTGCGGTGGGGGATTGAAGGAATGGAAGGCGGGCGAAGATCCGTGGGAGGAGCACGCAAGATGGTATCCTGGGTAGGAATATTTCACTCTTTTCAGATTGTATCTTGGGATGGGAGTTGCTTTGCAATATTTGTTCTGACTTAGGCTTCCCCAAAAAGCACGAAGCAGATTCTTGATCCTGACAAAACCCTTTTTATTAAACGAATGTGAATCCCTCTCATTCACCTTCAGCAAAGGCCAGGCAAACAGTCTTTCAAAGGTGAAGTTATGACCACAGACCTTATCTGGCTTGGAAAGCTGCCATGTAAATATTTTCCAAACTCAGTGCTCTGCGAGGAAAAGACTTGGCACAGAGTCTCTGAGATTCACAGACAGATCTTCACACTCCTGAACCAAACGAACAAATGAACGAATTGTTTCCTGCAAAAGCCCACTCCCCTTTCGCTCCTCTTTTATTTCCTATGGGAGGGGCCGTTCATCGTCCACCTGTGGCTTAGTCCCAAGTCGACCCTGATTTCTTAGCTGTTCTTTTCTTCTGGCAGCTCTGCGCATGCGCACACTGGGAACAGGCTCCAGCTGTTCCTCTGCCTCATTGCTGTCTAGCTCCCTCTCTGCCTCCAATGCAGAGCCCTCGTCTGAGCCTTCTCCAGCTTCCAGGGCTGGCCCATGTTCCTCTCCAACCTCCTCACTGTCTGACTCTGCTGGCGGTCCACAAGAATGTTTTTTTTTTAACCAGATTTTTAGCCCAGGGATATCAAAAACCAGATGTGTCAGAAGCGGAAAGCTTTGGACTCTAGAAAGAGTGCAGAAAAGAGCAACAAAGATGATTTGGGGGCTGGAGGCTAAAACATATGAAGAACGGTTTGCAGGAACTAGGTACGTCTAGTCTAGTGTAAAAGAAGGACTAGGAGCGACAGGATAGTAGTCTTCCAATATTTGAGGGGTTGCCACAAAGAAGAGGGAGCCAAGCTATTTTTCAAAGCACCGGACGAGAAACGATGGATGGAAACTAACCACACTAACCTAGAATTAATAAGAAACTTCTGTTGGACCAATCAACCAGTTTATGATTATGTAGTGGCTATGATATCCCCACAAAGAAGGGGGTGGAGGGTCAGCTTATTTTCCAGAGCACCAGAAGGAAAGATAAGAAGCAATGGAGGGGAACTTAATCAAGGAGAGAAGCAACCTGGGATTAAGGAGAAACTTCCTAACAGTGAGGCCAATTAAACTGCGGAACGACTTGCCACTAGATGTTGTGGGTGCTTCATCACTGGAGGCTTTTAAGAAGAGACAGGACAGCCATTGGTCGGAAATGCTATAGGGTCTCTTGCTTGAGCAGGGGGTTGGTCTAGAACAGAGATCTCCAACCTTGGCCACTTTTAAGCCCGGCGGACTTCAACTCCCGGAATTCCCCAGTCAGCAAAGTTAGCTGGGGAATTCTGGGAGTTGAAGTCCGCCAGGCTTAAAGTGGCCAAGGTGGGAGACTTCTGGCTTAGAAGTCTCTGTTATTCCAGACGACTCTTAACAGGTGTGATGGAGCCCCAGGGGCGAGTGAGTGGTGGAAAAGTGGTTGCTTTAAAGAGCCAATTGTTCACATTAAATGTTGCTCATAGAATCATAGGGTCAGAAGGGACCTTGGAGATCTTCTAGTCCAACCCCCGGCCCAAGGATGGAGTCTTTATTTCTTATGCTATTAAGGATGCTTTTGGGGAAAAGCTTTCTCGACAGCAAGAAGATAATTGAGGTCACCTAATCAGACTTCTTCTGGGTCCAGTTTTGAAGGTACCTGCAACGTGTCCAGCCTGTTTTAGGGCCCAGTGGGTTGTGTGGGTTCAGATCTGGGTGGCTCTTTGTTCCCCCCAAAAAACTTGCCATTGTAATCTGTGAATTCGATGCCTGCTTTGTTCAGGTGTCTTCAGCGTGGCTCATTTTGCTCCCACCTTTTGTACCTAGGTGCAAATACCTGGGAGAAGAAAAGGGACAAGCTTTTGTGAATGGCGTCCATTTAAAGTCTTTGCCCCCGGAATCAACTGTAAGTCTGCCTTTTCTTTGTTGGAGTGCCTGTCTTGTTAGAAAGAGACTTTAAGTCTTTCTTTCTTTCTTTCTTTCTTTCTTTCTTTCTTTCTTTCTTTCTTTCTTTCTTTCTCTTTCTCTTTTTCTTTTACATTTTCTTTCTCTTTTGCTTTTTTCTTTTTCCTTTTTTTTCTTCCTGCCTTCCTCTTTCTTTCTCTTTCTCTTTCATTTTCTTTTCTTTTTTCTTTCTCTTTCTTTTTTCTTTCTCCTTTTCTCTTTTTCTCTGTTTATTTTTCTCTTTGTCTGTTGTTCTTTCTCTTTTTCCTCTTCGTCACTCTCCCTTTTTCTTTCTCATTTTTTTCCTCTCTCTCTCTTTGCTTCTGCCATGCGCTCAAACCAACTCTGCAGGGACTCTAGTTTTCGGATGATTGTGGATTTTAAATCATGCATGCATTGAGCCAATTAAATTAGTAGAAAGGCTTGAGTTACTATCCCGCGGTCTCTCCAGCTGTCTTCCCGTGAGCAGATGGCGTTCCCATCCGCAGCTGAAAAGGTTAATTGCTGCCACGGAAAAGGCCACGTTTAACTGATTTGATTCCTGTTTCCTTGTTGATGGCGGTGAGCAGTCTAAGCGATTTGCTCGCAGAAATGAACTGACAAGTGCAAACTGTGATATTTGTCACTTGAGGATGTTGGGAGCTCTGGATGTGTGTGTGTGTGTGTATCTGTCTATATAGACGATAGAGGTGTGGAGGAAGAGAAGAGAATGTACTACTCCGGTTTGAAGGACTTGAGAGATTTATAGGTCAGCTATAAATATTCCCCTTAAGTTGAGGAGTGTCTGCTTGCAAAAGGGGGCACGATGGCTCAGCCATTAAAGACACTGAGCTGGAGAGCTGACAGACTGGGTTTGAGACTCTGGCACCGCACAATGTGGTGAGCTCCTGTTACTTGCTCCAGCTCCTGCCTACTGCTGTGTTTCCCTGAAAATAAGACCGGGTCTTACATTAATTTTTGCTTCAAAACATGCATTAGGGTTTATTTTTCAGTTAGGTCATATTTTCGGGAAAATACAGCACTAAGTGCATCCAGGTGGCTGACGGATCTTAACTGGGGTTTATTTTGGGGGTAGGGTTTATATTACGAGCATCCTGGGGGAGGAGGGGAAATCATGCTAGGGCATATTTTCCAGTTGGGTCTTATTTTCGGGAAAAGTTCGAAAGCACGCAAATGCAAGTAGATAAATAGGTACCACTTCGGTGGGAAGGTTACAGCGTTCCGTGTGCCTTTGGTGTACAGCCATGCTGGCCACATAACCATGGAGATTGTCTTCAGACAACGCTGGTTCTCTCGACTAAGAAACTGAGATGAGCACCACACTTTACCTTTTCGACTTGCAAAAGGACTCCTGAGGCTTCCTATATGCAAGGATATCTAGATGGGAAAAAAAAACCAACTCGGCTGTGGAATATTGTTGTCGGTTCACTTCCCACTATTTGCTCTGTGCTCTTTCTCTGGCTGACTTTTATTCCTGCCAATCCTGAAATTACTTTGGGTGGTTTCACCTTGGGTGATGAGACCATCTGGCCATGTGCTGTAAGATTACTTACCGGTTGGCTCAATCCCTTCCTCAAACAACATCTATCCCCCCTCCCATCCTAATGGAATCTTATTATGTAACCCCGTAAGCGAGTAGTCATCAACCTGAGCAACTTTTAAGATGTGTGGACTTCAAGTCCCAGAATGCTTTGGCCGTAAAGCTGCTAGGTCAGCGTAAATAAACGGTACTAGAAGTTACTGATTGTGACACTCTTATCAGTTTTTTTTTCTTCTTTGCACAAGCATTTACTGAATGAGCCAGCAGAAATTTGATTCCAATCCAGTGCAACCCTTCTAAATACCATTTATTTGTTTCTTTATAGACGGAAGAGCCTGAGAAAGTTTTAACGATTGAAGGTACGTATATCCTGAACGACTCGGTTGCGATCAGTTCTAATTACTTGCTGTCATTATGAGTCAATACCAATTGCTTAATTTGCATTTTTTTCCCCTAATGGTGTTTACCAATGTTTTGCAAAGGAATCACACACACACACACACACACACACACACCTCTGTTGGTTTAGTTTGGCAAAACTTTCAGGCTAATATTGGTGTAAATTAGGACAGTGGTGGACGAAATTGTGGAAATCTTTTGGGAAAAGTGTATTTTTGAGGTTTGATGGTTAATCACACCACTTTTATTTTTTTTTATTTTTTGGGAGTTTCAAGATAATCCTATTCCACTGCTGGAATGGCCTGGGAATAGCCCAGACCTTCACCCATTTGAAAATCGATGGAGCCGACTAAAGAAACTTGTTAGTCAGAAGCGACCCAGCAATAAAACCCAGTTAATAGAAGCCATCATTCAATCTTGGTTACACATTAGAACAGCTGCAGAACTAAAAGACTTGGTTCACTCCATGGGAAGACGTTGTAAGGCCATCATTCATGCGAAGTATTAACTGACATGGTGATTAATTTTTGTATATCCCGTTTTTTCTATATGCTTCACTTTTTCTTCCTTATACTGTAACTGCTGTTCTAATAGCAAATCCTTCATAAAAGTGATTGAGTGACTTTCTTGATCAAATTATCTTTCCATTGATATATAATTTTAGGGTACTACTCCCCTCCAAAAAAAGTGGTGTCATTAGCTAGTTTTAGAAAATACACTTTCTCCAAAAGGTTTCCACAATTGTGGCCACTACTGTAGAACAATTCTGATTGATATCTGACCCAACTCAAATCCAAATCCATTCCCCTATCATTTTGTCTACAAAGTGTTTTTGACCTAAATATGGGTACTCCTCATCTTACGACCCACAATTGAGCCCAACCTCTCTGTGGTTAAGTGAAAGAGTTGTCAGCTTTTGCCCCATTATACGACCTTCCTTTCCACAGCACTTAAGTGAACTGCCGCCATTGTTAAGTTGGTCATACTTAACAAGTATGAATCTTAGTTAAGTGAATCTGATTTCCCCATTGACTTCACTGGTCAGAAGGTCGCTGAAGGGGATCACGTGACCCCCGGGACTCGGCAACCGTCATAAGTACATGCCAGTTGCCCAGCATCTGAATTTTGATCACATCACGGGGGATGCTGCGACTGAGTGGTGCGGTGGCCTAGAAGTGGCGCTCTTGCCTCACAATCAGGAGGCTGTGAGTTCGATCCTAGGTAGAGGTAGATATTTCACATATATCCACTGAACAAACTCTCCACTGGCAACAGGAAAGGCATCCGACCAGTAAACACTCTGCTAGTTCCATTCAGTTGCCCAGACTGCACCCCGCAAGGGATTATGGGGTTGTTAAAAAGAGGATGATGATGATGGATGTGCTGTGACAGTCGTAAGTGTGAAAAACGGTCCTAAGTCACTTTTTTTCCCTTTGAACGGTCGAACTTAAATGAACTGGTTTAAGTCGAGGGCAGCTTAGCATCACATGCAAATGCGGCTGTCCATCGAGCTCTGCTTTTACTTTCCTATCCGGGTCTTCTTGCTTTCACAAGATTTTATCTCCTGCGTTTTGCAGACGAAAAACATCTCCAAAGCCAGGCGATCCAGAGCGCGTTGCAAATGGGATTCAGCGCGGAGGAGATTAGCCAAACAGTGGAGAGGAAGGAGCGCCTTTCGGCCGAGCGCTACCAATCGGTTGAGGCCCTAGTCACAGATTTAATCAATGCCCAGAAGGATAATACACCCAGTGCGTACTTAGAAAACCATCTGCAGAAAGGTGATTGTTGAACATCCAGCGTCTGTAGTAGATTAAACTGAGTTATGCTAGGCAAGGAAGGGATTATGACAAACTCCGTTGGGGAAGAGAACCGTTGTCCATGGAACGGTGTCTTTAACGGCTGAGCCATCGTGCACTCTTGGTGGAAAGAAGAGAGGAGAGGAGAGGAGAGGAGAGGAGAGAATGGGATGGGATGGGATGGGATGGGATGGGATGGGATGGGATGGGATGGGATGGGATGGGATGGGATGGGATAGGATAGGAGACGAATAAATGGAATGGAATAGGGTAGGGTAGGGTAGGGTAGAGTAGAGTAGGGTAAGGTAGAATAGAGTAGAGTAGGGTAGAGTAGAGTAGAGTAGAGTAGAGTAGAGTAGAGATTGGAATAAATAGAGAATAGAAGAAAGGAAGGGTAAGAAAAGGGAAAGGATAGAGGTAGAGTAGGATAGAATAGGAAAATGATAGGATAGGATGGGACTATTAGGAAGTTTCTCCTTAATTCCAGGTTGCTTCTCTCTTTGATCAGTTTCCAACCATTGTTTCTTGTCCTGCCCTCTGGTGCTTTGGAAAATAAGTTGTCCCCCTTTTTCTTTATGGCAGCCCCTCAAATACTGAAATACTGCTATCCTGTCACCCCTAATTCTTCTTTTCTTTAAACTAGCCAGACCCAAAACCTGCAGCATTCTTCATAGGTTTTAGTCTCCTTAAGAGTTTGGCCTTCCCCTGCGTGTGGCAGTTAGTTCTCTGGCAGCATTCCAAGGGAGATAAGGTGGGTGTTTATAAACATTCCCCTGAAGACTGCTTGTGAAGCCTTTCAGACTGGGAATGATTCAAAGCCGTATGAATAAAAGAGGTTTGCCAGGACTAAGATTGTGCTTCATGCTTTCTAAGGAAGCCTAGGTCAGAATAGGTAGTTTTTTCCCCCCTCCTTGGTGAAGGGATAGCATAAAAATCTCTTTTTTTCCCTCCCCTCCCCCCACCTTCTCCGGGCAGATCTCAGTACAGAAGAGAAGTTGAAACGTCTGGAAGAAGAAAAGATCTGTAAGATTTGCATGGATAAGCTTCTCTCTGTGGTCTTCATTCCATGCGGACACCTGGCTTGCCAAGAGTGTGCGGAGGCGGTGGAGAAATGCCCCTGGTGTTGCAAGATCATCGCAAACCGGCAGAAGGTGTTTATGCCCTAATTGGAGATGCCGGTGGTGAGAGATTCCGTGAAAACAAAAACTAACACACACACGCACACACACACGGAAAAAAAATCCAAACGCTGACCCAGATTCAAAGCCGTCGCCTCCAAAATGGATTTAGTGAAAATCAGCGTTTTAATTGAACGCACCGGGTTGCGTGTGGTATGAATCGCCAAGAGAGGGTGTTGATTGGATTTTCCATCCTACAAATTTAATTGGAGGCGCTTTTAATCGGAGCGCCTGCCGTTGGGTGTTAAAATGTTTCCCGGGGGTGGGGGGTGGGGTGGAGTTTTTGTCATGTTTTCAAGTGGTGGAGAAATATCTTGCAACTTGTTGGGGTTCTTGATATATTTTTGAGGGGGGTTGGTTCCTCTCCCCTTGTAGAGTTTATAGCCGAACACCTGAAAAAAATACAGCAAGAACTGGACAGGTTTGGGCAACTCTTGTCGACTTTTACAATCTGTGAACTTCCAACTCCCAGAATTCTCAGCTGACGAATCAGGTCAACTGAATGGTTGAGGTCAACTTAATGACCTGTGGACTTCAACTCCCAGAATTCTCGGCTGACGAATCACGTCAACTGAATGGTTGAGGTCGACTTTACAATCTGTGGACTTCCAACTCCCAGAATTCTCGGCTGAAAATCAGGTCAATTTAATGGTTGAGGTCGATTTTACGATTTGTGGGCTTCAACTCCCAGAATTCTTGGCTGAGGAATCAGGTCAACTGAATGGTTGAGGTCAACTTAATGACCTGTGGACTTCAATTCCCAGAATTCTCGGCTGAGGAATCACGTCAACTGAATGGTTGAGGTCGACTTTACGATCTGTGGACTTCCAACTCCCAGAATTCTCGGAGTTGGAAGTCCAAAGGCCATTTAAGTTGTCTTCTGCACTACAAACCGAATACTCTTCCCCCAAGGCCCTTTCCTCCCTTAAGATTCTTAGAATGGCTGAACTTGCTCCTGACGCCAGTCTAAAAGTTGCGTTCTTTTTATTGTGTTTGCCATGCGATGCCAACAACTCTCCAGTGTTTTCTGCCCATCCCTCTTGCAGTCCGAAGCGGTATCAGCCAGGCCCACAAGGCCGACACAAAAAGCTGAATGACAAAAGGGGCGTGAAGGATGATTTTAGAATAAGGAAAGAGGTAGACCTTGTACATAGCTGATTTTTCCATCCATTCAAAGGGTAGGTTTTTTTCTCCCCCCACCTCCCAGGGGCAGCAATGCCGATAGCTCTGTTTTACAAATCGAATCACCTTTCCTTGGGTCCGTCTCTTGGAAGGAAGGTGCCAATCACATTCTTTTTTCATTTACCCTGATAGTTGCAAAAAAGACGGGACAACCACTCGATGCCCCTTTGTATCCCAGTTCAAAGGCTCACCTGGGTTTTAGCGTGACCTCCACCGGTGGAGTAACTGGGATTGCAGAAACTAGGATGCAAACCTGACTTTTAAAGTTTCACATTTCAGGTTGCATCGAGGCGTCGTTAACTGATGCTTTGGGAATCCAGATGCTGTAACGGAAGTTCTGACTTTGGGCAATGAGCCGCACGTCAGTTAGGATTCAGTTGGTGGCGTGCGTGTCCTTGTTCCTTTTTCCTCCGTAGATTTGTGCTATGGATGAAGCGAGAATTTTTTGAGTTTTTATCATTGATGGGTAGAACCGAGCCGCTGTTCTGGTATATTGGGTTTATTCCCCTGAAATAAAAGGATGCATCCGATAGATTATTGATGTTGGAGTATGTGGCTTGGAGAGAACGCTGCGATAAGTGGAAGGAATACCTGAGAAATGGATGCCATCCTTTCATTCAGAAGTTGAGATACAGATGATCTTGTGTTTCCTCCCTTGCATTAGGTAGCAAAACAAAACTGAATGTAGTATGAATTGATTTCAATCCCTGTTGCCTCTTTATGGAGGAAAGAGTGAGGACCGGGTGATACATTTAAAATAACAGAAGAATAAATGGGATGTCGGGGTTTTTTTTTTTAATTTTTACTTCTTCGCCTTCCTGAAATTGCTTATAGGGATTGCTAGGATGCAAAAATCTCCCGAGCGCCCCGAAGATAATAAATCCCCTTTTTTTGAGATTAAAATATTCCTCCTCCTCCCTCATTTTGTGCTTCCCAATCAGGGAAATCAATGTGCTTTTCCTAGTAATAAATCTATAGGTTGTTTTTCCTTTATTGCTAAAAAACAATCTAGCTAATTTTACCTTATTTTTTTTCCTTTTTAAAAAAACAGCTACTGCATTTTTATTTATTGACGTATTTATTTGCAAAAACTGGTTTAAAAATAATACACATTTTCGCTGCATGAACCGAGATGGCTTTAAAACAGGTGTCACAACAGAGCACCAGGGTGGAGAGACGGCTTTGTCGTGGTCTCTCTGTAAAGAGTTGTGGGGTGCTGTTTTCCTGGGAAGGAAGTTTACTCCGTTGTTTTCGGTTTTGGCTTTGTGTTTTGTCAAACACTACAATGGCACTTCAGCCCAAAGGGGGTGGATTTACAACTTCTGCTGACACTTTATGGCATATTGCATGGAGGGTGGGGGTGGGACCAGAAACTGACAGTTTGAACTTCATTCAGAATGCTGCTAAAAAAAATAATAAAAAAAAATCACACAAATAACTTCCTTTCCATTTAGCAAGACCACATAGCTTTAAGGAAGGGGAGGGGGAGGCAGCTTTGAGCTCCTAGATGGTTGCCAATTTTTTATTTTTAAAAGTCATAATTTGATTTTCGTGGCAGGTTCCCTGATCTGCCCCACTTATTTTTACAGCTATTTATAAGCGGCATAATTTGAAGGGGATCTAACACAGCTTTTCAGCCAGATCCGAATTAAAAAAACAAAACAAAAAAACAAACAAACACCCCACCGATTAAAACATGGCGAAGAGTTTTGTGTGCTCACTGTTGTTCCCCCAACATCTTTGTAAGTTTTGTTTTAATCCCTTTGTTCACATAGAGAATAGCAAGGACTTGTTTTACATGGGAAGCTATTCTAGGGGCTATTCTTCACAATAGTCGGCTTTTTTCACCCTTTTAAAATATATATATATATATATTTCACGAACGCATCTGGGAAATTTTACGAGCTATGCATACGTGTGCGTGTAAATCCACACTGAAATACTTTGGAATCGAGTTGTGTATAATAAGAATGACCTGAGTTGTAAATAACTGTTTAAGAGCAAAAAGGTGGAATTGTTGACTTCAGAAACTATATCGCAACGTGTTAAGAAAGATTTATTTTTTTAGATGTACTACAATGACTTAATATAATCATAGAATTGTTTTGCAGTTAAACTCAAGTGACTATTTTTAATAAAGTGATTTATTATTTTATATTCTGAATGATGGCTTTTTTAAAAAATTCTTTTTACTTAAGGCACGAGACCAGTTAATATGCTTGAGCCCTGTCTCTATCACTCTTATTTTTCCATCTTTCTCAAGGATCTACGTGTCCATTTTTCTCCAGCTTTTAATTCATGTTATGTTAACCTATGGTTTATTGGAACTAATTCAGTTAGATAGTTAAATCATAGTTAATCACAATAGAGCCGGACGGGACCTTAAGTGGTCTTCTAGTCCAACCCCCGGTTCAGGTAGGACACTCCTTTACCATTTCAGACAGATGGCTGTCTAGTCTCTTCTTAAAAACCTCCAGTGATGAAGCACCCATAACGTCTGGTGGCAAACTGTTCGTTTCTCCTTAATTCCAGATTGCTTTTCTCCTGGATTAGTTTCCATCCATTGTTTCTTTTTCTTGCCTTCTGGTGCTTTGGAAAATAAATTGACCCCCCCCCCCTTTCTTTGTGGCCACTTCATAATCATAGTCATCTCTCTCTCTTTCCTTCCCCTCCCTCTCTTCCCTCTCCAGTCAGTCTGTCTGTCTGTCTGTCTATCATCTGTCCATCCATCCATCCATCCATCCATCCATCCTCTCTCTCTGTCCAGCCTCTATCTATCTATCATCTATCTATGTTATCTGTCCATCCATCCTCTATCTATCATCAATCATCTATCTTTTATCTATCTATATCTATCTTCTATCATCTATCAATCATCTATCATCTTTTATCTATCATCTATCTATCTGTTTGTCTGTCAGTCTATGTTATCTGTCCATCCATCCATCCATTCTCTATCTGTCCATCCATCTTCTCTCTCTATCCAGCCTCTATCTATCATCTATCTGTTATCTGTCCATCCATCCATCCATCCATCCTCTTATCTGTCCATCCATCCTCTATCATCTGTCTGTCTGTCTATCTATCTATCTATCTATCTATCTATCTATCTATCTATCTATCTATCTATCTATCTATCTATGTTATCTGTCCATCCATCCTCTATCTATCATCAATCATCTATCTTTTATCTATCATCTATATCTATCTTCTATTATCTATCAATCATCTATCATCTTTTATCTATCATCTATCTGTTTGTCTGTCAGTCTATCTGTTATCTGTCCATCCATCCATCCATTCTCTGTTATCTGTCCATCCATCCTGTCTATCTCTCTCTCTCTCTCTCTCTCTCTCTATCTATCTATCCATCTATCTATCTATCTATCTACCTATCTATCTACGATATCACCACCACTACATAAGCTTAACAGTATATAGGGTGAAGGAATTATCTCCCAGTATAGAATTGGAAGCTTTTAAGAAGAGACTGGACAGCCACTTGTCTGAAATGGTATAGTATGAGCAAGGGGTTGGACTAGAAGACCTCCGAGGCCCCTTCCAACTCTGTTATCCCATTAATAATCGGCTTTGAACAGCATTGTAGAGGCAATGCACGGATCCTGCTTGCTTCCCTAACAGGTTGTTGTGAAAAGCATGGCAAAGCTCCATTAACGCCGGTGGTGTGTGGCACGTGGAATTGCTGATCGCATCAGCAATGAGGTGTCTACATTCTGGCATTCCGCTCACTTACGGGACGTTGGAAAATGTCATTTCATGACGGCTGCGAGTGGATTAATCAGCCCGAAATAAAAGGCCTTGACTCATTATTTAAATGACCAAAAAAGAAAAAACCACAACAAAACACACACACACACACAAATGCAGCTGGAGATCAAATTACGCCCCATTACCCGATTCGGGGGTGGGGGAGGGAGTGGGGGCTCAATGGGGAACATTGCTTTCAACTAGCTCTAAATCATTTCAGGTCAAAGCATAATTGGAGAGTTTGAGAGCTCGGAAGCACGTAGTAAATCTAATGTGTATGCTTCCTTTTTAAGAGTGCGGCCATTCGGCCCGAAAATGCCTTTGCTGAAAATTCCATTGCAAGAGCTGTCCTAACTCTTCCAGCAGCGGAATAAAAAACTTTGCGATAAAGGTAAAATGGTCACCAGGGACGGGAAAAAGCGGGAAGATCGTGTTAAAAAGTTTCAGTGCAGGCTGTCCTCGACTTAGAACAGTTCGTTTAGTGACCGTCCAAAACTTGGAAACGGAAAAAAGGGGACTGATGATTGTTTTTCACACTTGGGACCGTTGCAGATATCCCCATGATGTGATTTATTCGTTTACTGTATTTTTCGGATTATAAGACGCATTTTTTGTCTCCTAAAAGGAAGCGAAAATGTCTCTGCGTCTTATAGGCCGAATATTGCTGAAGCCCCGCCTACCCACCGGCCATTTTTTGGCCTCTGCATGCCCTATTTTCCGGCCTTTTGGGGGGGGGGGCATTTTTGAGGCTTTTTTTTTTTTTTTTTTGGTCCATTTTTGACGCTTTTTTTGGCTCGTTTTCGGGGCTTTTTTCATCCCATTTTTGAGGCTTTTTTAGCCTGTTTTTTTTGGAAAAATCAGGCCAAAAAAGCTTCAAAAACAGCCCCCAAAAGCCCCGAAAACAGGCCAAAAAAAAAAAGCCTTGAAAACGGCCAAAAAAATGCCTCAAAAACGGCCAAAAAAAGCCTTGAAAACTGGCCTAAAAAGGCCTGAAAACGGCCCAAAAAAGCTTTGAAAATAGGCCAAAAAAGGCCCAAAAACGCCTTGCAAACATTTTTGAAAAAAGCCTTGAAAACTGGCCAAAAAAAGGGCCCCAAAACAGGCCAAAAAAGCCCCAGAAATGGGCCGCAAAGAAGCCTTGAAAACTGGCCCCCCAAAGCTCCCAAAACAGACCAAAAAAAGCCTGGAAAACAGGCTGAAAAAAGCTGTGGAAACAGGCCGAAAAAAGACTGGAAAAGGGCTGAAAAAAGGTAGACCCAAAACTTTTTTTTCTGTTGTTTTCCTCTTCTAAATTTAGGTGCATTTTATAGTCCAAAAAAATACAGTATTTATTTATTGATTTGTCAAACGTGCACAAGATAATAAGTATAGGTATGCACATAAAGGAAGTAAATACAAATAAATGGGGACAGTAAGACAGGGATGGTAGGCACGCTGGTGCACTAATGCACAATTTACATTCGGATGCTTGACGACTGGTTCACATTTATGACGGTTGCAGTGTCCCAGGGTCACACGATCCCCTATTTGTAACCTTTGGACCAGCAAAGTCAACAGGGAAAGTCATTTAGCAACTGTTTTACTAATTTAACAACTGCAGCGATTCACTTAATAAATGTGACAAGAAAAACTGTAAAATGGGGCAAAATTCACTTAACAAATTTCTCTCTTTCTCGATCGTAAATTGAGAACTATCTGTATCAGCGATTAAGTGGGAGATTTATGGTAACATTACGCAAAGAGCTTCAGTATTTTGGACTATAGTTCCCATAATACACTGACACTGAACTGGCAGAGGGTGATAGGAGTTGTAGCCCAAAGCAGGTGAGGGAATCCAGATTATTTCAGTGCTAATGTTACTATCATGTTACACCTCTTAATCTGAATCTACTTTAAAATGGAGTAATTGATCATTTTTATTGTAATGACTTCAAGCGCTCAAGATGAGATGCATAGGTTTACTTCCCTCCCTGTCCATTTTATCCTCACAACAATCCAGCAAGGTAGGCTTGAGCAGGCAACAAATGGCCAAAAAGTCTGGGAGGAATTTAACATTCCTCTTGGCTTGATCCTCCTGGGAATAATTGCATATCTGCCACTAGCTTTTTTCTTTCCTTTCTTTGATTTTTTTTTTTAAATCGAGAAAAACAGAACAAAGCCCAGAAACTACAAATATTGTGTTTTACAACACACAGGACTAAAAAAAATAAATGAAAATGAAACTCTTGAGGCTTGCTGTGGTCAAAAAGAAGAAGAGCAGCTGCTTGAAAAAAAAAATATCAGAGAGGAACAGCTGCATTGGAAGACAACATAAACTACCGGATTAATAGCAGGCAAAAAGGCAAACTTTTGGTATCTGCCAGATTTTTGGTCATTAGGTAAAGGTAAAGTTTCCCCCTGCTAGTGGTTCCTGACTCTAGGGGACGGTGCTCAACTCCATTTCAAAGCCGAAGAGCCAGCGCTGTCCGAAGACATCTCCGTGGTCATGTGGCCGGCATGACTCAATGCCAAAGGTGCACGGAACGCTGTTCCCTTCCCACCAAAGGTGGTCCCTATTTTTCTACTTGCATTTTTTACCTGCTTTCGAACTGCTAGGTTGGCAGAAGCTGGGACAAGGAACAGGAGCTCACCCTGTTACGAGGGATTCGAACCGCTGAACTGCCGACCTTTCGATCGACAAGCTCAGTGTCTTAGCCACTGAGCCACCGCACCCCTTGTCCACTGGTCATTAGATCAAGCAAACAATCAAACAACCAACTGATCACACTGGCATGTAAGACATTTATAAGCTAAGGAGAATAAGACAAGAAAACCCATCTGATGATGTTACCTAGTCTGGTAAGGAAACGTTCACAAACTAAGTTGAAACAAGCTCAGAGAGCAAACCACTGCCAGAAACATCTCCCAACGCCCCAATATAGATAGTCCTCGAATTAAAACCATTTGTTTAGTTTGCCTTCAAAATGACCAGGGCCCTGAAAAAAAAATTAAGTTCTGACCCGTTTTTGCACACCTAGGACTACTACAGCCTCCCCTGTGTCACATGATCAAAATTCAGGCCCTTGGAAACTGGCATGTACTTATGCCAGTTGCACTGTCCCAGGGTCACACGATCACCATATGCAACCTTGCAATAAGCAAAGTCAATGGGGGGGTGGGGTGGGAGGGGGGAAAGCCGGATTCATTTAACCACTGCATGATTCATTTAGTGACTGCAAATGCTTCGCTTAACAACTATGGCAAAAAAAGATCATAAGCAAGGCTAGCTGGGGGATTCTTGGTCCCACCAAGCTCCAAGATTGGAGCAGCTTTGATTGCAAGCAGCTTGATTCCAGTTACAGCCCCTTTCAAAGCCCCAAAAATGCCCCCTCCCTTCTTTTTTGCCCCCCCACTAGAAAATAAGGGGTCAAGCCCACCCCCCTCTTTTTCCCCCTCCCCCACCTGGGGCGCTACGTGCCGCTCAGCACTTCCTGCGCGCTCCAAGGCAGAACAGGCATGGGCGGGGCCTTTAGGGGCGATGACGTCACGAACGGGGGGAGGAAGGCGTGGCGATTCGATCGTCAAGGGAGAGAGAGAAAAAAGAGAGCGCATGCGCGGCACCTTGTTTACCCCGTTTTCTCCGCCAAGCCCGGACGGAGCACAAGGGGGCCGCTTTGGCTGAGCGAGCGAGCGAGGGAGCGCGTGCGCGCGCACTTTTCTCTTCCTCCCTCCCTCCCCCCACTCCTGCATTCCTGAGTCCTCCCAGCAGGTGCCGCTCTAGGCCCGTCCGAACGTGGCGAGCTCGGTGGCCGCCAGGTGGCGCCTGCGCCCTCCATTCCCTCGCCAGCCGCCGAGCTGCGAACACCCCAAACAATCCCCAGCGCCGCCGCCGCCGCCGAATTGAAATCCTCGCTGCCCCCCGTCGCCGCGCTTAAACCGGGAGGAGGCCAGACGACCCCCCCACCCCCGCCCCTCCGTCTTTTCCCTCAGTAGGCCTCGCTTCGGGCCCTCCTCTTCCTCCTCCTCCTCCACCTACGGCGGCCTGTTGGATTATTTCCCGCCGAGCGGGGCCTCACTCACAGGCCTTGGAGAAGCGTCTGAGGTAAATCGACGACGAAGGGAAGCCGAGCGAGCGAGCGAGCGGGAGAGAACGCGCGAGGCCTCGTCTTGTGGGGAAGAAGAAAGCAAGGCCGGAAAGGTCGACGACGACGACGACGACTGAGGCGCGGAAAGGCGGGCGGGGGAGAGGAAAAAAAAAAGGCGCGCGGAGGAGCCCCAGGCAGGCCCGGTCGGCCAGGCCTCCCTCCCTCCCTCCCTCCTTCCTTCCTTTTCCTTCACGGTAAGTCGGACCGTGGCGTCGAAGCTTCTGGAAGTCTTTCCTTCCTCCCCCCCACCACCACCACTCGCTTCCCCGCGGGGACGGGCTACTTTCGGCGCGGCTCCCTCCGGGCCTGAGGAAGGAGAAGGAGGGAGGGAGGCCGAGCTGAGGCAAGGCAGGCAAGATGGAGGACGCGGGGCCGAGCAGGCCGAGAGAAAAGCGCTTCCTTCGACACCCCCCCCCTCCCACCTCCGTCTCCTCTCCAGGCCGTGTGCGTTTTTTTGGGGGGGGGGAATTCCCCAAAGCCGGAGCCCCGAAGGACGATCTCGTTTCCCCGCTCCCCACTTTTCTCTCTCTTTCTCCCCTTCCCTCCTCCTCCCTCCGGCCCCGCCTGCCGGGAAAGGCCGAGGCCCCGCCGCCGTCGCCGCCGCCGCTGCTGGCAGAGAAAATGGAGACGCTTCCCTTCCCTTTTCCTCTTCTTCCCCCACAATCCCCCCCCACACACACACACTCTTTGGGGGAGTTGAGGGGAAGGGAAAACGGGGCCAATGGGGGTAGATTCGCTCTCTTGCCCGGCACGCGACCCGAGAGAGAAGCGCGGACCCCTTTGCTCTGGCCGTGGGAACGGGGGGGGGGGCGAGGGGGAGAGAGACGCGTGCCGGGCATCCCCACGCGCGGAGCCGGGTCGCGGGGAATCGTGAGGAAGCGGCGGGGAAGGAGAAGGGGGGGATTCGTCCCCCTCGGCCGCTAAACTCTTGTTTTGCTCGTTCTTTCCTTGCTTCTCTCTCTCTCCCTTATCTATTTTCCTTCTCACTCGTTTCTTTTCCTTCCTCTCATTTGTTTTCCTTCCTTCCTTCTCACTTCTTCCTTCCTTCCTTCCTTTGCCTTCGCCTCTTGTTTATTTTCCTTCCTTTTTCCTTCTTTTCCTCCCGCTCATTTATTTTCCTTCCTTCCTTCTTCCTTTGCCTTCCCCTTTTATTTATTTTCCTCCCTTCCCCCCTTTTTCCTTCTTTTCTTTCCTCATTTATTTCCCTTCCTTCTTAATTCTTCCTTCCTTCCTTTGCCTTCCCGTTTATTTTCCTTCCTTTTTCCTCCCGCTCATTTATTTTCCTTCCTTCCTTCTTCCTTTGCCTTCCCCTTTTATTTATTTTCCTCCCTTCCCCCCTTTTTCCTTCTTTTCTTTCCTCATTTACTTTCTTTCCTTCCTCTTTCCTTCTTAATTCTTCCTTCCTTCCTTTGCCTTCCCCTCTTGTTTATTTTCCTTCCTTGCCCCCTTTTTTCTTCTTTTCCTTCCTCTCTTTTATTTTACTTCCTTCTCCCTTCTTTCGCCTTCCCCTTTTATTTTCCTTCCTTCCCCCCTTTTCCTTCCTTATTTATTTTCCTTCCTTCCTTTGCCTTCCCCTCTTGTTTACTTTCCTTCCTTCCTCGTCTTTTTCCTTCATCTCTAAGTTGTTTTTTCACTCCCTCCTCCTTTCCCACATTTTTATTTTTCCTTCCTTCCTTCCTCTCTCTCTAAATTGTCTTTTCCCTCCCTCCCTAACTCATCTATTTTTCCTTCCTTTCTTCCTCGGAAGCGAAGGGGGATCTCTTGGGATCCCTGACAGCCTCCAAAGGGGGGGGGAGTGTTGTTATTTTGGGGGTGGGGAGGGGGAAGAGTAATTTTGCCTGCCTGCTGCTCCCTTCCCCAAGAGGCCTGGCGATGTCTCTACTCCCTTTCCTGGGAAGAAGCGCTTGCTTCTTTTCGCCCCACCAGGTGAGGCCTTCCAGCAAAGGAGCTGGGCTGAAGTCCCCTTCCTTCCTCCCTGACTTTCGAAAGACGAAGGGATGATGAGGCTTCCCTTCCCTTTAACCCCTTTATCCCCCTCTGCCCCCTATTAACCCCCCCACCCCACCCCAATCCTTGGGGGAAACTCAGCCCCCTCCCCCGTCCCTTTCCCTTCTCCCCTCTCCCAAAGCGGGAGGGTTGTCGGAGCAGTTGCGCGACTTCTGCCGGGGTTTCAAGCGGCGCTTTGGACACGTCGCCTCCCCTCCTCCTTCCTCCCGGTCTCTTTATGGTGGCCAGTTTACCCGGCCGGGCCGGGGAGGGGAGGAAGCGGCCCTTTCCCCGGGGGCTTTTTGATGTCTTTTTGATGAGGGGTGCCCCGCTGGGTCGCTGCGGGGGGGCGGGGGAGGACTAGGGGGAGGGGGCGGAAGCGTCAAGCTGTTTCCAGCCTTGGGACTCTTCCCCCCCCCCCTTTTTTTGGCGGCAGTTTTGGTTGAGATCTAACTCGCAGCCCCCCCTCCCCTCCCCTCCCCTCCTGCGCGCAGTCCAAAGCCAGCTCTCTTTCAGGTAGGAGTTGAACCGGTGGAGCTTTTTTTTTTAACCACCCCTCCCCCCTCAGGCAAGTTTCCTCTCCCTTCCTTAAAGGTGGCGGTGGTGAGGAGGAGGGTGGGGGGGTTGGACATTTGGAATGGTGGGAAATAAAAATAAGCGGGGGGCAAGAAAAGCGAAGGGGGGGGGAATCGGGTTTAGCAAGAATTGTCCGGTCGGTTTCTTTTTGGGGTGAGCAGCGGAGTTGAGAAAGGGGCCTTGGACTTGAGCTCCCTAAAAGGCCGCCAGGGCAGATTTCGATCTCCCCCCCCCCCCCAATTCCCCAAACTCCCAGTTGAACTTCCTTTCAGGACGAGCGGGGATCAAAGGCGACCTAAAAAGAGTCCCCGCGGTTGACCGAGAGCTCCGAGGCTCTCCATGCCGCGGCCGCAGTCCTTATTCGGCGGTTCCCGTCCCTGAGTCGTGGGGGGGGGGGGGGGGCGCGGAGAGGCAGGGCGAAAAGGAGGAGGCGCCTCGGGCTGCCACACCCCGTGTTTGTTTCCTTCTTCTCCCCGAGAGGCCTGGCTGGCTCGGGGTCCCGCTCCCCTTTGCAGGTTTTGGCTGGGTTTTGCGCAGATGGCCGGCCGAGCCTCGCATTTCCTTGTTGGAAAGAGCTTCTTCTCCTCTCCCCCCCCCCCTCCAAATCTTTCTCCCTCTTTTTGCCAGCCCCGCGGGGAGGGTGGGGAATCAGGTTACCGAAGTGCGTCACACGCTCTTCTGGATGCTGGGGCCTTTGCTCGGCAGGCAGCCGCCTGGCTTTCTCTCCTCCCTCCCCCACCCCCCTTTTATCTCGCTGGCAGCAGGCATGCCTCGCCTGGTTTATGGGGAAGGGGAGAGCGATGTTGCAATGCACTTGAGGAGGGGGGCTTAGGATCCGCACCGGTCGGGCCCTGCTTTGAAGGTGCGCTTGGAAAGTCTTGTTGCAAAAACCTTTTGGGGGGGGCAGGATTGACAAACGAGCAGATGTTATGGTGTAATTCTTGGGGTGGGGGGGACGACACTTGGTTTAAGAAACTGTGTGATGGAAGGTACCCAGTAAAGTTTATTCTGAGGCTTTTAGGGCGGAACTTTTACTGAAGATGCCGGGTCTCCAGTATGCCCTGCTTTTAAATTTAGGCTGTGTCTGCCTTTTTTTTTTTTTTTTTTTTGTTACTATTTTTTTGCCATCCTCCAGATACCTTGCTGCCTTTTTCTCTAAAATTACAAATACCTTGTAAAGGAAAGGTGCTCTATCCCCTCAAGAACAAGACTGCGTTTTCCATTATGTAACAAGAATGCTTGAAAGCTTACAAAACATTTGTTAATGTTGGAATACCCTGTTTTCCCCCAAATAAGACATCCCCTGATTGATAATAAGCCCAATCGGGCTTTGGAGCACATGGCAGTAAGGCCAAGCGCTTATTTCAGGGTTCAAAAAATATAAGACAGGGTCTTATTTTCCGGGAAACACGGTATATACAGACTTCTGGGAAACTTTCAATTCAGTGGGTAAGAAAAATGGCTGATGGGTGAAGCATTAAGGATTCTACCATTTATTACAGCTGTGGATTTGAGCCACCATACCAGAGTGGCATTTAAGGTGGCAGTAGGCTGATTTTTTTTTTCCCTGGCAGAAGCAGCATGCCTAGTTTTTCCTAGCCTTCAAATAACCAATTAGGATTAAAATATTCAGTGATGTACTTTTCTCTCTCCAACACATTTTCATGGATACTAGAAGAAGACATTCTTGTGAAAATTTGTGTGAATATCCTTAGTGGTATAAACTAAAGTTTACTTAAAACATGGATGCATAAGTATACAGTAACAAATCCCAAGTACAGTACTTTAGTTTGCCCCAAAAACGTACAACTGTAGCACCACTTGTTGCTATCCATTTTTTTAAACAAGAGGTGGAAACCAGTTATGATTTGGAAGTATGTTTGTTGGTTTCTTTTCTCCAGTGAAGAAATGCAGCCAGTTAATTAACTTCTTGAAAAATATGGGAGGTTAAATTTCAGTTACCCTGGTGAATCTGTTGTTTTGCATATCCCAGTATATGTGGTAGTTTTGATGGGAAATAATGACAAATCATAATTTAGTTTAATTTTTCCAATGTAAATTCATGGCAGAATCACATGCTGATGTAGGTGTGACTGGAATTTTGTTTTTCAAGTGTGAGACTTACTGTGCTGGTTAATAGAACTGGTTTTATAGTCTTATTTTCTTTTACTCCTTTTTTTCTTAAACAATGTCTTCTCTTCCAAACATCTGTGGGAAGGCTATCCCAGTCTTTATTGCAAAATCCCAGGTGATAAGGTTATGAACACAGATCTACATAGTCTGATATCAAAATGACAACATGAGCTATTGAATCATTTACGTTTTAGCAGAATGGTTCAGATTTAGTGAAATAGATAGGTTATGAAAAATACAAATGTGTAATGGCTTAGAGGTAGGATTGTTTTGAGAATGTATTCATTCAGAAGAAAAATATATCAGCAGTCAGTTATTTTCCTTTGGCCCTTTTGACTTGGATATAATTTTGGGATATGCTTGTTCTGAGAAAAATATTTTTCTTTTTAGAGAATTCTGTGTTGTGAGTCTGTTTCTAGAAGTGATATTCTCACACTCATATATTTCAATCTATTTAAACTTCCAGTAATTTGTAGCTCATATATAATCCCTCAAAATGTTATTGACTTTATGTACGAGTTGTTAAATGCAGCATACAATAAGCTTAATTTCATGTTTCAAAGACAGCTCTAACAATAACAGTGTGAAAACAATTGATGTTCTCTTGTTTTCCTTTTAAATAGAAATTGCAAATGCAACTTTTCTGCTCATATTATACATGGGTGAGAGGAGGTTGTAGCAAAACATTGTACACTTAGTTCTTGCACATTCAAATCCATACTTGACATATTCTTTGTGTGCTAAGAAACAAAGGGAAAAAATTAAAGGTGGTGGTATCTTTTTGTATTTCCCCAGATCATTTCCCTATTTTACAATCTTATATATCTGCTATTATTGAGATTCTCGTGTATTCTAGGTCATTCAAATTATCATTTAAATAATTTACCTTTGGAAAGTAAGATTTGACCCCATTAACAGTTATACAAGCAAGTGAATAGGTTCCTGATTCATTGGGCTTTTTTTTTTAAACTAAAGTGCCAATTTAGTAGTCTCCAGAATATGGACTGTTTGCAGATGATAAGTATTTCATGTGTGTGTGAGATATAATAGTCTAGAATAGATAATGTATATTTGACAGTTACTCTTTACTAAGCACATTCACTTCATATTTTCTGAAACTATTGTTCAATTTTTTTTAGAAAGCATATTTCATTCCACAGATTCATAATGTTCTGTGTCAAAAAGCATTCCTATTATTCCTTGTACAGATAAGCACTTAATATATTGTAAGTTCTATTATAGTTCCAAGTCAGATTCTCCTGGTTATAAATTTATTATGCCATATCGTTTCACCATATTAGGATTGGGTCACTTGCTAAAGTGATGTAGCTACTCAGCCATTTAAGTACAGACTTGAGCAGAAATGAGCCCTCTGTTACACTGCTAATCAGCTTCATCAATTGAAGTATCCACACATTTATCACAGTTTGATAAACACGTTTGTATGTTTTATAATCTTTTAAAGAATTTACTAGTTCGCTTACAGGAATGGGTTACTGAAGCTTAGAATTATTATTGGAGTCAAGGATTGGGTTTTTTTTTTAATCCATACCTAAATAGTTTATTTTGCTTTGATTTATTATGTTCACTTAGACCTGCTTGAACAATTTTATTATGACCTTACCCTTCTTGGCAGCACTTCGAGCCTCTAAAGAATTCTTTGGTAGATTTATAGACAGTATTTGCCCTTGCTAGAAATACCTAGTTCAATTTCTTTTTTAGTGAAGAAGTTAGTCAGCATTATTAGTTGGAGAAAGAATGGATAAACCATACCCTTATCTTAAAGTTCTTGAACCAACACTGGTTACTTTCCTGGTTATATGACTGATTACCTAATCACGTCTTAACTTTTTATTGTTTGGAAATTTAGATAAGAGAACACTCTGATGATTCCCTCTGTTACATCCCAATTCATAGACCACTTGTTAGCTTTTATGGGAGTGAGTTTGGTTCACTTTGCTGCTGCTTCCACAATTTTGAAAGTTTCCCCATTTGTTTTGTTTATATTGCTGTATGCCAGTCTGCAGGGACCAAGGGTTTCCCTAGTCAAATTTCAAGCCAAAGAAACATATGTTTTTTATTCTGCTGTCATTGTAGTCCTAACCCAACTCCAGCTCTTGATGTAGGCACTGTTGCTGCTTCTTTATGCTTAAGTGGGGATGTCAAACATGATTTCATTGAGGGCCACATCAGGGTTGTTTTAGACCTTGGGGAGCTGGGTTCGCTATGGCCAGCTTGACATCACTCATGTCAGGGCACAGGTGGTGGCCTGAGGGTTCTGCCAACGAAAACGGGCTCCCGAGTGCCGTTTTCAGCTGCGACGACCTCCTTCAATCCTACGCCAGCGAAAACGGAGCTCAGGAGGCCCACGCGTGACCTTCCCACCTCCCTTTCTGCTGGCAGAGGTACCATGGGTCAGACCTTCGCTGTTTCCAGGGCGGCCCTGCGAGCCAGATCTAAGCACCTTGTGGGCCAAATCCAACCTCTGGGCCTTGAGTTTGACATCTTGCAAGTAACTTGCTTTTTAAAAAAAGAATAAACTCCTAACATTTCAGGCTTGGGTAAACCATTATTTGTGCACAACTAATGAAACAAAGCATAACAGATTGCCTTTTTAGAGCAAGGTGGTGATATTTATATCAGGTAGTATCTTTTTGTATGCAATGGAAGTCATCTTCCATCTTTTGTAAAGTAAAATAGTATTAGCCAGCAGCCTATCTTCAAATACTTAGCAGCCCCTGGGTATTGGGAACAATACAGTATGGAATATAAACATATTTCCATAGTCTTATCGTGGCCAGAGCTTGTAGTCTTCCAGTTGAAGGCTTTATCTAGCATGGAATCTTAAACTTACAATGCCTGCTTTTCAGATCCATTGGAAGATTAGATGAGTCAGCTAGACCAGTGAGTTATTTATTCGGCTCATCCATATTTGCATCCATATTTCCCTTCCCCAAACTTAACCCTGATCATGTCTTTGGGCTCAGCAGGATTTTACTCCACCTTTGACCTAATATTCTGCTCTCAGAAAAACTGAATTGATAGTTACATATTGTTTGATAGAGATGAGAAAGAGTTGGCCTTAGAAGACTGAAGCAATAAGAGTATCTTGAATGTATCTGTGATTAAACACCACCACCTCATTTTGAGTCTTAAAACCATCTGCCTTTAACCTGATTATTTTGGATTATTTTTAATCAATTTCTTTTAGTTTACATGCATATTGTATACATACTAAAGAAATTATATGTATATTGAAATCCCTGTTGTGTATCTTTAGATTCCATGGACACTCAGGTCACTATGATTATATATTTTAGTGTTGACTTTGTATTGAATTTAATTTTGGGATGGTATGTAGTATAGTATATACAGAAATAAAAAAAAAACCTGGCCTTATTCTCCTTGGTTGTTTATTCCTGAAGTATTTTATCTAATCACCATGTAATTCTATGTACAGTATATTAAAAATCATATTACCTTCAGGAAGCCTTTGTTTAAAACTCCAGCCCATGGAGATAATTAGGTAATTTAGAATTCAGCATAACAACATTATCTTAGATCCAGAATGTATATAAAATTAAATGTACAGAGCTGCAGCATTTTATATAACCTGCAAAGTATTGTACCTACATACATGTGGAATATTTGGCAATATTTTGCTTTCTGCAAAACTTGCCAGTTTCCATTGGGAAGCAGGTTGTTCAAGGCAAAACATGTGTTAGTTGGCTAGTGATGTATGACTCGTACAGACTGGTGCCTTTCAGAGGGTTAAGAAAATCCTACAGGAAATGGAAATCAGTCCTTTCATTCCCAGAGCCCATGCAGTTTTTTTATTGTCTTTCTGGGTACCATTGACTCCCTTCCTCTAGCAAATGCAAAGGGCTAGTAATAATCGTAAGTATCCATTTATGTGTCCCTTGTATGTTCATTTCCTGTCCAATCCTTTAGCCTGAAAGGCGCCCTGAGCAACTTAACAATAAAATCCAGAGGGTCCCCACTCTAATACATTAAATTTAAAAAGTTGTGGAAAAGAAAAATAGTTTGAAATTTAGAAGAGATTCCTGCCGCAGAGCAGATCAGTCATTTTTGAAGGTGGTTTATTGATATATAGATGTTTTTGGACTGTTTTAAGAAAAAAAATGCAAAAGAAGTGGTTTTCTTTGGTTTCTATAAACATAAACCCTTTTGATTTTTGCTGCTTTTTTATTCCATAAAAGTACATTGTGAAACTTACAAACAAAATTGTTGCAGTTTGGAATAAACTTTATATTTCTCTATCTGGAAAATTGCTGTGGATAGTACTCCAATATAAATATGTAGAAAATATTACATTACAGTTTTAACAAATTTTGTATGTTCTGTCTATGTAATTCTGCTCAAGATTTGAATTAGTATTTCTGATTTGGATAATATATAAAATGCAAAGCCCCTCTGTTTGGGAAACTCCAAGGCAAAATAACTAGTTATTAATGATATATACCAAGAGTAATAATATAGCTAATTGCTACTAATTGTAGATATGAAAGTTAATGTTCCCACAAGTAGACCAATATCATGGAACTAAAGACAATGTCATATCTTTTTAAAATCATAATCACTAGAAGATGCATTTTTGTGCGCTCCTTTAATTGACATGACATACTGCATTTTCCACACAAGCAGGCATTATATATTGCTAACTGAAATCCTGAAATATTAATGTTTGGGTGAATGAAGCAAGAGTATTGATAAAACAACTAGGTTTAACCAATGGGTAAACATGTTAGAAATGTTGATCTCCACTAATATTTTTATGAGAATTGCTTTAAGTTGAAACTACAGCTTTCATTTTTGTAGGTTAGCTTTAAAACACTGATTTGAAAAGAATTATCTAGTTTAAACATGTCTCAAAGCTTAATATTCTTCGTTTACTATTCAGTGAAATTTGTTCAATGTCTAAAAAGCATAATGTCTACCATTCCTTAATTCTTTAAAGAACAGTGTTACACAATTCTTTTTTTTTCTTTTTTTTTTTTTTACATTCAAACACCTATTTAGTTCAACAGTATACAGCTGCCATGGCTAGAAGCAATTAATTGCTTATTAATGGTCCATAGAGTAAGGCAAGACTGCATGAGGCAGAAACTCGTAGGTGGCAACATGAGGCAAGGCCATAATTCAGGAGAAATGCTTTGGACAAATGTTCGTAGGATCAGCCCTTGACAGCTGTAGGTAAAACTTTGAAAACTGGCATTAATTACCCATTTCTAGTGAAAAATAACCATCCTAGATGGGTCAGTGGTTTCCTTCTATATAAGTTGGCTTTATGCGTCCATTTATCAGGAAACAGTGGCAGGACATGTACCTTGCAGGCTGATACTCCCAAGGTTCAGTCATAAACATCACCAAAAAATCAAGAAAGCTGTTGCCAGTCAAAGTTGACACTATTGAATTACGGTAGATGAAGGTGAGGCCTGACTTGCTATAAAAATGATGGCGCTTTCTTTATTTGCATGTGCTCTGATTAGAATAGGGATAGATAGTCGATCCGCCTTCTAACATTTTGGACTACTCTTTGACTTAACCATTGGCCATTCTCCCATCGTGGCTGAGGAATGATTGCAGTTCAAAATACTTGGAGGGCCTAATTCAAAGAATAAACCTTTTCCCACAAAAGTTGAGATAAATAAAGAAAAGCAAGCTAATTGTATGTTGCATCATCAGAACATTGTCATGGTTATAGCAGGATCTCTCAAATTTTGGGGCCATTGTGGCTTGATCCTGATACATAACGGGACATAAGGGTTCTGATATAATGGTGGTTCTCCTACCGTGTTAGCTTCTATTTGCAGGTATTACTAAAGGGTAGGAAGACTTCGCTTCTCATCCAAGAAGCTTCTTCAGCTCGAGCTTTTGGATGAGAAGCGAAATGTCTTCAAAGAAAAACCAGGAAGTCCCATTGCTTCTTGAAAAAGGACCTTTGGGACATCCGTGACCTGGATGATTGAGAATCTCCACAGATAATGTGATAGTTCTATTCCTGTATGTACAAGAATATAGAAATACCTTGATAAAGGAAAGCAGGATTAAGGGAGGAGAAACAATTTACTCTTGGAGAAAGGGATAGTATGAGTAACTCCAAACAATCCTTCTATTATTCTGTTAGTTTCTGCTCAGTTGTCATTATTGAAAAGAATATTTTTCAGTTTTCTCTGCAGTCTGAAAAAGCAATAGTATTACTTTAAAAATTGCAGCAACTTTAATAGTTGGAACATAATTTTTTACAGTTTTTTTTGGAAACTTGAAAAAAACCTGGGCTGCATAAATGTATACCAGGGAGATGCTGTCTTGTAGTAAATCATTTTTTCTAAATCATCACTAAACAGAAAGTTTGGAAAGGCAGTATACAAAAGACCAGTAGATGATTGTTGATAAAATCAGTGGATGTTGAAATTACATGAATTTAGTTGAAATTAAGTTGGTTATGAAATATAGGCATTAGAATCATTGGCTGTTTGTGATGAGCTTCAGAATTAGCATGAAATGATTATTCATAGAATTTTGTTTTGAATCCTGTTTGATTATTAAGTATTAATTAATCATTGCCTTTATATGATTCAAGTTAATAATTAAAATATACATGGTGTTAAATTTCATATTGTCACATGTACTAAAATATTGCCTATTCTCTCTGGAATGTAGGGGTATATATAAAATTCAGGGCATTCCAGGACTTTTGGGTTAGTGCAGTTATAAGAACAAGATACTTATTCCATCAAATCTCCATCCCACATTAGGGTGGACATTTAGTTGTATAGTTAAAAAGTAACATGAACTTGCTTGTCCTGAATTCCAGTCCAAATATGAAATATCTTTAAAATAAAGCAAGCAACTGTTCAAGAAACTTTCAAAAATAAAAAGTAGTCAACAATCACAGAATGAGCAACTTGAGAAGCCTAAATTCTGTCCTGTTCAAAATTCAAAATCTGTTGATCAGGTAATCATGCCCCTCATTAATCTTAGTGCATAATTTTTTTAGTATTCGCTGGTAGGCATACGGTTGATAAATTTCACATAACCCTAAAAGAATATGCACAGTTAATTTAAATTGCAGTGTGATCTTAGACCAAAATAAATACTGTTTAAGGGATAGGGTTTAAATCTATAAAATCATTTGATGCCTAAAATTAATCATAATTAAAAGAAGGACACAGTCATTATAGCTTTTTAAAAAAAACCTGTGGTGGGAGATCAGCATGAGTAAAGTTAGCCCAGCAAGCAGTGAGAATATTCACTGACATCTAAAAGTAGACTAGAAAAAAATGGGAAGTGTGGCCCATCAATTTATTTTATAATCAGACTCTGGTGAAAGGCATTGTAGGCTTCTTGGGAACCTAAGCAAGGTAGCTGTGTTAAGGGGTAAAGGTATAATTTTTGAGTTTAAGTCTACTTGGTTAACTTAAAGTTTGGTGAATTAGGAAAAATCTTTATTCCTGGTTGACTGAGTAGTACTAACTGTATTATAATCTGACGATTTCATGCATTGTGGCCCAATCAAGGAAACAATGTTTTGATCCAAATTTTAACATGCTGGGAATAATAATTTTAGTGAAACTATCAGATTACATATTAACGTTACATGGTATTGGTTGATTAGAATGCATGTAAGTGGAGATAATACTCTTTGAAATAATATATGAACTTTCCAGTTTACTTAGCTTGGAGCAATAGCAAAAAGTATTGATTTAGTATGTATTTGTAACTTTTCAAAATGACTGCAACTTTCAGTTATTACCAATAGAATTGATAGTATATACAACTATATGCAACATAACCATCCATATTTTTCTTTCTGCTCATTTGATCATTTTATGTGCTTGTAAAAGCAGTCTACTCAGATGTTGGCATTCCTTTTCTCCAGACAAGTATTTATTATTTATTACATTTATTTACATACCACATATTCATGATCTATAATTTCATATACCGTATGTATCTTAAATACATATATTGATATGTTTTATATATGCATATACATACATATATAACTGGTTATATCAGTATATGCACATATTTATCACAAATCTTTTTATAAAATCACCAAGCAATCACCACAACATTATCCAAAGTATCAAAAAACTATAAAAAAATGAAGTGACTGCCTAGTGTCATTATAAAAAAGAAGCTTCACAGATTATAACTGAGAAGTCTATCTACACAAAACAGTGTTGACAGTCTTTGGAAATATTTGGGCTGTTTTGCCACACTCTAGAGTAAGAGTCAAGTTATAACTGGTTTTCTTCCAGGAATCAGCAACAGAACTAGTTGGAATTAATTCATTGTAAAAATCACTTGGCATTTGTTAACCTACATTTTTCCCCCCTGTTTGTTTGTGAGATAAAAGCCGTATTAAACATCTAAGAGGAAACGTTTCTGATCAAAGGGGGTCATTTTCTCCAACCTGCTTGCTTTCCTTTCGCTTTCTCATTTGTTCGTAAAGACACATTCCAAAGGACATCCTTCTTAGCAATGATGGCATTGTGATAACTTTTTCCAGCCTGGGAAAAATACTTGCTAGAAATAAGGGTTGTGGTTTTTAGAGTACCAAAGTGGGTTAATCGTCACAATGACAAAAGAAAGGCACATCAGTTGTGTTAACGTTGCCAGGGAATGTGTTTACAAAATGTGTATTTTGTGAACCCGAAGAAAGGCTATTCATTTGCACTATGCAATTTGTGGATCTCAGCAATTGTTTTAAGACATGGTTGTGAAATCTGGTATGAGTGTTGCCTGTATAAAGCAATGTATAATTTTCCTGGTTTTTATAAAACCTGATTATTAAATACAATTAATACTTTACTTATGTATAATCTGTAATTCGCTGTATAAGCTGTTTAGTTAATATAAAATGTGAAGCATGAAATGACAATTAGAATCCCCAAATATTTTTCAGTTAATTGTTGTTCACAATACTGTTCATAATAAAATGGTAGAGTTTCAAAAACTTGCCTTAATTTATCTTTGTTAAATTATAGCCCGCTTCTTCAAAATCCCTAATAGCTTTGGATCATGAGGCAACCATCAGTTATAAAAAAGCATAAAACCCTGCTTGGGTTCTCGCTTATTTAGGATTCTTCCCTCTTCAATGTGAGATCACGATAAGGAATCTTGTAGATAATTGAGATAAAATGGAAATTTAATCTTGTTAACTGTCCCCTCCCCACTCTGGTAGAAGGGAGGGCAAAACTATTCATAAGCTGCCTTGTGGGTAAAGCATGGAACATCCCAGTCAACTACTTTGTGTAAATAACTCCCACGTGAACTTCCACCCTTTGATTGTCAACAGCATTAATCATCGTGTAGTATAATAAGTGCATCCCTATTACCCATAGCTAACCCAAAACACATTCTTGTTTTTAACAACACCCTTATGATACATGAGCACAAGTTTCAGGGCTGAATGTACCATATTTTTCGGACTATAAGACGCACTGGAATATAGGATGCACCTTAGTTTTTGGGGAGGAAAATAAGAAAAAAGGTGATTGGGGGTGGATCAGCCTCCCGGAATACCCCCAATCAGCTGTTCCTAGAGATGAAATTTAGCAACAGGTTCGTTGGTTGTGAGCTCTGCACCTTGCTTTTTTTTTTCAGCCTCTGAAACCTCTCTTTAAGAGGTTTTTTTCAGCCTCTGAAACCTCACTTTAAGAGACATTTTTTAGCTTCTGAAACCTCCATTTCAGAGGTTGGGTGTGGCTACATTCGGTGTATAAGACCACCCAAATTTTCATCCTCTTGGGGGGGAAAAGGTGCGTCTTATATTCTGAAAAATACGGTAAATGGAATTTTAAGCAAGTAAACCCGAGAAAGGAAGGCTGAATCCTAGCCTACCAGCAGCTCCCAAAACACTTCTGCTAGACAAAGAGAAAAGGAAAACCACTTTTCTGATAACCAAGAATATAGGAACGGCTCTGAATTTATCTTTACAGACTGGAATTCATGCGAAAGCCACTTCTGGTTAACCATGAGTAGTTTGGATAAGAATAGCGATTGGTGAGAATATTATGTGATGAGCTCTGATTTCATCAATAATTATCCACTTTGGAGCACAGGGATATCCTTAGTGCAGCGGCCCCCAATCTTTTGGGCACCAAGGGATCGGTTCCATGGAGAGAGATTTTTTCCGCGGACCGGTGGGGGCGTGGTTTAGCATCCCACAGATGGGGCTTTGCTTGTTTGCGCTGCCCAGTTTCTGGCATGCTGCAGCTCAGTGCTGGTCCACAGATTGGGGACTTAGTGAACTGAGAACTCTTGAGCAGTATACATAAGCAGGCAATTAGTGAAAAAGCCAATTTTCTTCAGTAATTGTGCACATATAGCTGAAGGAAGTGATAAGTTGCAGTCCTATATATTCTGATCACTGTGTGCAATTGAGCCATAATAAACACAGCTCCCTGTATTCCCTTACTGGCCATGCTCCCTGGAATGGCTGTGACTTGGAATTTTAACAATACGCAGTGAAGCAACACAAGCATCCATATTCCCAGTGACGGTCTTGAATTATTCAGAGGGCAACGGCTTTAACACTGAGAAAAGAGTTTCAATTGTCTCAGTGTTAAATTGATGCAAATATGCTGTTTGTATTATTAAAATACAAATATTTAAATCTTTTGAATTTTGAGACTGATCATTTGAAAATAGCACAAATGGGAAATGTAAATTACTCTAGAAAAATGGAACAGTGGTCTGTAAACTTAATGTTGCACTTCCATTCTTTTAGTTTTTTTTTAAAAAAAACTAAATTTAAGATTTAGATAAACGAATTAGAGTCACCAATATACAAATGCGAACTATTAAAATATGCAACCTTATTTTTTAAAAAACCAAAACCCTGCAACCTCTGTTGCAAGCAAATATCCATTCATTTATTTTTAAAATGGCTTTTGGGCAGGAATAAGTTACGTTACTAAAAATTCCAGCCAGTTCAATTAAGGTGTTGCGTATTTGAGGAACATTGTTTAGACAATTGCCAAACACACATCTACTACAACGTGGCTCTCTATTGGCGGTATTTCCTGTCAAGAAGTGACTTGATCAACCTCTGGGTGACCTGTCTTAACTGAGTTTTGGATTAGAGCTCCACCAAGTGATCTTTCAGCATGATACATTTTCTTTCTTTCTTTTTTTTAAATAAGCTGATTATTATGTTTTAGCATCCCTTAGTGGCAGTTTGAAATGCAGCGTTTCTCACCTCCAAGCAATTCTTGAACTTTAGCCACAAATGAAAAATCTAGGTTTTAGTTTCACTTGAATCGGGTTTAAAATGGATTGCATATATTTACAGATCGGTGAATGGGAGTTTTAAGTCTTTGTTTAATAAATGGCAGTTTGGAGGTTTATGCAATTTGAAGGTCATCTTTATCGAGGGGGAATATTTTATGTATAAGTTGGAGCTTTAAAACCTGCCTGAGATTATTATATTGAGATTTGATGCAGGACAGCTATGCATGCTAAATCGTTACAGACCAAGCAAACCTTTGGTGCATTTCTTTGCAATCTGCTGCGTTTGCTATGTTTCCTCATGAGAAACTCATGTTTTTCAATAATGTCCTCACATTATTATGAAATTGGAAGTCTAAGGAGATTCTTGTTCATTTAGGTCATGGTTGACATAAAATTGGAAGTGACCATTTAGTTCAACAGCTGTAACCTGCTTAACTAGTCCAGGTATTCAAATGAAAGCACCTCTGTTTTGCCTCTTACTACCAATGAAGGGGAACAGATGACAGGTAGTCCTAGACTTACGACCGCAATTGAGCCCAACATTTCTGTTGTTAAGTGAGACATTTGTTAAGTGAGTTTTGCCCCCATCTTACTACTTTTCTTGCCACAGTTTTTAAGTGAATCATTGTAGTTGTTAAAGTTAGTAATACAGTTGTTCCCATTGACATTGCTTGTTAGAAGGTTGCAAAACCTTTTTCAGTGCTGTTGTAACTTTGGTCACTAAATGAACTGTTGTAAGTCAAGGACTACCCATAGAGGTAGTCCTCATTCGACAGCCATTAACTTACAGTGACGTTGGATGATCGACGTTGCAGTGTCTCATGGTTATGTGATAGTATTTCAGCCTTAAGTGTATATGGTTCAATTTTGCACAAAGATTAAACTCTGAAGGCTGCTGAAGATGATGAGAGCTTGTTCGCTGAGAAGTAGGGAAAAAGGAAGATAGAAACCATCGTTTTTAAAGGAAATAAAATGTGCATTATTTTGGCCATAAACACTTATATAATGAAACTGTATTGTAATGCTTTTATGTACATGTGCAAAGTGACTGCATCTGGAATTCTATATATAGTTGTGGTCAGCCAGCCTAAAACAATTACCACGCAGCTTCAGGAAGAGATTCCAAAAAAATAATAATGACTAAGATAATGACGATTGAAGTACTTTTCTAGCAATGTTATTATGTCCGTGACATATTTTAGAATTTTGGAGTATTTGTTTAAAACTTCATATTTTTGCTAGACAGTTGGGATGCTTATTGGACCCAGAGAAGGTTAAAAAATAAATAAAATAAAGGTTAGTGGGGAAACATTGTTGCACTGTTAACAAAGCAACAAATCACAGGAAATTGGACACATTCCATTAACTATTACTTTGTTTTTGACAGGCATAGACTACTACAATAATAGAAGAAAGTGACAAGCAAGTACGACTATTATCAACAACTGTTTTTTGAATGTATTTCTAATACAGTAGTAGCCCAGAAGATGATAAAGAAATGATAGCAGCTCAAGAACCAACAACTAATTTTGCCCTAATTCAGTAAGTAACTGAAAACTATTGATATCAAATTAGAAAGTGACAACAAAGTTTTCATTTTGCTTTTCTTTATAAAATGTAGATGGTGGGGGGGGGGGAGTGTGTGAGAACGTAAAATTAACTCCTATGATTCCTCCATTTACTGGTGAATTTTGGCAACTTGAGTTGAATTTCCTCATTTCATTTGAATTGTGGACTGAATATTTTCTTTAGAAAATTCCTATGCTTTCCTATGCATGCAGTATTGGAAAAACTCATATATGTGAATGTAGCATATCTGGAGTATATTATATTGCATCAAAGCAATGATATAAACATGAACACAAAGTGAACATAAAGTGAAATAAGTATGTAAAATATGTCTTTCCAGGGAATCTGAAACACATTTTTCTTCAGATACTGACTTTGAAGATATAGAAGGAAAAAATCAGAAACCAGTAAAAGGAAAGGTATGTGTATCTCACATTCTCAGTCTGTGTATGGGGTTGTAAGAGTAGCAATAAAGTCTTTTATAAATAAAATTTAAGTGATGTTGCTATCTGAAATGGCAATGCTTCTGTGACATTGTGTAAATAAAATTGGTGCAATAAGGGTGAATATCATAAAACCCCTTTTACATGTTGGAAACCGTTCCAGTCCGTTTCCAAAAACTTGACTAAAAAAGCTGGCAACACCTGAAAGATATTCTCTTCTATATTGTGCTTAAACTTTTCATTTCAATGAGTGGATTGAGATCATATGTAAAATGATGGCACAGTGGTTAGAACGCAGCATTGCAGGCTAACTCTACCCACAGCCAAGAGTTTGATTCTGAACGGCTCAAGGTTGACTCAGCCTTCTGAGGTCGGTAAAATGAGGACCCAGATTGTTGGGGGCAAGATGCTGACTCTGTAAACTGCTTAGAGAGGGCTGTCAAGCACTATGAAATGGAATATAAGTCTAAGTGCTGTTGCTAAATGGAAAGGGTGGGAAGGAGGGCAGGCCCTGATGGCACAGTGGTTAGATTGCAGCATTGCAGATTAGCTCTGCTCACTGCCAGATGTTTGATCCTGATTGGCTCAAGGTTGACTCAGCCTTCCATCCTTCCGAGGTCAATAAAATGAGGACCCAGATTGTTGGGGGCAAGAGGCTGATTCTGTAAACTGCTTAGAGGAGGCTGTAAAGCACTATGAAATGGTATATAAGTCTAAGCACTGTTGCTGTTGCTAAACAAATAAAGATTTCCCCTGTACAGTTGTGTCTGACTTTAAGCGGCAGTGCTCATCTCTTTTTCTTGGCTGAGGGAGACAGCATTGCCCAAAGACATTTCTGCCGTCCTGTGGCCAGCATAGCTATATGCCAGAGGCACACACTATATTGTTACCTTCCCACCCAAGTGGTACCTATTAATCAACTCATATTTTGCATGCTTTTGAATTGCTAGGTGGGCAGGAGCTGGGACAAGTTTTGGGAGCTCATCCTGTTGCAAGTATGTCAACGAAAAGTTTTAAAAAATCCTCCAAAGATAAACAAACCAAGCTCCCTCAACATATCCATTTATTCAAGTAAAAAAAATGCATGTTCTTATTTTTTTACCCGTTAAGTTGCTAAGAAATAAGTTGGTTTTGTCCTTCATACAGACCTGCAAAAAGGGGAAAAAGGCTGTGGGAGAGAAAGCCAAAGTTGGAAATGGAGGAGGAAAGGCTGGTGGACTAAATCGAATGAATGGGCATCATCAGCAGAATGGTGTGGAAAACATGATGTTGTTTGAAGTCGTTAAAATGGGCAAGAGTGCTATGCAGGTAACTCTACTTATCAAAGGCTTCATTGTTTTGAGAGCAAGGAGAAAATTCGTTTCAGGTCAACTCCATCTTAAAATGTCCTTCCAATTCCAAATTTCTTACTGAATATGTAAGCAATGATTTGAAGTTTTCTTGTTCAACACTGTTTTAAAACTAAGCATACTTTCTACAGCATGTTGCTGTAATTAATCTATCAATCAGTTTAATGAAAAGAAGGACTAGGGGTGACATGATAGCAGTCTTCCAACATCTCGGGTTGCCACAAAGAAGAGGGAGTCAAGCTATTCTCCAAAGCACCTGAGGGCAGAACAAGAAGCAGTGGGTGGAAATTAATCAAGGAGAGAAGCAACCTAGAACCAAGGAGAAATTTCCTGACAGTTAGAACAATTCATCAGTGGAACAACTGGCCTCCAGAAGTTGCGAATGCTCCAACACTGGCGGTTTTTACAAAGAGATTGGACAACCATTTGTCTGAAATGGTATAGTTTCCTGCCTCAGCAGTGGGGTTGGACTAGAAGACCTCCAAGGTCCCTTTCAACTCTGTAACTCTGTTATTCTTTTGTGAATGTATAGCCCTAAGGCTCTCCCATAGACTTTAATGATAAACACGTCTATGTATATTGGGTGTCACCCCATTGTTTCAGACTTGGGCTGCAGCTTTATTTTTAAATGTCTCTGGGTTTTTTTTTTAAAAAAAAAAATAGTTTATATCTAGAAAAGAAGTGGACGTTGCTGGTCTTTGACCATAATAAAGATTTGATTTGAAAAGTAATTTGATTTGATTTGAAAAGAAGATCCATCTTGTAGTTACACTACTATAAACAGTGCAGGACAGATTTAAATTTAATCCAGTATGTGCAGTTTACTTCGTATTTGGATTTTGAAACTGTCCATTTTAACTTTTAACCCTGTTACAAAGTAAAATAGGTCACAAATCAACCTTAGGCAGACATGAGGATTGTAGATGTCTTAAGCTTTGACTAACATTGGCTTAAGTTTATCAGACTCCTTTGGAAAAACCAATACATCACTTTTTGGTTTCTGAAAACAATGTTTTGGAGAAGTGGGACAACTGTGGAAACCTTGGGGTATAAAAGAAGAGTTTTGGGGTGGTGATTGTGTGTTTGTAGATAAAGAGTAACAATAAGCATCCCTAATGTTGCCTTTATTATCTTAGTCTGTGGTGGATGACTGGATAGAGTCCTACAAACATGATAGAGATATAGCGCTCCTTGATCTCATCAATTTCTTTATTCAGTGCTCAGGTTGCAAAGGTAAGATTTCTATTTGGCGGTGAGTTTTATTCCATATTAATTTCATTTTAAAAACTCTTCATATCCCTTCTTTGCTAGTATTCTACTCCATTACAATTAGAACCTCGCATCATAAATAGTACTTTTTGCAATTCATTTGTAATGTCTCCTCCCCCCTCCCCCTTTTCAACTACTTGAACATAGAGGTTTTTTCCCTCCAAATTTATAATTATATTCTGACTTTCCAGAGATCGAGAGTGTGCTGATGCATGATACGTGTTAAAAAAAATTGTATGTCACTTTTAAAAGAGTTGCATATATAGAACTATCAAATTACAGTTATGCCTATCTGCGTGTTTTAAACATTTCAGTCAGAAAACGACACCGTTTTTTTGTAGTGTTACTGCCTAAACAGCATTTTTTACATGTTGGAGTTTGAGATTTCATGGTGTTCCCATTCTGTGATTTGTAGGGGTTGTAACAGCAGAGATGTTTCGACATATGCAAAATTCAGAAATAATTCGAAAAATGACTGAAGAGTTTGATGAGGTAAAATGGATGTGTTTAAAATTACATTTTCAAAACTCATTGCTATATATGTCTTAAAATTCTTTATACTAAGGCGTTTCTGAAGTAGTTACTGCAGTTCTTTCAGTTGAAAATGTTTCTTGTTTTTGTGGTTTCTGTTTCTAGAATGTTTTTAAATGGATTTGTGGGAGGTGAAGAATTAACTCTGGAGGGCAGATGAAATCTCAGTTCATTGGCAACAGTGATAATGTTTCAAGTAGCTGAGTATCTTTTCAACTTAGCACCTCCCTTTTAAGAACATATTTATTAACAGGATGTATATGAAAAATCATTGGAAAATTCTGTATACAGTTAGTCCTCAATTTATGACTTATAATTGAGTCCAGAATTATAGTTAGAAGTCATGCTGATCATTAAAAGAGTAACCATGTGATTGTACCCAATTTTATGACCTTTTTTGTGGCAGTGAATGTGGTTGTTAAACACTGTAGTGGTAAATCCATTGTCTGCAATGGACATTTTTGTAATTGCGGTTTCCCTCAAAAAATATCGTAAATTGCAGTCATGTGACCAAGGGACATTGCAAACAGTCTTAAATGCAGATCAAATTACCTTGAGAGTGGTCACTAAGTGACCATTAACTTCCTACATATTTTTAACTTTTTTACATTAACTTTTTTTATTATTTTCTGGTTGCCTTTGTTCTGGTCTACAAACAAAAGGATAAAATAATATTGGGGCGGGGGGGGGGCGGAAATGCAATTAAAATACAAATCTTGTCTGTTGTGAGATACTTATCCATGTGGAAGATGAATAAAATCTCTCTTGGTTCATTGGGATATTTTAACCTTTTACTTTAATTAGCCAGATAATGCAATACTTTTTGTGCAATTGACACGTTCTGTATTCTAGGACAGTGGGGATTATCCGCTCACCATGGCTGGTCCCCAGTGGAAGAAATTTAAATCAAGTTTTTGTGAGTTCATTGGCGTATTGGTCCGGCAGTGTCAGTATAGCATCATATATGACGAATACATGATGGATACCGTGATTTCACTACTTACAGGACTATCAGACTCTCAAGTCAGGGCATTTCGACATACTAGCACACTGGCAGGTAAACATTCATTGGCTTGATTTAAAAAAAAATGCTGAAAGATAATCCTAACTGTGAAATCCTTCTAGATTGTTTGAAATATTTTGATTTTAAAAGATTTAGGTTTAGGAGTCTTAAGTGAAAACCACTTGGGAGTGATTTATTTATTTATTTATTTTTGGCCTAAGTTTCCCTATGTATCCTTTTCTTCCATTTCCTTTAAACAGGGATAATAAACCCAGGTGGTTTTAAGGTTAAAAATTAAAGAATTGGCCAAGATGCTGATACCTCCTCTTAAGTGCTCGCTCTTGCTATGCAAAGTGATTCAGGTGGAAAACTACTGTTTTGAGAGCTGCTGCTTGATTTCTTTGAACTGTATAAATTTAACAAATAAAATAACATGCTTTTCCTTGTGAAACTTGCCAAGAAAACCCACCCCAGCATCCCTTTGATGGGTAAAAAAACCATCGCTTGACAAGGACAGAAGGATATTATAATTGACTTTTAGCTCAAGCGAAGCCTCCATCACCAGTTTTTTAGTTTCTGGAACTGCAAGGTCAGGCTTCCCAAACCCAGCAGGTTAAATTTGCTACACAATCGCTCTAAGGAGTGGACAGTTCACCTCGAGCGTTCCCTGATTTCCTCTGTGTGAGAATACTACCGTGTTTCCCTGAAAATAAGACTGGGTCTTATATTAATTTTTGCTCCAAAAGGCGCATTAGGGCTTATTTTCTAGTTAGGTCTTATTTTGGGGGAAATATGGTACTAAATGCACCCATCTGTGTGGCAATCTTAACTGGGGCTTATTTTGGGGGTAGAGCTTATATGATGAGCATCTTGAAAAATTATGCTAGGACTTATTTTCCAGTTGGGTCTTATTTTCAGGGAAACAGGGTAAAAACTACTTCCTGCTCTAAAAAAGAAACATTTCCAGAAAGAGATGAACTTTCAAACCACCATTGAAACTCTAATATAAGTCTATTTTGGAGTGGGAGGAATAAACTGATGCAAAGACCAGACCATCCAGCTTTTCACGCAGCAACTTGATAACTATCTTCAAAGTGCAGAAATATTAAAACAGCCATTAAATGAAGGAGAAGTGGTTTCCTGGTGTGCTTTCCAGCCACTTGTTCAAAGTTCAGCACATTATACCGTAATAACTGGCCCTGGAACAATTGTTACATTCCTTCTTAGACAAAAAGAGTTACGTAAGCCCTTTAGTAACTGAGCCAACATAATTAAATTCACTTTCATGTTTCTTTTCAAAAGCTCCTAAGTAGTCCATGAGTAGATGGATAAATGTAAATAAATAAATAAAATCAGAGGGCGAACATGAAAGGGTGAATTTTAATTGACATGAATATTTTGTCCTGTGATAAAATATGGAAAACGTTGCATGAATTTTGTATTTCTTTTCAGTTTTTATTGTGATTAGTCTCTTAACGTATCCCTTCTCTGTAGGTAGCTAAACCATTCAGTTAATGAATACTGCCTTTATATAAAATAGAATCCTAATCCTGAAATTAATCATTCAAAACCTTACTAAAATTTATTTATATGCCACTTTTCCTTTTGAAACCTTAAAGACAGCATGATTTAACCCTCTCTACTGCAATCCAGTAGATCCTGCATTTGTATTTAGTGTAGTAAGGCATTTTTGTATCCGTATCATTGTTCAGGCTTGTTGATTATATTATTCTATACATTGTGACTGATTTTCATTCTCCCTTGGCACTTTACAGCTATGAAGCTAATGACCGCGTTAGTAAACGTGGCGTTAAATTTGAGCATTAATATGGACAACACACAACGGCAGTACGAGACGGAACGAAATAAAATCATTGGAAAACGAGCTAACGATAGACTGGAACTCTTGCTGCAGAAAAGGAAGGAGGTTAGAACCTTTGCCCACCAGTTGAATGCTTACCTGACAAACAGGGAACTATAGGAAATATTTGTACCATGCCCCCCCCGCCCCCCCAAAGTTAGAAGTAAAAGTTCATGAAAAACCTTCCTGAACTTTTCAACTGGAAAAAAATATTGTGCTATCATTTGATGCCTCCAAAATACACAGTCATCTCTTTGTTCCTGAGTCAAACATGTAGAGATCTGTTGTCCCAAAGATTTAACCCAAGTGAAAGGAAGGAGCAAATCTCTGAGATTCAATTAAAACACACATTTTCTTTCCAACTCATTATTTCTTCTGCCTTGCCTTTGGAAAGAGGTAAATTAGCATACTTGGGGAGTCAAATGGAAACCAGGAAAAGGATCCTCTAGCCCAGATGTAGACAACTCTGGTCTCTTTAGGACATGTAGACGTCAACTCCCAGAATTCCTGACCTAGCCATGTACCTGTGAAATAACCTTCAAATACAGTAGTGGCCAAAATTGTGGAAACCTTTTGGGAAAAGTGCATTTTCTAAAACTAGCTAATGACACCACTTTTTTTTCTTTTCTTTTTTTCTTTTTTCTTTCTTTCTTTCTTTTTTTTTTTTTTTTTTTTTTTTTTTTTTGAGTAGTACCATAAAGTTATTTATCAGTGGAAAGATTTAATCAAGAATGTAGTGCAATAACTTTTATGAAGGACTTGCAGTTACAGGCTAAAGAAGAAAAGTGAAACATGTAGAAAAAAACGAGATCTACACAAATTATCCCCATGTCAGTTAATACTTCGTTGGGTAACCTTTAGCATGAATTACGGCCTTACAACATCTTCCCGTGGAGTGAACCAAGTCTTTTAGTTCGGCAGCTGTTATAATGTGAAACCAAGATTGAAGGATGGCTTCTATTCACTGGGTTTTATTGCTGGGTGGTTTATGACTAACAAGTTTCTTTAGTCGGCTCCATAGCTTTTCAATTGGGTGAAGGTCTGGGGTATTCTCAGGCCATTCCAGCAGTGGAATAGGATTATCTTGAAGCTGTCTCCCCCCCCCCCCCCAAAGCCATCAAACCTCAAAAATACACTTTTCCCAAAAAGTTTCCACAATTTTGGCCACTTCTGTCATTATTAATTTTGCGTTGTTTTATTGCCTAAGCATGTAACTGTAAAACTGCAGCACATTCATTTGGCAGTTTCTGTGTTTTTCAGCTTCAAGAAAATCAGGATGAAATAGAAAACATGATGAATGCGATCTTTAAGGGTGTATTTGTTCATAGGTACAGGTAAGTCCAATTGCTATGTATTAAGTCTAAACTTCATTTTAAAATGCATTCTATTTTTTTCTTTTTAACACCACAATCTTTACGTATTATCCTTTTTCAGGGATGCGATTGCTGAGATTAGAGCAATATGTATTGAAGAAATTGGAATTTGGATGAAGATGTATAGTGATGCCTTTCTCAATGACAGCTATTTAAAATATGTGGGGTGGACAATGCATGACAAGGTAAAGCATTGAATCCTAGTTTTTCCCTGTAATTTATTGACCAGAGAAAGAAAATAAGGCACAAAAATTTGATGCCTCCCTTTTTTTTAACTCACGTAATAATTGATTACTTTTCAGTGAGAAATAATTCAGTTTTATGTTTGAAGAGTTCAGTGTCCAAATGATCTGACAGCAGGGCGTACCAGATAAAATCATAACGTTGGATTTCTCTACTAACTAGGACCGAATAAAACTTTTTTCAAACAGCTGTGCCTTGGTTTTTAGTCTGCTTCAAGGCTGAGTTGAAAGTGTTGTAGTTAAAACTGTAAACTTTCTCAGCTTGATATATTGTTTTATTTATATGGAAATTAATTTCCCATTGTAATTCAGTATTTAACAAATGGATCCAGTAAGAGAAACCACAATATAAATGCAGAGCTCTCAAAATTAATTAACATATTGTCCAGTGTTGAAAAATGAAAACATAAGAACTGCTATTTTATTTCCTGGTTTTGTTGTTGTTTTTTTTAGCAAGGGGAAGTGAGACTCAAATGTCTTACAGCTTTGCAAGGGCTGTACTATAATAAAGAACTGAATTCCAAATTAGAACTCTTCACCAGTCGGTTCAAGGTTAGTGTTCGTTCTCTCTTTTCCTTTTAAAAGAAATATTCCAGGCTTTCCATTATAACAATTTTTAATTTTACAAACTAAATATTCTTCCTATAGGACAGAATTGTGTCTATGACTCTTGACAAAGAATACGATGTTGCAGTGCAAGCAATAAAACTACTTACTCTTGTTTTACAGTAAGTGTTTCAAATCCTATTTCAAATAATAGATACTCATGGTATTAATTTTGTCCTTTTTGTATAAATGTAGTTTCTGAAACCTTTGAAGACAGCAAATTCTTTTTAGGGTGTCATGTTACAGTTGGATAAAAATGTATGCATGATTTTGTGTTGTCTATGCTGCTAAAAGTTCACAGAGACTCTAGTGAGAGTCCCAGAGGTCCATCTCTGAGTTATACTTCAGTTACTTAAGTATAGCCCCAAGACAGGAAACCTTGCTTTAAATTGAACATTTAGAATTTGGGTAATCTACAGTTTAAAAGGAGAGGAGAGGAGAGGATTGGATTGGATTGGATTTTTATTGGCCAAGTGTGATTGAACACCCTAGGAATTTGTGTGTTTGTGTGTGCTTGTGTGTGTGTATAGTACCTCCTCTATTTTATTCCAGTAGTATTTTAAGTATTTAAGTACAGATAATCCTTAATTTATGACCAACTTGACCCCAAAATTTATGTTGCTAAGTGAGAAGTCTGTTAAGTAAGTTTTGCCCCATTGTATGACTTTTTTTGCCATATTTGTTCAGTCAGTCACTGCAGTTGTTAAATTAGTAACCCGGTTGTTAAGTGAATCTGGCTTCCCCAATGACTTTGCTTCTCAGGTCGTAAAAGGGGATCACATGACCCCAAGACACTGCAACCGTCATAAATGGGAGTCAGTTGCCAAGCCTCCAAATATAAATCACATGACCATGGGGATGCTACAATGGCCATAGGTGTGAAAAACAGTCATAAGTCACTTTTTTCAGTGCTGTAACTTCGCCAAGGACCACCTTTTTTGTTTGCATTTTTAACAATTAATTACTGCATTTTTAGGAGTAGTGAAGAGGTTCTGACTGCAGAAGACTGTGAAAATGTCTACCATCTGGTTTACTCAGCTCATCGGCCAGTGGCTGTAGCAGCAGGAGAATTTCTTTATAAAAAGTAAGGAGAAAGTGACATTTCATTAAACCAAACTATAAGTTGTGAATTGGACAAAGCTGAATCACTGAGCTGTTTGGATAAAGTTTGTGGTTCCCCACATGAGGAATTGGGATTTCCTCTGGAACAACTAAGAACTAAATCTGTTATGTGTCAAGAATACTTTGATTTTTAGCTAACTCTACAATTATGCTTCTCACCCCACCCCACCCTCTTTTTTTCCCCCCTGCAAAGGCTTTTCAGTCGCAGAGACCCCGAGGAAGATGGAATTCTTAAAAGAAGAGGAAGGCAAGGTCCAAATGCTAATCTTGTCAAAACATTAGTATTTTTCTTTTTGGAAAGTGAGGTATGTACACATACCTTACTTATTTTGACAAACTATTCTTCAGAAGTGTTTTGTATGTGTTTTCTCTTGAGCCAAATTAAATTCCATTTGTTAGGAAGAATCGCCTATGACTTTGCAATATTTTGTAAACTTAATCCATATGACTATTTTACTAATGTACTGTAGATCCTTAAATAAAGCTTCCTTTAATTATTTTGTAGCTGAATGTAATTATGGGAACTGTGTGTAAATTTATGAGTGTCCAAAGCTTTTTAAATGCTGTTGCAAGACATGGCATCTTTGTAGTTCCGATTCTAATTTTCTTGTGTATGCTTGTTTATAAGAACCTCCAAATTCTGGAGGTAACTCTGCTCAGTATTGAACAGCTTAATATTAATGATGTAAGAATGTGGGAGAGAGGAAAAATTGTAATTGTCTGTTTTTCCAAGAGGGTTGCTACCCAATAAAAGATCATTTGGATTGCAAAGCCAATTGAAATCCAGTAAATTTAGCGAACAAGTTTTAGTTGATTAAAAGTAATATCAAAAAGCGAGAAGACATGATGGGCCCAAGGCAAATAACACAACTTTTTTAGCACAGAGCTCATGCTTTTCTTCTACAAGTATACATTTTCTCCCTTAAATTACCAATGGTGTTTGCCTTTTTAATAGCACTGGGGAAGGTTTTCATGAAATGCATAGTAAACACCTCTGGCTCTTTTTCAGTTACATGAGCATGCTGCTTATTTGGTGGACAGCATGTGGGATTGTGCAACTGACCTTTTGAAGGACTGGGAATGTATGAATAGCCTTCTGTTGGAAGAACCCCTAAATGGAGAAGAACGTAAGATTTCACTCTGCTTTGAAAGCATGTTTTAAAATGCATATGCCAGGATAGTTGTCCCTAACTTCAAGAAAGTAAAAGAAATTTAGTCAGATCATACAAACTAAAGATGAAATAACTTTGAAAACATTGAGTAAGTAAGTTTAGAAATTATGATCATGTTGATTTGAGTTTTCAAATGTTTATAGAAATGCCCTGTGCATCTCTAAAATGAATTTATTTGCAAAAATGAGCAGTTAACAGTAGTAAGGTAAAGGTAAAGGTTCGACTCGCACATATGTGCTAGTCGTTCCCGACTCGAGGATGCGGTGCTCATCTCCGTTTCAAAGCCAAAGAGCCAGTGCTGTCCGAAGATGTCTCCGTGGTCATGTGGCTAGCATGACTAAACACCAGAGGCGCACGGAACGATGTTACCTTCCCACCAAAGGGGGTCCCTATTTTTCTACTTGCATTTTTTATGTGCTTTCGAACTGCTAAGTTGGCTAAGACAAGTAACGGGATCTCACTTAGCTTTAGGGCCAACCTTTAGGGCCAACCGCTGAACTGCCAACCTTTCAATCGACAAACTCAGCATCTTAGCCACTGAGCCACCGCGTCCCTAAACAATAGTAGTAACTTCTAATTATTGCTAGCATATTTCATTACATATAAAAGTAGTGCAGTTATTTTACTAAATATTTATATTCAAAGAAAACTTTGATTAAGAGGCCTGGAAAAACTTGCAAATCAGATTTCAGGTATAGGAATTTTAAGTATTCCTTCTAGATCAGTTTGGTTTCTATTTAGTTCTGGTGTCATGATAGTAGCTAATTTAGTATAGTAATCAAAGTTTTAATCTGAGGTACAAAAAACAAAAGAATTCATCAACAATTTTTGTGATTAAATCTTATGGTATGTTCAAGTGGTTCTTAACATACATGATTAAAAGAAATAACTTTTTTTTTAATAATTTCAGCTTTAACAGACAAACAGGAAAGTGCACTAATTGAAATTATGCTGTGTACAATTAGACAAGCAGCTGAATGTCATCCTCCTGTAGGAAGAGGCACAGGAAAACGGGTATTTTTTAAAAATATATATATATACTATAAACATAATACTAATATATTGTCCAGCTAATTTTATTTATCTTTTTTCAGAGAAAAATGAAGTTTATTAACAGTTATCCACTGTATTTGGTTTTTGAGCGAGTGTGCATTACATCAACAGTAGAATCACAGTTGTTGAAAGAAACATCAAGATAACCTATAATTTCAAAGAAAATTATGCATTAGCGTTTAACATTTCATATTCATTGTAATATGACTGTGTGCAATTCAAAATAAGTGTATAACGTCATCTCTTTGGAATCAGAATGCATGCCTACAGTAGACAGTGAAAACATGTTATTTTTAGCCTCAGTAATCTTCTATTTCTGGGGTCAGAGTGAACCATTTGAAGGCCTTGAAAAATCCCGAGCTTATTTACTTGATAACAGTCATAGCACTTAATTCTAATTTTAAGGTAAAAATATTACACAGCAGAATTCTGGTGACTGTTTTAAAAAAAGCCCTACAACAGAATTTATTTGCAGCGCTGTCGTTCTAAAGCTGCTCAGACATCCACTGCATTCCCTTTTTTTAGTCCAGCTTGAGCACATGTTAGTGAAAATCTTGATCCCTCTGAGTAGTGACAGAAACAGTTCCTTTAGAATAATAGAATCTCATGTTTGGAAGGACTCTGGAAATAATTTCTTAATTCTGAGAATATTGATCTTTCTTGAAATGTACCGCGTTTCCCCGAAAATAAGACCATGTCTTATATTTGTTTGAACCCTGAAATAAGTACTTGGCCTTATTGCCATGCACTCAAAAGCCCAATTGGGCTTATTATCAGGGGATGTCTTATTTTGGGGGAAACAGGGTAGTTGAATTTGGCTCATCTACAGGATATTGCCTATTAATGAATTGTAATTTGGGATTGCATCCCACAGATGCTGATACCACCAGTCCTTTAATCCTGCTGATTGTTGTTTTTTGGGGGTTTTTTTGACTTAGGTCCTTACAGCGAAGGAGAAAAAGGCCCAGTTGGATGACAGAACTAAGATCACAGAGCTTTTTGCTATCGCACTTCCTCAGCTTTTAGCAAAAGTGAGTGTGATTTTTATTTTTGTTTCTATGTTGATGGCATGCTTGTCAGGCCCAAGAAACCAGGGGCTGGAATAGAGTTCAGAAGTATGATGAGTTTATTTCATGCTACCTTATGAATCTGATCTACTAACGGTCAAAACAAATTGGATAAGAATCAACGGAATTCATGGGAGCAATCTCTTGTGGAGCCTAGTGACTCTAAACTGATGATGCGTTTGACCCCGCCCTCAGGCTCCACCTGCTCATCTACAATGCTTAAATCACAGTTGCATAAGAAGGTGTCTTATAACAAAGTAAATAGTTGATTGGCCTATTTTGATAAAATCATTATTGGTGGCAGCTCTCTGTGTTTTCAAAAAGTGTGTGTGTGGGGGTGGGGGGTTAGCTCTCCCTGGGATTCTTTCTCTTTGCTAAGTTTCCTGAAACTTGGTGATGCATTCAGGTTATTTGTTCTAATGTCATTTACTGAAGAACGTTTTGCTAATTCTGTGTCCCCATTGTCTAATACTGAACATTTTAGATTTCTTTAATGAAGCTCATCTTTGGAATTGTGAAAAGCGAAACACTGATTTTATGGGGAAATGTTTGGGATTTAATTAATTGTCATCCATCTCCACAGTATTCTGTAGACGCAGAGAAAGTCACCAACTTGTTACAGTTGCCACAATATTTTGATTTGGAAATCTACACAACAGGGAGATTAGAAAAGGTAAGCCAAGTAAAAAGAACTGGATGAGAACTGAACAGAACTTTTGACCCAAGGCTGGCCTGCCCCTGCGGCGTCTAAAGCTAAAGTTCGTGCTATCACAGCAATTGCAGTTCATACTATCACAACAATTAAACCCAGTTCCTTTGGAACAAGGGGCTGTGATGGCGATGAGCGAACAGGAATTTGAACATCAGAAAATTGATGGTCGGTTGATTCTTTTTTTTCTTTTTTGCTGTCTGTTTACTAGCATTTGGATGCCTTATTACGACAGATCCGGGATATTGTAGAAAAGCACACAGATACTGATGTTTTGGAAGCTTGTTCTAAAACTTACCACGCCCTCTGTAATGAGGAGTTCACCATCTTTAACCGAGTAGATATTGCAAGAAGCCAGCTCATAGATGAACTAGCAGATAAATTCAACCGGCTTCTTGAAGATTTTCTGCAGGAGGTACGTATCTTTTCTCTCCCTCTTCCCAACCTCTCTCTCCCCCCTCCCCTCTCTCCCCCCTCCCCCCCGTCTCTCTGTCACTGTCACTCTTCAAGTTACCCTTTTATCTCCTCTTGCTTTTCATTGCGCTTTACAAAATTGAAAAGCCCAAATAAACAGCAGGGATTGCCTTTGTATGTTTCACAAAAAGTAACACTTCTACGTATTGGTTTAATACTTCTTAATATTAAAATAGAGCAGAAGGCCCATCCTTTGACTTCTTGAAATCTCTGGCTGAATTGCAAATCTATAACTTTTTTAAACCTAGGGAGAAGAACCCGATGAAGATGACGCCTATCAGGTCTTATCAACCTTAAAGCGAATTACTGCTTTTCACAAGTAAGTAAAGCAAAACAGCTTGTCCACCTTTCGCTGGTCTTAATTTTGTTTTCTTTATGAGAGACTTTATGAAGCCTCTCATAAAGCGAGTGGACCTTTATGGAAAAAAAAGGTCCACTCGCTTTCGGTTTTGTTTCAACTTCTTCTGCTATGTTTTGCTAAGATCGCTCTCTTCATTCTGCCTTTAATGGGTACTGATAGTAATATTAAGATAGCGAAAAAATGATACCAGGACGCTACTGTGCATTCTATACAGCTAGATTATTTAGTCAGAATAACAAACGTTTATACATACATCTATGTGGCGATCCTTTAAAAGAAAATAAGTCGGGGGCAAAGACGAATGGTTTAATGATTAAAGTGCTGGCCTAGGAACCAGGAGACAGAGAGTTCTAGTCCCACCTTAGGTATGAAAGCCATCTAGGGACTTTGAGCCAATACCAGGAGACCATGAGTTCTAGTTCCGCTTTAGGCATGAAAGCCGGCTGGGTGACTTTGGGTAAATCACCAGGAAGCCATGAGTTCTGAGTCCCGCCTTAGGCACGAAAGCCGGCTGGGTGATGTAGCGCCAATCCCACTCTTTCAGACCAACTCACTTACAGTGTTGTTTGTTTTGGGGAAAAGAAGAGGAAGGAGTATTAGGAGTGTTGAATTATAAACAACAATAAAGCCAGGATGAAAATCAAATAAATAAATAAATGGCCAAAGCTTTGCAAATCCACGGATTGGAGGTTTGTGCTTACATTGGAATTCTTTTGACAGTAGCATGTAACAGAAACAGGTTACAAAGGGTAATCATTCAGTTGTTCAATGACCACAGTCACTGCTTGTACTGTCTGTTCAGTATAGTGTGAGAAGAAAGAGTGAATCACAGGTCTTCATGCTTTTATTCGTTTTATTTTATTTTCAGTGCACATGATCTGTCCAGGTGGGACTTGTTTAGTTGTAACTACAAGCTACTAAAAACGGGCATTGAGAATGGAGATATGCCTGAACAGGTTAGTATTTTTTTTTTGTTGTTCCTTTGCAAAGACAATATAAAATAATAGAGCAAGCTGAGAATGATCATACCTTACTCTCATACTTTTCCTTTCCTTTCTTTTCTTTTCTTTTCCTTTCTTTTCTTTTCTTTTTTTCTTTTTTGAAACACAGATAGTTATCCACGCACTGCAGTGTACTCACTATGTAATCCTCTGGCAGCTAGCAAAAGTAGCCGAGAGCAGTTCTACCAAGGTAAGTGCTGGCGGCACCGGAAAAATGTAACAATCCGTAGGAATGGAGTACAGGTAATCCTCGACTTACGACCACCGTTGAGCCCAGCATTTCTGTTGCCAAGCAAGACAGTTCTTAAGTGTGTTTTGCCCCATTTTACAATGACTTTTGCTACAGCTGTTAAGTGAATCACTGCAGCTAAGTTAGTAAGACGATGGTTCAGTGGATTTGGCTTCTCCCGTTGACTTGGCTTGCCAGAAGGTCCTTGACCTCGGGACACTTGAAACTGTCATAAATACATGCCAGTTGCCAACTGTCCAAATTTTTTATCATGTGACTGTGAGGATGCTGCAATAGTTTGTAAGTGTGAAAAACGTTCATAAGTGTCTCTCTTTTTTTTTTTCCTATACAATTTCGAACTGTCACTCAACAAATGGTTGTAAGTTGAGGACTATCTATACAAAACCAAGTATGATGGGCCATTATACAAACTTTTAGGGTTCCTTCTTTGGAGGCTGACAATATCTTTAAATCTTGTCTGTGTGTGTGTGTGCATGAGTGTGTGTGTGTGTGTGCATGAGTGTGTGCACGCACACTCAGCTATACTTACCGTATTTTTTGGACTATAAGACACACCTAAATTTGCAGGAGGAAAACAAAAAAAAAAGTTTTTGGCCTCCGCACATCACATTTTCACCCTCCCAGGCCCCCAGAAACACACTGCAGTGCTCTGCACGGCCCATTTTCACCAAAAACGGATCCGTTTTCATCCTCTTTGGCTCCCAGAAGCACCTTGCAGTGCTCTGTTTTTGGCCTGCAGACTGCAGGTTTTTGGCTTGCAGAGTGCTTCTGGGGGCCGCCAGGGAGGGCGAAAATACAACGCGCCGAGGGCTTGGGAGACCAAAAACGAGTCCGTTTTTGGTGAAAATGGGCCGTGCGAAACACTGCAGAGTCCGTATTCAGTCTATAAGATGCACCTAAATTTTCCCCCACTTTTAGGTGGAGAAAAGGTGTGTCTTATACTCTGAAAAATATGGTATATTGGGGTAAAAACTCCATTTGAAGTACACTCAGAGGAAAAATAGCTGACCTTGGAGTAATATGAGAGTTATTTCCTCTTTGCAATAAGAAGAGGGATAGAAAGAAGGTAGGATTTCTTTTCTGATTTGCAGAAGTAGGGCCAGAGGAAGATCAAACAACCTGAATTGTTACGGGAAATTTTACATTACTGTTCTCCTCCATAGAAAAAGTTCTCGCATTTCTTTCTTTTTTTTTTTTTCTTAAAAAAGCTCACTTCTATTCCTCATGAAATAATGATTCAAAAGAAACACACTCACTGTTTAATATCCTTTCATTTCTAAGGACGACCTTCTACGCTTAAAGAAACAGATGAGAGTTTTTTGTCAAATCTGTCAGCACTACCTTACCAATGTAAATACTGCTGTTAAAGAACAGGTTAGTCACGGATTTTAATATCTGACCATTAGATGCCTTTAATGCAGAAATCATTTTTCATTGGCACTAACAGTTGTGTGTAAAAAAGTGCAGCATTATTGGTGTGCCCTGGTTAATGAAACAAACCTGAAGCTCTTTTGTTTTATTTCAAATTTTGCCCTGCCAACTGTATTGAAACAGAAGGAGAGGTCTGTATACTTTTTGAAAGAGCAAAACCTAAGAAGGTGCCAAGTCATATATTTGTATAAAAGATAGTATAATTTCATTACTAACAAAGTCAGTACAGCTAAGGTAAAAGTACACAGAAAATACAAGAAAAGATAATGCTGTAAAGAATGAATAATAAATCTGTTAGTTCCAAATAATGACTGTGAATCGACTTCTATTCAACGAGACAGTTTTGTATTGAGACAATACTTTAAAAATTGCAGTCAGGTATGTTAACACAATTTTCTAAGCGTCTATGGAGATTCTCAGTTATCCAGGTCATGGTTGTTCCAGAGGTGCTTTTTTTTTTTTTTTTTTTTTTTCCAAGAGGCAACTGGACTTTTTGGTTTTTCTTTGAAGACGTTTCGCTTCTCCTCCAAGAAGCTTCTTCTGCTCTGACTGGATGATTGTTCTCATCATTAGGAAATTTAGTTGGTTCTTTCTTTGATTAATTTCCATCCACTGGTTCTTGTCTGGACTTCAGGCGCTTTGGAGAATAGCTTGACCCCTCCTTTGTGGCAGCCCCTCAAATATCGAAATGCTGCTATCATGTCACCCCTAGCCCTAGACATACCCAATTCCCGCAGCTGTTTTCTTATGTCTTAGTCTCCCAGCGTAAAAAAAACCAGAAAATCCAGTTGCCTCTTGAAAAAAGCACCTTGGGGCAATTTTCTAAGGCAGTGGTTCTCGGCCTTTTCTTCACCACGACCCCAGAGACTTAACACAAGATTTAAATCACAACATTTCTTCAAGCCTCCACAGACTCTTTGTGATGACATCACGCCCCCCAGGGGTCCGTGGACCACAAGTTGAGAACCACTGTTCTAAAGACCTAGATTTTAGAAGCTTGACTTGTATGTTTTTCTTCCTTCCTTTCTTTTTTAACAATGCCTATCATTCTTTCCCTTGCAGGCCTTCACTATTTTGTGTGACGTGTTAATGATCTTCAGCCATCAGATCATGTCAGGGGGACGTGACATGTTAGAGCCATTAGTTTACACTCCTGATTCTTCCTTACAGTCTGAACTCCTGAGTTTTATTCTTGATCATGTCTTTATTGACCAAGACGATGATAGCAACAGTGCAGGTATGGGCTCCGGAAATGTGTCTCTATGATTTCTTTTTGGTAGCAACAGGTTCTCACTTCTCTTTTTCTCCCTCAATTGTACTTATTTTTTTACTTCGCCAGATACAGAGGTTACAACAGGAATTGCAGGGTTAGATCTTGGTCTCTGTGGACTGCTTAGTTGGTCTCCAAAGGAAGGTGCTCAGTTACAAAAGAGTAGGATTTTAATCCTCTCCGCTCGGAGATGTAGAGATACAACTTGCTCAGCCTTACTTGCCCTGCTGAGGGGTTCTTTTTTTCCTATGAGAAAGTCTGGAATTATGTGTCTATGGAGGTTCTCAGTCATCCAGGTCCTGGTTGTCCCAAAGGTGCTTTTTTTCAAGAGGCAACTAGACTTTCTGGTTTTTCTTTGAAGACGTTTTGCTTCTCATCCGAGACGCTTCTTCAGCTCTGACTGGATGGTGGGGAATGGAAGGATTCCACCATCCAGTCAGAGCTGAAGAAGCTTCTCATATGAGAAGCGAAACATCTTCTAAGAAAAACCAGGAAGTCAAGTCCAGTTGCCTCTTGAAAAAAGCACCCCTGGAATTATGTATTTCTCATATGCAAAGCTGAGAGCCCTTGAGCTCTGTTTTCATCTTATTTTGGGGCACTTTGCTCTTGATGCTACAGTTAAATTTTTCTTATGCATGGAGTCCTTGGTGCACTCTGAATTTTTATAATGCATGTTTGGTGAGCTGTTTTCTGAATTTCCTTAAAATTCCATCGCTCAGGTGATTTGGGGGTGGGGGGTGGGAAATGACTGGAGGTCTGAAAGCAAGCTTTAAAACTTGCAAGCCTCTCTAAGAATTTAGTTATCTTTTTAAAGGCTTTGTTAATTTTGGCACTCGGAAACATATATAAAGGCGCTTTTTTAAGTGGTTCATTTCAAAGTAATACTAATGGGGACTGTGCCACTTTAAATAAACCTTTCAGTCTGTTTTTGGTAGCTAACAAAGCATGATATTCTTTCTCTTGCTATGAATTGTTACCTCGTTAGAATACTGCAGGGCAAAACCAGGTTATAAAGATGCAGTTGATACCGCAATCCTATCTAAATGCCTGTTCCTGAATGAATCCTCATGTACATTCTTTTTTTCTTTTTGTTAAAGATGGACAGCAGGATGATGAAGCCAGTAAGATAGAAGCTTTGCACAAAAGAAGAAATTTGCTTGCGGCTTTTTGTAAACTTATTGTATATACCGTGGTGGAAATGAACACTGCTGCAGATATTTTTAAGCAATATATGAAGGTAATGAAAGTGTACAAGGAAAGGGATCTGAGGTTCTCATATAAAAATATGGAATGAATGTGGTTGTATTAAATCTCTGGAGGCTTCTTTCTTCATTATTAAGGGAGTCCTTCTGGATAACACTCATTGCCTTGGCTAAAAGCAGAAATTAAATGAACATATCTAAAGCAAGTTACCGTGTAGTTTCTTCAGTTTGAAATGAAACTACTTTTAGTTCTGCTCTTCGCCTCCCAACATTTTTTTTCAAGGCACTCACAAAGGAATATTTTTATTCTAATTGAAGTTGAAACTATCTGTATTTTTATCCTGATAGTATTACAACGACTACGGAGATATCATCAAAGAAACAATGAGTAAAACGAGGCAAATAGACAAAATTCAGTGTGCAAAGACATTGATTCTCAGTTTACAGCAGGTATGTTTTTGCTGTTCCACATATCTACACTGGTTATTGGTTAAAGACAACCCTTATTTTTTTAATAAAAACTTGAGGTCAATATTAACACTATATGTAATCCTGTTGGACAAGTTTTATTAACAGCGATAAAAATAAGCAAAAGTGCATAGAAAAGACCTCTAGTATAATTAAAACCGTATTCTGCACGTTAGGCAAGTTTCAATTTTTAATTTAAAAAGTAGAATTTCTAAAGCAACAAGGTTACTTCTAATGAAATAAGTAAGAGATTCTTCCCACATTCGAACAGTTCAGTATCCAGTTGAGCTGCTCAAACGCTTGGAAGAATCTCTTGATTATTTTTAAACAATTTCAAATTGTTTAAAAAGTGTAGAATTTCTGAAGCAAGGAGATTACGTCTTAATGAAATAATTAAGAGATTCTTCACACGTTTGAACAGCTAATTGGGCAGGAGCTTTCATTTTGGGATCTTAGGAACCAATGTAAAGCAGGATGACATATTACCCCCAAATTATCCTAAATAATGGGGGGGGGGAGGACGGAGTGGGGGACAAGATGAATCACCCATAGAGTTTCCTATTCCAATCTTGCCTCTTTTATTGTGAGGGAGTAGTAAACAGACCACCCGTGGAGAACTTTCATATTTGGGTGAACCAGAAAAACTACATTCAGACATTTCATTGATTTATTTCTTGCCGTTAAGTGCAGGAGGTCAGCTTGTAGAGGATTCAGTAAACTTTATAGTTGTGTTTTTATAAAGAAGTCTTTAAACCTATTTTCATTCCTGCATATTTGCTGAAAGGTAAGCCAAATATAATATTGAAAGGTTTAGATAAAATGTTGTTTGAAGCCCAGTTTTTTTGTAGGAGTTTAATAATGTTAGGAGAAAGAGAGAGTGCATTAAAATACTCCCAAAACAGTGCTATTCAGTAACACACAATTTGGATTATGACCAGGGGAAAAAATGTTTTGTTTACACAGCTTTTCAATGAGATGATCCAAGAAAATGGGTATAATTTTGATAGATCGTCGCCGTCTTTCAGTGGGATTAAAGAACTGGCTCGGCGTTTCGCTTTAACGTTTGGACTCGATCAGCTGAAAACAAGAGAAGCCATTGCTATGTTACACAAGTAATGATTGACTTTTCTTTACTTTGAGAAGAACTGAACTTCCCCCTCATCCTTTTCCTTGTCACCATCAGATGAAAAGAGCCCTCCCCCTCCCTCCAAATAAGCAAAATTGATAAGACATGAAATAAGATAGTTAAATATAGCTGTTCACCATACCTGATATTTCCTATACTGTAGTAAGAACGGGAAGAGGAGAAAACATTGCTAATAAATATTAAAGAAATAAGTGTTTGCCAATAGGACCATAGATGTTGGTTTCTGGTTGTTTTTTTTTTTTTTTGAAAAGTTTTTTATTTTTATTTATCATAAATATGTCTTAAAGGTACAGTCTCTTATCTATTGTTGATCATCCATATTCTCTCTTGACTTTCATATTAGTTTGTTAAACAATTTAAGTATTTTCGGGGTTGCTCTTCTACCATTCGATCTCCCTTGTTTTACAACAATCCTCCTTCTCCTTCTCCACTCTCTCCCTTCTCTCCTTTCCCTCACACCTCCCTTCTTCCTCCCTTCTAACCTTCTCTCCTACTCTTATTTCTCCTTCCTTTCTTCCCCTCCTTTTCCCTTTCTTCTGTTCCTCTCTCTCCTTCCTCTCTTCTCCTCTCCTGTCTATCCTCTACTCCTTGGTTTCTGGTTCTTGTTGTGATTTTGTGATTTTATGATTTTACTAGGTTTCTTTGCTGCTCTATTAACCGACTTCAAGCCTTTTTATAGTGTTTTTAGTAAGATAACATCTGTTGTAGATTACTGGCCACACACACTATTCCTGCTAATAATGAGGATGGTTCCAGACACATTTTGCGTGCAAACTCAACCAGCACCCTTGGTTACACCAACATGCTCCTGTTAATCTGCACGAGCTAGAATAATAAATTGGCGAAAAACAAATGAGAACCAGCGCATCTGTCTGAATATATTGGGTTTATATGCCAAAAAAAAAATAAAAATGTTTTGTGTAGGAAACTGCCGGTTTCAGGTAGTTGGTGTCTAAATGAAAATTCAGGGGCTGTGGATAGAAATAACGGTTATTCTGGTTGGAACGAGATTTCAGCAAGTGGCTAAGAATGGAAAAAGTCAAGGAAACGCCAGTGATTTCTGAGCAAGGGAAGCAGGTCCCCAGGGGAGCTGGTGGGATGTGCCACGCTGGGAGGTGCTGAGGAGGTGACAAACGCACTCTGGATTCCCGCTGGGTTTTGTTTCCACTGAACCACAACTCAGCTGGTGTGGTTTGGCACGATTTCCAGAATGTGATGCATTTGGGGTTTGAGCAAAACACTTTTTTTTTTTTTTACTTCATGCACATCTCTCTGAGATTTAAATTTGTCATATGTTCAAGAACTGCATCTCCTCTGGTTTATGACTAAGTCTGACTTTGACCCCAAATAAATTTCTCAATTGTAAAAGGCATATAATTTGTATGCCTTAAATATAGCAGCACTGATTGAAATGTAACACTGTTTGTTCTTTTGAAATATTCAGGGTTTGATGTCGAGTGTCAGGAAAGCACAATAAAAATACTCTTAGCGATGCTCACTTTTGAATTATCTTTTTTTTTTTTTCAGAGATGGGATAGAGTTTGCTTTTAAAGAGCCTAACCCACAAGGAGAAAGCCATCCACCTTTAAATTTGGCATTTCTTGATATATTGAGCGAATTCTCTTCCAAACTTCTCAGGCAAGACAAAAAAACAGTGTAAGTATTTTACGGCTATTTTCACAGCGTTTTAGAAGCTTAGTTAAGGGATTTTTATTTTCAGTGAAACGGGTTTTAAAACAAGGTGGGCAACTACTTGCTGATTTTCAGGATATGGAAGAACACAAATTTCTACCAGGAAGAAGACATATTTCTTCTGGTTGTAAAAAATCTATCCTTTATCTAACTGTGATCCAGGTTTTTCCAGGTTTTTGTAATTTTCTTAGTAGAGAAGAAATAAAAAAGATTAGTTGACACATGTTGTTTATGGTGACAAAAATATATTGTCAGAAAATGGGTGACCATGTGGATCATCCATTATCTCTTCCACATTAGAAATCTGAACAGCAGCAGTAACTATCTTTAATAATTCATTCATGAGTTTAAAAGACAATCCAGGGGGTATTTCTAGTAATCCCTTGCTCCTTCTTTCTTTTGAAGGTACGCTTACCTGGAGAAGTTCATGACCTTCCAGATGTCTCTTCGAAGAGAAGATGTGTGGCTTCCACTCATGTCTTACAGGAATTCTTTGCTAGCTGGGGGTGATGATGACACAATGTCAGTCATCAGTGGGATTAGTAATCGAGGGTCGACAGTAAGGAACAAGAAGACAAAACCAGCTACAGGGAAGCGGAAACTTCCTGAAGGTTTGCAGTCCTTTATTGTGGCTTTCCTTGGTGTATAGAGTCTATACAGGTAGTCCTCCAATTTACAACCATTTGTTTAGTGGCCATTCAAAGTTACAACAGCACTGGAAAAAAAAGTGACTTATGGGAGTTTTTCACACTTAGGTTGCAGCATCTTCAAATGATCCAAATTCAGACACTTGGCAACTGGCATGTATTTTATGACGGTTGCACTGTCTGGTGTTCACATGATCCACCTTTTATAACCTTCCCGGACAGCTTCTGGCAAGCAAAGTCAATTGAGGAAGCCAGAGTCACCTAATAACCGCGTGGTTCACTTTACAACTACAGGGATTTGTTTAACACTTTGGGGGTGGGGGGGAGAGTTTGTAAAATGAGACACAGCTCACTTCGCTAGCCACCTTGCTTGGCAGTGGGAACTTGAGGCTCAGTCGTGGCTGTAAGTAGAGGACTATCTGTATTTATATCCCCTACATTGTGCCATAGATCAAAAGCAGCCTTGGTTTGTTTCCCATCAGAAGGGTGCCTTCTGGTTCGCATTCGCATTAGGAAAATTTAAGATTAACGCTAACCAAGATTACACCCCAGTTATAATCAGGCAAATGTTGTAGACCATACTTTGTAAGCAGTGGCATCCTCAGCTTATTGACCGCTAGTATCATGATCCCCGACTAATGGACCCAAGCAAATCAGAGCTCTGAGGCTAAGAACGTCCTCTAAATTCTTCTTCTAAGAACTTCTTTCTTGGGTACATCATATCGGCACGATCAAATGGAAAATCAGCTCTAAATGTTTCCCGCGGTTACAATATAATTAAAATAGGAAAGAGCTCCCTCCCCAATGATACTTAGTTTGGCAATAAAACGTCTGCGAGCACCAGAGAGCCCCCGACAGATACTGTCCGAGGAGCACACGGATTCTGAATTGATGCAGAGCTGCTGCTTTGTCTTTGCAGCCGAGGAGAGCAGCAGCAGCGACAGCCTGTGGCTAAACAGGGAGCAGACCCTGCACACGCCCATCATGTTACAGACGCCGCAACTCACCTCCACCATCATGAGGGAGCCCAAAAGGTTGCGACCGGAAGAGAGCTACATGGGCGTCTACCCCATGCAAGCCGAGCATCATCAGCCGCCCATCGACTACAAGTATACGCTTGCTTTTAATTGGGCCTTACCCCCTGCTCAAGTACCGCACCTGTCCCTTTTTTTTTTTTTTAAAGAAAGGTGTTATTCCTTCCAGTACGCAGGTAACATGGATGCTAGCTCAAAGACAGCAGGAGGAAGCAGCCAGGCAGCAGCAGGAGAGGGCAGCTATGAACTACGTAAAGCTGAGAACCAACTTGCAGCACGCCATGTGAGTACATAACGGTCATTGTCCCAAGCTGGGCACTGGCTTTGCGCACCGGTAGTTAGAAATTGGGTTGCAAATGATTTTATGCAGAGGGTAAAAGTCTTCTCAGGAGCATTAAACTTTTCCCTCAAAGATAAACTTTTCCGGAGAGAAAGTAGAACTGTATTATTGATGCTTCAGACAAACATCATCAATCTATGAGCCCAGGTGGCGCAGTGGTCAGAGTGCAGTACTGCAGGCTACTTCAGCTAATTGCTAGCTGCAGTTTGGCAGTTCAGATCTCACCGGCTCAAGGTTGACTCAGCCTTCCATCCTTCTGAGGTGGGTAAAATGAGGACCCAGATTGTTGGAGGCAATAGGCTGACTCTGTAAACCCTTTAGAGAGGGCTGTAAAAGCACTATGAAGCAGTATATAAATCTAAGTGCTATTGCTATGTATAGTTACCAAGAAGAAGAGAAAAGATTTTTTTTTAGTTGCTCTCCAATAAATATTGAATGATATTGAAGATTATTCAACTAACATGGAAAATAAACTCCTCAGGGGTTTGCTGCAGAGGTGTCCAGAACATTTGAGAGTTCAAGGAGGCTCTTAAAAGGCTGTTTATTCTGATTTTTATCGGAAGGCTTTTGAAACCTTTTGGATGAGGCCAAAACAGCATGTTCAAAATCATCAAGCAAAGGAGTGTTTTTAAACCCTCAGGTGAAAAGTGGGGCTGAGTCTCCTAACAAATGTTAACGCTATTTTCATGATAAGATTTTTCTATATGGGGTTGGCAGTTTTCATGCTGAAAGAACACTCGGTATTGCGTGACTGAGCGACACTCATATTTGTGTTTAAATGTTCTTTTAGTCGACGTGGCACTAGTCTCATGGAGGACGACGAAGAGCCCATCGTCGAAGATGTGATGATGTCATCAGAAGGACGAATCGAGGATCTCAATGAAGGCATGGACTTTGATACCATGGACATAGACCTAGTAAGAATCAGTTACTTACACCTTGTTGCAAAAACAAAACAAAACAAAACCCGAACAAACCAACCAACCAACCAACCAACCATTCTCCTTCCTTTAAAAGATTGGCTATATTCTATAATAGCTTTTTTCCACTTAAAATGTTGATTTGTCTTAGTTTAAATGCTGAGCCTCTTCTCTTCCTAGATAGATGTATGCAAACTTGGCCTCTTTTACGTCAGAGTTGGAGGGAAAACACATAACTCCAATGACTCTGCATGAATAAATACAATTAAATCAACCCAATACACTGATAACCTGGTTTGCCTTTTAGCCACCATCAAAGAACAGAAGAGAAAGAACAGAGTTAAAGCCAGATTTCTTTGATCCTGCATCAATCATGGATGAATCTGTAAGTAGGATGTGACAAGTTTGGGTGAATTGCGGTTTCTTTTTTCCGCGATGGAGAAGTTTGGACATGACCCTTCTAAGTGGGGTGGGAGGTTAGGCCCTGCTAGGGTGGCTGGCGTGGTTCAGAATCCTTAGGAATAATTCTGAATTATCTCTGCAGCTGGAAATGGGCAGATCCTTCAACTTTCTTCTGAGACTAGGGAGGGAATCAATGATAATGACAGGAGAGGGATTCCCTTGCAGTCTTTCCCAGTCTAGGGCCAGGGAGACTCATCATGGCCACAAACTTTGATGACTACCTTAGCATAACATTACATCAAAGACTGTAATTAAAATAGTCATGAGATTATAACATCACTGAAAACTTGCTCTAGAGAACATGCATTCCAATAAAAGGCCATGTTATTATTTATTTGATTCCGCTGATAATGTGTCCTGTCCCCTGTCCGCCAAATATCACAAGGTTTATTCTGTTCATATTTGAGTGGGTCTCAGGTACAGGTAATCCTTGACTTAGGACCACATTTGGGACCAGAATTTCCATTGCTATTGTAAGTGAGTCCCTTCCTTCCTTTCTTCCTTCCTTCTCATTCCCATCTTCCTTCCTTCTTTCCTTCTCCCATCTCCCTCCCTCCCTCCCTCTCTTCCTTCCTTCCTTCAAATCACTTAATCCAGGGCCAGTCATAAATCACTTTTCAGTGCTGTTGTGACTTTCAAGCAGTCACTAAACGAATGGAAATGAGTCAAGGCCTACCTGTACTATGGAAAAGTTTGGAAAAGCTCGCTTTGCCTTGAAATTCTGGCAGTTGCTGGTTGCTTGCTGCCAAACAGGAACGGAGGGGAAAGTCATAATCACAGATGGGATAATTTTCATGTGACTTTACTTGAAGCCTTTTCAAAACTTCCTTGAGTTCGTCACGTGATATAATATGGAAGAAAGAAATTCAGTGCATAAATTAGAAATATACATAGTGTCCTTAGATGTCACCACACGAGGGCAGCACACATTAAACATGATTGAGCAAAGTCTTGTACTTCTTCTGTTGTTATAAGCGTTGGGGTTGTTTTTTTTAAAAGAAATTTAGAACGAAGCTTAACTAGTAGCCATATTCTGAAGGTCTTTCAAAAATAATGATGACTTGGATTTAAAACTGGTATAATTAACATGGTCTGGGAAGAAACAGGGACAATTTGGAAGGTTTTAGTTCAGTTTTATTTGATTGATTTGATTTATTTATTTGTTCGTTTTAGCTTCCATCACTGATTTCTCTTTCAAATGATAAATATTTGAATGATAAATATCGTATTTTTCAGATTATAAGACACACCTGACTAAGATGCACCTAAATTTAGATGAGGAAAACAACAAAAGAAGTTTTTGGCCTACCTTTTTTGGGGCCTTTTCCAGTCTTTTTCCAGCCTGTTTCCGGGGCTTTTTTCAGCCCATTTTCGAGGCTGTTTTGGGAGCTTTTCTCAGCCTGATTTCAAGGCTTTTTGCGGCCCGTTTTCGAGGCTTTTTGTAGCCCGTTTTTTCTGAAAAATAAAGGGTTGAAAAAAGCCTCCAAAATGGGCTGAAAAAAGCCCCAACAATGGGCCGAAAAAAGCCTCAAAAACAGGCCCAAAAATAGGGTGTGCGAAGGCCAAAAAAATGGTTGGTGGGTGGGCAGGGCTTCAGTAATATTCGGTCTATAAAATGCACAGACGTTTTCTCCCCCTTGGGAGACAATAAAGTATGTCTTACAATCCAAAACATACGGTACTTTGTGCATATTCTAAAAGTATTTTCACTCCTTGACAAAAAACCTTACAGTTTAATCTTTTCCCCTTTCTTCTAGGTTCTCGGGGTATCAATGTTTTAATACTAGTTCAGCAAATAACTCCGTGGTAAAGTCATTTTCTACTGTGGAAAAGGAGATTTTTAAATTTAAAAAGTGTAGATAACAGTGATATTCTGAGCAAGATTTTTTTCTCTAAGGAGAATTGATGTGCTTACAAGATCCAGTACATTGAAGGGGCAGTTTTCTTTGCCTGAAACAATAAAGGACAAGTAAACGACTTGAGGATAAGCTATTGTTTCTGTTGGGAAACCAGTATTTTATTTATACAACGTTTAGTTTATTTCCAACTCATAGTATAAATATCATTTTTTAAAAAAATAATAATCCTAGCATCAAAGAGGTGCTTAGTGTACGCACTTCTGTCATCTGTTGAACATACTCAAGCAATTATATATATTTTTTTCTAGATTATCATTGAAAGCATCAGGTGAAAATAATGGGACAATTTGATTTTGAAGTTTGGAAATCTGTGTAATTAGATAAAAGAAAAGCATTTTTTGATGTGATGTTTAAATTCTGGTCAACAGAAACTTTACTTTGGTTGTGATAATCATGGAAATAAATTACGAGTGATTTTTTTTTAATTCAGAAATTATTATAGAATATTAAAAAATAAAAGAAAGAAACAACACACGCCAAGGCTTCCTTGTTACATATTCTGAAATATCCAAGAATCATAAACTGCCAGAAAGCACTGATATCATTTCAGCTTACCCATCTCTAACCCTAAGAGTTTGCTTGTCCTTTAAGAAAAGCAAATGTAATATTGTGAGATTCCTTCCAGTAGTGCCACTGTATTTTGTCTCCAAATAAAGAAGCTTATTGTAGTATGTTTGCAGAAAAAAAAATTCTAAACAAAAATATACAGCTTATTAGAGTGTGGGAATAGGGGTCTAAATTTTAAATAAAAAAGTATAAATATATATATATATATAAAAAAATTGGTGCTGATTTTATAATTGCGCAGTTTTAGTTTTTTCTTACTTTTAAATTCCAACTTAAAAATTATGAGGTTTCAGAAATATATTGAAAGTTTAACAATGTTTAAAAAATAGATTTAAGCATGAGAATTCATGCTTTAAAATGATTTTTAAATTTGTATTTTATATTGTTTTATCTATCTCTGTCTTTGCAAGCAGTCTTCAGGTTAATGATACTTCTAACAGGTTACAGGACATTTCTTCTGTATGTAAATTGAATTGGGTGATAGAACTTCATCAGTACCCCATCACATTCTTTGAAAGCTAAGCTTTAAATGAATTTCATTGCTTTTTTTCCCCACACAGTTAAATTAAAAAAAAAATTAAAACCCATGGATTTATGTCATTTCAACATAATTCATTTTTGCCATGCTTAGGCAGCTAGACGACATTTAAAGGAAATATTAACTTATAACACAAATGTATATTTTTGTCAGTTGTCTCTCAGTTCTTGAGGTATATTATTTCTAATCATTCCATGCGCCTTAATATGCTTGCAATATGATAATTTCCTCAAATAAGCAAATAGAAGAACCTCTTAGACAAAAGGAAAAAAAATTAATCAAAGCTTGGGCTGTGGTAGCCATAAACCATAGATTCTCTAAAGGATCCTGATAACATAATTATTTTGAAAATCATGATGTAATACACAGAGCCAGTTTCGCATAACTCCATTTTGCATAAATATTCACATGTCTAAAATACTGCCTATATTTCTTTCTTTTTTTTCTCTCCTTCTTTACACCACTGCGTTTAAATAGAACTGCTGAGAGGACTGTATATATGATTTTGTTGATTTTTTTTCTTACTCTTGAAGGAGTGTTTCTTTGTGAAAGCAGTTCTTACAGCTTTATGTTTTCAGACTAAAAATGTTTTATATATTTACCTTAACCTGTTGTCCTCCACATTCTATCGTCCTAATTGTACTGTTTTCTGATTTGTATTTATGTCTTGAGACAAGTAACTTTTTGAATAAAAATAAACCTACAGTATGTTGTAAGTTTGATCTTTTTGAATCAAAAGGTAGAGGAAGAAAATAAAAAGAGTGTGAATGGTATAAAAAAATGTTATGTTTATAAGAATTAAAGCTTTTTCCATGTCTTTTAAGTGTTTGTCTCAGAATTGGGATAATGTATGGAAAACTGCACTGTTTTATATTTGTAATAAATTGTACAAGTTTTTAAAATGTGAATAAAGCACTAATTGGGTTAATAATTTAAAGTAGAGATGTTATGCGATATGATTGGTCTTAACTATTTCTTCAGTTGGAAAAAGACGGTCTCCCCATTTTGTTTCCATGTATATATTTAATATACTCAGTAAAGGTAAAGATTCCCCTCAGACATATGTGCTAGTCGTTCCCGACTCTAGGGGGCGGTGCTCATCTCCGTTTCAAAGCTGAAGAGCCAGCGCTATCCAAAGACGTCTCCGTGGTCATATGGCCAGCTTGACAACGCCAAAGGCGCACGGAACGCTGTTACCTTCCCACCAAAGGTGGTCCCTATTTTTCTACTTGCGTTTTTTATGTGCTGCTAGGTTGGCAGAAGGTGGGACAAAATAACGGGAACTCACCACATTACACGGCACTAGGGATTCGAACTGCTGATCTTTCGATCGACAAGCTCAGCGCCTTAGCCACTGAACCACTGCATCCTTTAATTCACTCAGTAACAAGTGGGCAATTCAGTCTCTTTAGATAGAACTGATATTTTTGAAGACCTGATCTCAATACTCTTTTTAACACAGGTGCATGTAAGGAGTGGACACATTCCCACAAAATTTAATCATTTAACACTGTCCACCATCCCCCTTCCTCCCCTTCCCCTGGAATGAGAACTTTTTAGCAAGACACTACCAATGCCGAATTACAGAATTACAGTCGGAAGGGACCTTGAAGGCCCTCTAGTCCAACCCCCTGCTTTAAGCAGGAGACCAGGCCCAGACCATTTCAGACAATTGGCTGTCCAATCATCATTTTCTTTTTATTGAAAAAGTTTTACAATACAATTTTAACCCCACATTTTCCCCCCTCCCCCCCTTTCCCCCCAACCCTCCCCCCCGACTTCCGTTACATACAAATCATAAGTATATATCAATCATTATTAAACATTAGATATAGGTGAGATCCACAATATATATCATAAATTTAACAAAAATAAGATAAATCCAAAATTCTTTACTAATAAGAAGAGAACTTAAACAAATAAAGTTTATAAAATTTATAAATGCCCCCTTGAACCTAACACAAACATAAAATTTTTCCCCCTTCTTTTTGTTGAAGACAGCAGTATAACCAAGGTATATAAATTTATATCAAGTTAATATCTAGAAAACAATATAATATGTATATTTAACATAATAATAACAATAAAAATAATCCTTTATTTCTTCAACCTCTATCAAAAAGCTAACTGAAGATTCTTGATTTAATACTTATTCTACACATAACCCATTTTTTCTAAATATCAACATATACATCCCCCAAATACCTATACCCAAACATCAACTAACCCCTATATCCTCAATCAAATACTAACTGATACTTCTTAATTTGATATTTATTCTGCACATAGTCCACCCATTTCTTCCAGTCCCGAACAAAAACTTCATGGGTCCTATCTTTTAGATATGCAGAAATCTTTGCCATTTCCGCAAAATTAGCCATCTTCGAAGTCCATTCTTCTATAGTATCCTTTACTGCATCCTTTAATTCGCTCAGTAACAAGTGGGCAATTCAGTCTCTTTAGATAGAACTGATATTTTTGAAGACCTGATCTCAATACTCTTTTTAACACAGGTGCATGTAAGGAGTGGACACATTCCCACAAAATTTAATCATTTAACCCTGTCCACCACCATCCTTCCTCCCCCTCCCCTGGAATGAGAACTTTTTAGCAAGACACTACCAATGCCGAATTACAGAATTACAGTCGGAAGGGACCTTGAAGGCCCTCTAGTCCAACCCCCTGCTTTAAGCAGGAGACCAGGCCCAGACCATTCCAGACAATTGGCTGTCCAATCTTCTTGTTCAGAACCTCCAGTGATGGAGCCACCCACAACTTCGGAAGGCGGGAGCTGTCCCACCAATGAATTGTTCTCACTGACAGCAAATTTCTCCTTAATTCTAGGTTGGATCTCTCTTTGGTTAGCTTCCATCCATTACTTCCTCTCCTGCCCTCAAGTACTTTGGAGAATGGGTGGACCCCCCTCTTCTCTGCGACAGCCCTTCAGATATTGGAAGACTGCTATCACGTCCCTAGTTCTAATCAGTGTGTGCGCGTTCCTGCTGAGAACTGAAGAAGGTAGGTTGAAGACAACCTAACTTCACGAGATAATCTGCCCTAGAAAAATTGCTGTCGCTGGTATTTTGTGGAATACAGCTAGCAGTGGGGTGAGCTTCAGACAAACAAGGTTCCTTTGAATGCAAAATCTACCAGAACAGTGCTTTCTTTTTCCAAGTTGTTTCACTTAACACCATTCAAATGATGTTTAGGACAGAAATAAGACAGCCTGATGGTTCAGGGCACCCACGTACAGGCAGTCCTTGATGTATAACCATTCACTGAGCAACTGAAGTTATAACGGCCCTGATTAGTTAGTTACCCAATTAGTTATCTAATTGGGTAATGAAAAGTCTGCCAAGCTTGGAGAGCACCGAAAAGTCCCACAGTTTTTTTCCATTCCACACACCCCTGTCCCTTCTAGCGCTGATGCTGTTACCTAGTTGGGTAATGAAACGACTGCAAGAAAACGAGCTCGGAGGGCACCAACTTTGCGCTACAAATATCCTCTTCTCATTAGCAAAATAATCATGTTGAGTGGCTATTTTTATCCAGGATTGGATTGAGGCCCAAAGGATGAAAACAAAAATACATTAAATGTTTTGATTCCTTTTCCCCCTCCTAGTTCTAATCCCTGGACTTCACATCCTACGCACGCTTTCCTCCCCTTACGACAGTTTCCATTTGCACAAATTAATGCCTCCGTAAACAACAGGCCAGGAAAACAAGCGTGTGGAAAACATTTATGGGCAGGTTTTTAGTTTACTTTCTGGCACCCTGCAAAACAACGAACTATATTTAATTGCACGTCAATAATAAACATTGCTTTAAAAAAATCCCTTCCAATAAAGCAGGAATATTTTGTCAAGTTGCTTTAATTTTGAGAATGCTGAATTGCTGGCAACAAGCACGCCTTCTGGCTTTTTAATGATACTATTACATTACTTTTTTAAAAAATGGAAATAAAAGCAGGGGGAGGCCTCCGGAAACGATTGTTTAAAGTAGATTAGTAGAAAAGTTGAACAGGAATTTCCTCCCTAAGAGGAAGGTATGTTGTCGGAGGGAAAATGCAAATATTATTCAGCGCGCACAGGCCACGGGAAGCAGGAAGTCGATGAGGGAAAGGTCTGATATAGTCGGGCATGCCAAACAGGAGAGGACACACATTTTGCTTATTAGTAATGTTTTTCTTTCCAATGCCAGGATAAATCCCAAATCCATGCGCTGCAGGAATTTTGCAAAGCCCTTTGATCCACGGTCTGCCTCTGGCTTGATAGAAAACAACTTCCTTTTGCTTCTCTCAACCCTTCTACCCTTCGATGCAAAAAAAGTTGTATTGAATTTTTCGCAACACAGTTGGAAGGAAACTTGTAGGTCACCTAATCCAACCCACCCACCCCCGCCCCCAAGAAGGAGACCCAACCTACACCATTTCTGACATTATGGCCACCCAGTCTCTTCTTGAAAGCTTCCAATGAAAACCAACATCTCTTAAATATACAGTGGTCCTCGACTTATTACCACAATTGGAACCAGAATTTCCATTAAGCAAGGCAGTTGAAGAGTCACGCCTGATTTTATTTTATTTTTTTATTTAATTTATTTATTTTGTCAAGCATGTAAAAGATAACAGATATAAGTATAAACACAATTATGAATCCAGGATAAGGATACAAATAAATGGGGACAGTAGGACAGGGACGGCAGGCACGTTGGTGCACTTATGCACGCCCCTTACAGACAGACTTCTTAGGAATGGGGGGTGAGGTCAACAGTAGACAGTCTAAGGTTAAAGTTTTGGGGGTTTGGAGAAGAAACCACAGAGTCAGGTAGTGCATTCCAGGCATTGACCACTCTGTTGCTGAAGTCCTATTTTCTGCAGTCCAGTCTGGAGCGGCTTACTCTCAGTTTGTATCTATTGTGTGCTCGTGTATTGTTGCGGTTGAAGCTGAAGTAGTCATTGACAGGTAGGATGTTGTAACATAATTTTGTGTACTACGTTTAGGTCAGACCGGAGGTAGCGTAGTTCTAAATTCTAAGCCCAAAATTTCAAGCCTGGTGGCATAAGGGATTCTGTTACGAGCAGAGGAGTAGAGGACTCTTCTCATGAAATATCTGGACTCGCTCAATTGTATTAATGTCCGATATGCAGTGTGGGTTCCAGACAGATGAGCCTATATTCGAGAATTGGTCTAGCAAAGGTTTTGTATGCTCTAGTTTGCAGTACAATATTACCGGAGAAGAAGCTTTGCAAGATTAGGTTAACAACTCTTAATGCCTTTTTGGCAATGCTGTTAACAGTGAGCTCTAGCGCTTAGATCATTTGAGATGAGTATTCTGAGATCCTTGAGAGAGTGAGGGCCGTCTACAAGGTTGTTTCAATTTTACAAACTTTCCTGCTGTGGCGGTTCAGCGAATCAATGCAGTCAAGTAAATCACATGGTCATTGAGCAGTTGTTGTTAGTTGCGAAGTCGTGTCTGACCCATGGACAGTGTTCCTCCAGGCCTTCCTGTCCTCTACCATCCTTTGGAGTCCATTAAAGCTCACGCCAACTGCTTCAATGACTCCATTCAGCCATCTCATTCTCTCTCATCCCCTTCTTCATTTGCCCTCAATCATTCCCAGCATTCGGCTCTTCTTTTTTTTTTTTTAAATTAGATTTATATGCCGCCCTTCTACGGAGACTCGGGCGGCTTACAATGTATTAAGCAATAGCCTTCATACTTTTGTATATTTTTATACAAAGTCATCTTATTGGCCCCACAAACTGGGTCCTCAATTGACCTACCTTAGAAAGGATGGAAGGCTGAGTCAACCTTGAGCCTCGAACTTGCAATAATTGCAGACAGCTGGATCTAGCCTGTTGTGCTATTTGAGACTCTTCTCCAGCGAGTCCTTCCTTCTCATTAGGTGGCCAAAGTACTTGAGTTTCCTCTTCAGGAACTGGCCTTTTAAAGAGCAGTCAGGGTTGATCTCCTCTACGACTGACCGGTTGGATCGCCTTGCAGTCCAAGGGACTCGCAGGAGTCTTCTCCAGCACCAGAGTTCAAAGGCCTCCATTCTTTGGCTTTCAGCCTTCCTTACGGTCCAACTTTCACAGCCATCCATTGCAACTGGGAAAACCATCGCCTTGACTATACGCACTTTTGTTGGCAGGGTGATGTCTCTGCTTTTTAGAATGCCGTCTAGATTTGCCATGGCTTTCCTTCCCAGGAGCAAGCGTCTTTTTATTTCTTGGCTGTAGTCCCCATCTGCGGTGATCTTGGAGCTCAGGAAAATAAGATCTGTCACTACCTCCATGGATAGTACCCAAAGGAAATTTCAGTAAATAATCAAAATACCTTTACTTTTAAGACTGGGGTTGCTTGTATTGACAGCTTCTCCTGAAGTCAAAAAGTTCAGCCAATGCCAGACCAAACTCATCAATAAAGGAAATGGTAAAAACTCAGGAGGGAGCCATGTCCTTTTGCAAGCATATGATGGGAGCTGTCTCTCTGTGCCGCTTCTGGCTAAACCTGCAAGCTTGACCTGACAGCCTCCTGACAGTTGTCAAAATCATTTCATTCCAGCTTGGATTTAACTGTGTGCCTTTAGGAGAATTCATATGCTATGTTTTAGATGCAGCCTCAATCCGTTGGGAGAAGGAAGAGAGGAACCTCTGGCTCTCTGATGGAATTCAATTTTTTTTTACTACCGGTTCTGTGGGTGCGGCTTGGTGGGCATGGTGTGGCGTGATGGGCGTGGCGTGGTGGGCATGGCAGGGGAAGGATACTGCAAAATCTCCATTCCCACCCCTCTCCAGGGGAAGGATACTGCAAAATCCCCATTCCTTCCCCACTCCTAGGGGAAGGATATTGAAAAATCTCCATTCTCACCCCACTCTGGGGCCAGCCAGAGGTGGTATTTGCCGGTTCTGTGAACTACTCAAAATTTCTACTACCGGTTAACATTAACAGAGTTGGAAGGGACTTTGGAGGTCATCTAGTCCAACCCCCTGCTCATGCAAGAGACCTGTACTAGGGATTCGAACCGCCGAACTGCCAACCTTTCTGATTGACAAGCTCAGTGTCTTAGCCACTGAGCCACCTAGTCAGGTAGGTTCTCCAGAACCTATCAGACCCTGCTGAGTAGCACCCCTGGTCTGGCTGGTTAGGATACAACAGGCATAAAAATAGAGGACAATAAAATTACTAGAGATTCAGAGGCTTCCCAGCACTTCGATTTTCTCCCTTACTCACATGAATTTTTCCCCAGATTCTAAAACCCTGGTCATTTCCTTGTTTAGATCCAGTTGTAATTCTCTAAAGAACTGCCATTGTCATTACATCCGTAGGAAGGATTTTTTAAAAAAGATTTTAAAAAATAAGTTTAAAAAAAAAACAGTAAGTGAGAGCCACTTAGGACTAGTGGTTAAGGCACCAGGCTAAAAAAAAGGGAGACCGTGAGTTCTAGTGTTGCCTTAGGCATGAAAGCCAGCTGGGTGACTTTGAGCCAATCACCAGGAGACAGTGAATTCTAGTTCCACCTTCAGCATGAAAGCTAGCTGGGTGACTTTGAGCCAATCACCAGGAGACAGTGAATTCTAGTTCCACCTTCAGCATGAAAGCCAGCTGGGTGACTTTGAGCCAATCACCAGGAGACAGTGAATTCTAGTTCCACCTTTGGCATGAAAGCCAGCTGGGTGACTTTGAGCCAATCACCAGGAGACAGTGAATTCTAATTCCACCTTCGGCATGAAAGCCAGCTGGGTGACTTTGGACCAGTCACTTTTTCTCAACCCAACCCACCTCACAGGGTTGTTATTATGGGGAAAATAAAAGCAAGAAGATGTGTTGGATATGTCCCACACCTTGAGTTATTTGTAAATATAATAAAGGTGGGATACAAATCAATAACTCAAATAAAAAAAATTTTAAAGTCCAAAATACAATCACATTAACATAAGGGATCTGATCTCCCATATAAGATTGCAAGTGGTTCCAGGCAATTATGGACGATTGCTCAAGAATCAGAAATGTCCACAGTGGGACTTGGTGGGATGTTCTTATCTGTTTGTGTAATGACACAGCTCCTGCAAAAGTACCCCCAAAGATTTGGTATAGCCACAAATATAAATTACCGTATTTTTCGGACTATAAGACACACCAGAGTATAAGACACACCAAGATTTCAAAGAGGAAAACAAGGGGGAAAAAATAGTTTTTGCCCTCCATGCGTCCAGTTTTTGCCCTCCACGGCCCCCAGAAGCACTCTGCTGGCTTCCCAAACCCTCTGCGTGTCCCATTTTTAATGAAAATGGGACACATCCCATTTTTAATGAAAATGGGACACACGGGATGGGGTTTCAGTGATCAAAAATGGCGATATTCGGTCTATGAAACACAGCGACATTTCTACCCTCTTTTAGGGTGGGAAAAAGTGTGTTTTATACTCTGACATGTTTCTTTCTAGGAGTCAGTATTGCTATCTCTGTGGGATAAACCTGACATATGAACACCAATCGCAGCTCTGTGTGTGAGAAAGTCAAGTGCTATGAGTTTCAGTGCCAGGCTGAGTTGGCCGTAATAGGAACCTTAAAATGCTTGTTTGGAAATTTGACGAGGATTGTCCTCCCTCTGAAATAACACCAGCAGACAATGGAAGTTGGAGAGTTTTGTTGACAATGGGAACAGCACAGAAAGGCTACATTTCCCATATCATAAAAATGCTCTCCAATTGCTATCTGTGTCTTATCCAAGGTCACCAACGTAGAAGGATGAAACCAAGGGTTTAGGAGAAGCTGAAGCTAAAGTGGCTTAGGAAGAGTCTTGACCGTAAGAGAAGTGGGGTTTTGTTTTAAATGTACAGAAGGTGCAATCCAGAAATAAGCAGACTCAATTTTGCACCTCAGCAATGAATCAAAGATCTGGGATTAAGAATCTTTGCTTGACCATGGAGACGTCTTCAGACAGCGCTGGCTCTTCGGCTTTGAAACAGAGATGAGCACCATCCCCTAGAGTCCCCTAGAGTCATACAGTATGTGCGAGGGGAACCTTTACCTTTACCTTTACCCAGGGGTGAAATCCAGCAGGTTCTGACAGGTTCTGGACAACCGGTAGAGCAAATTTTGAGTAGTTCGGAGAACCGGTAGCGGAAATTTTGAGTAGTTCGAAGAACTGGCAAACACCATCTCAGGCTGGTCCCAGAGTGGGGTGGGAATGGAGATTTTACTGAATCCTTCCCCTGGAGTGGGGTGGTAATGTATATTTTGCAAAAATACACATTACCACCCCATTACACCCCATTGCAAGGATATTGCAATATCCTTCCCCTGGAGTAGGGTGGGAAAGGAGATTTTACAGTCTCCTTCCCCTGCCACATCTACCAAGCCATGCCTAGCAAGCTACACCATGCCCACCAAGCCACACCCACAGAACCAGTAGTAAAAAAAAAATAGATTTCACCACTGCCTTTATCTTATAGGCCAAGTGTAGCAGGCTGGTAGGAGAACCTCCTAAGAGGCTTTATATAGACTTCTGAAGAGACCTCTGAATTTGATAATAAACATTCTAACCCTAAACTAAGTGGTTTACATGCTTGCTCAGAGTCCAAAACAACTTGAGGGGACCTAATTTGTCCATTCATTCATCCAAGCATCCATCTTGCATCCATCCATCCATCCATCCTTCATTCTATCCATCCACCCTAAATCTACTTTTCCTTACGTATCTGAGTAAATTGACATAAGCTGAAACATCACCCTAAGCTTAGAATAATTGAGAATTATTCTAAGAATTCAATATCCAATAATGTTCCAATATCTCAGGGTTTGCCACAAGGAAAAGGGAACCAAGCAATTCTCCAAAGCCCCTGAGGGCAGGACAAGAAGCAATAGGTGGAAACTAATCAAGGAGAGAAGCAACCTAGAACTAAGGAGAAATTTCCTGACAGTGAGAACAATTAATCAGTGGAACAACTGGCCTCCAGAAGTTTTGAAGGCTCCAAAACAGGAAGTTTTTAAGAAGATGTCAGATAACCATTTGTCTGAAGTGGTGTAGGGTTTCCTGCCTAGACAGGGGGTTGGACTAGAAGACCTCCAAGGTCCCTTCCAACTCTGTTATTCTATTCTATTCTATTCTATTCTATTCTATTCTATTCTATTCTATTCTATTCTATTCTATTCTATTCTATTCTAATCCAGATACCTGGAACTGCTTGCCCAGAAATTCTGCTTTCCACCACACCTGCATTTTTCTGGATTGGAGTCCATTTCAGCATTATGTTTTCCACCGTGATTTCCATTCAATCTCTCCCCCCTCCACACACACACACCCTGAAACCTAGGGGAAAAAATAAATGCCTCTTTCTTTTCTTTGGCTCGGTGTGTTTTTTGTTCTCCACCTGGCACCTTACAAGAGAAGCCAGCCAAGTCCTGCTTCATGATGATGATGATGAACCTGCTTATTCACGTAGCCGGCGTTGCGACAGACGGTGGAGTGAAATGTGCTCGTCGGAGCAAAATTGGGGTTTCCATGATCACCAAAACAAAATTGTTCTGGCAAGGTCCTGAGAAAGTAAGGAGAGGAAGTGGGAAGAAAGCCCAAAGGAAGCTGGCAGGAAACTATCTACCATCAAGCTTTCTAGGGACTACAAGCTGGAACAACAAGGAAGATCTGTTTTTCAATAGCCTGAGAAGTTGCAGAGATGCACAAACACAACAGCGGCAAAGACAAGCTTGGGTGGGTAGAGAGAAGCACTGTCTGGACATGAAAACAGGCCAACGGAGGAAGGTCTCAACCCAGGGGTGGGCTGTTGGGAGTTCACAAGGGTTTGGAAGAACCTCTAGCTAAGATTCTGTGCAGTTTGGAGAACCCACAAATCCCACTCCTGTCTGGCCCCGCCCACCCCAGGATGCAGGTAAGTGCAGGGGATGCATAGAGGCTCAGAAAGGGCGAAAAAAGGGCCTACTGAAAGTTTGAGAAGGTCGGAAACGGTCCAGTTTACAGCCTCCAGAGGGCCTCCAGAGCCTGGGGAGGCTGTTTTTGCCCTCCTGGAGGCTCAAGGAAAGGCTCTGGAGCCTGGGGAGGGCAAAATCGCCTCCCCCCCCATGGTGCAGGAAGCTAACGGCCACGCCCACCATGGCTACGCTCACCAAGCAACTGGGCAGAGAACCCCTTGCTGAAATTTTAGAAGCCCACCCTTGGTCTCAACCACTGATTTTTGTGAGAGATGGGATTTGAAGGCCATCAATGAAGGGTTCCAAGTTCTAATACTGTATGAGGATTCTTGCTCTGGAGACAAGTTGGACTAGAAGACCTCAACGGTCCTTTCTAACTCTAGAACTCCAACCCTACATTTGCATCTTTGAAGTTTTTTTTCTGGTGGACAACCCAACTCTAGAGTGGGACTTGGAAAAAGAGACTAACTTCCCAGAGAAGCAACCCCCCTTTTTAAAATTCATCAGTATTTCTGAATTTATTTTCCACTCAAGGCTGCAATTTTTATTTTATTTTATTTTATTTTTTGCTAGCTCATGGATGGTCATGGGATTACAGGTGGAAAGAAAGGAAGGAAATAGCAAAGCATATATTTCAAACAATGTAGAGAATCAATGGAGACAAAGAAGAGGATATAATGTTCCAAGGGATAATGGAGATAATTGCTATTTCCTTCCCATCTAATTTTTAGCATTCAGAAAAGACCCTTTTCCCACCCGTACAATAAATAATTGGTATACAGAATGTCGGGCCAATTTTATCCCGAACAGTGAGAACATTAACAGCCTAATCTATTGTTCACTATTAGGAGAAAGCATAAGCAGCATTTTCTTCGAGCAAATTCATTATTCATGAAAAATGGTACCAGTTGCTGCTAATTACGTGGCTCTCTTCTACCCGAATTGTGAAAACTGATTGTGGAAACTTGATAGGATAAAGATTGAAAAATTCTCCATCAGAGGCAGCGATGGAGAAAGAGGACAGCGAAAGAAACTTTTCTTCACCCCCCCCAAAAATACCCTTTTATCCCTTTGTTTTAAACGTAAAGTTTATTCGTAATAAAATTTGCTTTCCAAACTTTAGCAATATAGTTGTAAAGTTTACATCTAGTATCACCAAGGGTGGGCTGGTGGAGGTTCGCAGGGGTTCGGGAGAACCTCTAGCTAAAATTCTGTGCAATTTGGAGAACCCCCAAATCCCACTTCTGGTTGGCCCCACCCATCCACCCCCCCCAGCCCCTCCCAGAAGTCCCCGTCTGGCGTGTTTTGGATGTAGGTAAGTGCCGGGCATGCATGGAGACTTGAGGAGAGCAAAAAGCAGGCCTACCAGAAATTTGGGTCTATTTCCGGCCTCCAGAGGGCCTCCGGAGTCTGGGGAGGCTGTTTTCACCCTCCAGGAAGCTTGAGGAAAGCCTCTGGTGCCCGGGGAGGGCAGGAGGCCCACTAGGCCACACCCACTATAGCCACACCCGCCCAGCAACTGGGCAGAGAACCCCTTGCTAAAAATTTTGAAGCCCACCCCTGAGTATCACGTACCAGACTTTTAACGAAATGTTAAGAGAAACATTTAAAAACCCTTCCTTTCTCAATCTAAAAAGAGCCTCAGATAGCTTAACAGGGTAAGTAGCCTGTTATTAACATTCAGCTGTCTGCAATTATTGCAAGTTCGAGGCTCAAGGTTGACTCAGCCTTCCATCCTTTCTAAGGTAGGTAAATTGAGGACCCAGTTTGTGGGGGCAATAAGCTGACTTTGTATACAAAATATACAAAAGTATGAAGGCTATTGTTTAACGTATTGTAAGCTGCCCTGAGTCTCCGGAGAAGGGCGGCATATAAATCTAATTTTTTAAAAAAATTAAAAAATCCAACAGGCAAAATTCTGGTCCATCACCAATTCCTGATAAAACTTTCTGTATCCTCTGCCCCTTTGAGAAAGGTAAAGATGAAGGAATTTAAATTTTGTCACATCTGGGAGGGCCACGGATTTATTTTTTTTTTTACTCCTGCTATGAAAAAAAAATGTATTTGCCAATGAACAGTGCAGTGTTTGCCATCTGCTTCCATGCTGCAGCCGATCAGAGCTGCTCTTTTCTTTTTTCTTTTTAAAAATGCTTTATTGACCTGTAATGAAACCTAATTACTTCTCCTTAAAATCTGGAAATGAAAAACATTCAGCCGGCTGAAATAACATGCCATATCTGTAACCAGCCGCTCTGGCTATTAATACTGGCTGTTTATCTTCAGTAATGAGATTGAGAGATTAAACAGCCAGCGAGCGGAAAAATATTCCGTCTCTCTATATAAGCACTGAACCTTCTGTGCCTGATCGTTTAACCCATCACTCCACAAAGAAATTGTCCCGGATGTCATCCAGATAATGACAAGAAAGAGAAAGAAAATCAGTCGGAAGAAAGAAAATAAAAGCATAATGCAAGCAATCTTCCATTGAGAATAGTTTGTTTAATGACCGTTCAAAGTGAGGATGGCGCTGGGGGAAAAATGTGATTTAGGAGCATTTTTCACATCACCGTTGTAGCATCCGTGGTGGGTTCCTCCTGGTTCGGCCCGGTTCCGCGGAGCCGGTAGTGATGACGATATGACATCACTGAACCGGTTCTGCCCCCCTGCCCCCCGCCCCTCCATGTTATTCTTACCTTTTATTTGCCTCCACCCCCAACGTATTGCTGCCTCCTGAGTCCCAGCTGATGGGCTATAAGGAAAAAAACTGTTTAAACTCTTGCTGCCAGGCTTCAAAGGGCCGCCCTACAGCTGATCAGTGGTAAAAGGCAGTTTGGTGGTAGACCGGTGCCTCCCAAAACAAATGAGTAGACCGGTGCCTCCAAAAACAAATGAGTAGACCGGTGCCTGCAAAAATAAATGGGTAGACCAGTGCCTGCAAAAATACATGAGCAGACCAGTGCCTGCAAAAATAAATGGGTAGATCGGTACAGCTCTGCAAGCAGTTAAAAGCCTGGTAGACCAGTTACCTCTGCTAAATCCTAAAGAATTGTCACATGACCATCAAGCCACGCCCACAAAATAAGCCACGCCCACAGAACCAGTAGTAAAAAATTTTAGAACCCACCCCTCGTTTGCTGATTATAAATGGCGGGGTGGGGGGTGGGGGTGGGGAAGGCCCTTCTGTTATGCAGCATCCCCACGATCATGTGATAAAAAAAATTGGATGCTTGGCAACTGACGTGTACTTATGACGGTTGCAGTGTCCTAGGTCCCTTTTGGGACCTTTTGACAAGCAAAGTCAATGGGGAAGCCGGATTCAATTAGCAACCGTCTTATTAACTTAACAACTGCAGTGATTCACTTAATCAACTAGGGCAGGAAAGGTGAAATTGAGGCAAAACCTGCTTAACAACTGCCTCATCTAGCAACAGACGTTTTAGACTCAATTGTGGTCATAAATCGAGGACTACCTGCATTTCTGCATCTGGGGAACTGAACCCCCAAACCTGAGAGGTCATTTCTCACTCAACACAGATTTCAACCAATACAGATATATATCGGCCTCCAGAATAGCTGTGATTGAGAAGATGAGAGAAGACTGACTCCGTTGGTATGGACATGTCCACAGAGCAGCACCTTCCACCATTGCCAAGACTGCCTATCAACTAGAAGTCAATGGCCGGTGACCTCACAGGTATCCAAAACAGAGGTGGCAAGACACCATCAACAAAGATATCCAAGACAAGGGCCTGTGCCCTGGAGACGCAGCTGACTGTGCAAAGTGGAGTTCAATGATCTGAAAAGCAGACCCTGCATCTGCGGGAATATGCTAGGGAGGAGGAGGAGAAGGGGAAGGAGAAGTAATGGAGGAAGAAGAGCAGAAGGATTAGGAGAAGGAGAAGGAACAGAGGAGGAGGAGAAGGAAAAGGAATGGAGGAAGAGGAGAAGGAAAGGAGGAGGAAAAGGGGAAGGAACAAAGAAGGAGAAGGAGAAGGAGAAGAGCAGAAGGAGAAGGAATGGAGGAGGAGGAGGAGGTGGAGGAGGAGGAGGAGGAGGAGGAGGAGAAGAAGAAGAGGGAGAAGAAGAAGAGGGAGAAGAAGAAGAGGGAGAAGGAGGAGGAGAAGGAGAAGGAGAAGGAATGGAGGAGGAGGAGGAGGAGGAGAGGGAGAAGGAGGAGGAGAAGGAATGGAGGAGGAGGAGGAGGAGGAGGAGGAGGAGGAATGTAGTAGTAGGAGGAGGAGAAGGAATGGAGAAGGAGAATGAGAAGAAGGAGGAGGAGGAGGAGGAGAAGGAACAGAGGAAGAGGAGGGAGAGGGAGAAGAAAAGGAGGAGGAGGAGAATGATTGCAGAATATCTCCCGTTCCCTCTAAAACTCATGGAAAGCTGGGTGACTTAACAGTCTGAGACGCCACAGAGAAATTGTTCTTTAGTCCTGATTTATGGTGGAAAGTAAAAAGTAGAGCTCTCCTGATTTAACTCAATCCTTCTAATCTGTTTTTAAAAGGAAGATATTTTTAACCGCCGCTGTGGTTCTTCTGACTCCTTTGCACTTTATTCAGAGTTTCAGAAACCTCTCTTCTTCAATACTTAGTGGCTAATCTCAGAACTTCAGATATTCAACATTTCGAGGTGTTATTTCTCCTCAGGCATTTTCTATCCACACTAAACGGAGACAAAGACACAACAGGGATGTGAAAGAGACAAAGAGCACAAAAGAGAAAGAAATGGAAAATAAAAGAGTAAGGAATGTTGTCCACTTGGAGGAAATTAAGGAGTTATGCTGAGATGCTTCAACAGCCTCCACAATTAAGAGTTTGCTTTTCTAATCCCAATATCACATTCATGACAAATGAAGAAAACAGTCACCAATATCTTAAGGGCACAAACAAGGAAACCAACATGCTTGTTTAGGACAGATAAAAGCAACAACAACAATCAAACAACATGCTTTGTAAAAGACCCACTCACAGTTCCTCGGAAAGGGGGGATTTGATGTTCAAATCGAGCACTGTCTCACAGGAGCCTTAGGAAAGGAACTAATAGTTTATAAGATGGCAAGAATGCTAGAATTTCAGCAACAAGCACTAACCCTTTGATCTGTGGGGAAGATGAAGGAAGCATTACAAAAAAAAAATAAAATAAAAACTATCAGAAGAAAATGCCCTCTTCACGCACAGAGCACCTCACTGCATCAAAAGAATGGATTAAATGACTCACTAACAGCCTCCGTTGACTTCATTAACTCTAGCCCAGGTAACAAATGTTTTTAGAAGCTTTGCAAGAAAAATGTACAGCAAGGTTCAGAAAAGTATAGCTCTTGGGTTTGGTCCGAAAGGTGCTTTTTTTCAACTGGACTTTCTTGATTTTTTTTGCTTTGAAGACATTTCGCTTCTCCTCCAAGAAGCTTTTTCAGCTCTGACTGGATGGTGGGGAATGGAAAGATTGATATTCCTTGCAGACAGCTGGTCATTCGCCTTGTTTTAGAGCAGTGATGGCGAACCTTTTAGACACTGAGTGCCCAAACTGCGTGCCCACGCATTCCCAAATTAAAAGGTGTGTGCGCATGAGGACATGTGTGTGCATGCACAGACATGTGCATGGACATGCATGCATGTGGAGCAGAGTCCTGAAGATCAGCTGGCTAGCGGGAGGCGGAGCATCCCAACATGGAATGCATGGAAACAAAAACTCACGAAAGAAACACCACAGAGATCTGACCACGGACCGACAATGTATGTGCGAGCCATGCCATGTACTGGCACATGTGCCATAGGTTCACCATCACAGTTTTAGAGAGTTGTTGAGGCCACGTGGAGGTTTGTCTGGGTTCTCAGGGTTTGGTAACGGGGCTTCCATAGTCATCACCATCAGTCATTTGGTCACTGTACGGATCAGAATAACATAGTTGGAAAGAAGGGGTGAAATGTTCCCGGTTCGGACCGGATCGCCTGATCCGGTAGCGATGGAGGCGGGGGGATTCGGAGAACCGGTAGCAAAAATCCCTGCTCCCCCTCCCCATGCTTAACTGAGCTGCACGATCATCAGAGGCTTTTTTTTTTTTTTTACTTTTAAAACATTTTTTCTACAACCTCTTCGGCCGAAAAAATGCTTTTAAAAGTAAAAAAAAAAAGCCTCTGATGATCACACGGCTCCATTGGGTTAAGGTCTGGGCTATTCCCAGGCCATTCCAGCAATGGAATAGGATTATCTTGAAACTCAAGGAAGGAAGGAAGAAAGGAAGGAAGGAAGGAAGGAAGGAAGGAAGGAAGGAAGGAAGGAAGGAAGGAAGAAAAAGAAAAAAAAGAAAAAGAAAAAGAAACGTGTTATTTGTCATTAGCCATCAAATCTCAAAAATACCCTTTTCCCAAAAGGTTTTCACAATTTTGGCCACTACTGTATGTGGTATATGCAAAATTGCAGTTCGTCTCCAATGTCTTCCCGCTCCCACCTACACAACAGAAGAACTAAAGAAAAAACCCTTCCATATCCTAAAACACATATTTGCTCTTTTCTATCCCTCCGGGGTGTTCATTTCAAGATGATGCTGGAAGCGTTCTTTGACGGAAAAGCCACATGAGGGGATGGAGAACTATAGATTCTTTCTCCCTCTCTCCTTCTCTCTCTTGGACCATTCGTATCTGCATCCTGCAGTCATTGATACAAAACAGTATTGACTAATCTATTTTTGACTACGTCGGTGTCTCCTAGGAGTCATTGCACAGTTGTTCAAAAGGCAATGCTGCAGACTGTCATTTGTTGCCCTATGGACACCAATGTCCTCTGTTTACACAGCGTGACTCACAAAGAGGAGTGGGGGGTGGGTGGGGGGGTTTCACAGGCAGGAGAGGAGAAGGTGTACGCGAAGAGTCATAAAAGGAAAAAGGATGCGAGAGGAGAATGACCATCCCATAAAAGAAAAAGAGGAGTCGATGTATTTACAAGACATGCAATAAATTTTATGATTGGTTAGAAAGGAAATATGAATAAGGCTTTGGAGATAAAATAGATAGAGAATAGATGGGAAAAAACATTCTGAAAAATAGAAACCCAGATGATGCCAAGTAAAAGGAGAAAGGGGTGGGGGATGGGGTAAAAGGAAAAAAAGTGAGCTGTTATAAAAATGTACACAAATGAGGAAATAAAAATAAATATCAAATCAAATAAGAAATTGAAACGAGAATAAAGATAAATAGAAAATCAAGGCTCCTCGAATACCATTTTAGATTGAACTGAAAAGGGAAACAACAAGAGAGAGGGGAAGGGAGAAGAGAGGAGAGGAGAGGGAGAGAAAGAAGAAAGGGAAAAGGAAAGGAAGAAAAGGGAGGGGAAAGAGGAGAAGAAGAGAAGGCTAGAAGGGAGGAAGAAGAGAGGAGTGGGGGAAGTAGAGGGAAGGGGAAGTAGGAAAGAGAAGGAGAGGAAGAACGAAGAAAGTAGGAGGAGAAAAAGGAAGGAAGAGAAGGGGAGGAGGAGAAGAAAGGTTGTGGTAAAGGTAAAGCTAAATGGTAAAAGAGCAGCCCTGAAAAAGTAAAAATGAAAAATGAAAGTTAAAAGATAAGATGAATGAAAAATGATGGGTAAATGACTGTTTATGAGAAATAAAAATAAAAAACTTTTTTGGGGGGGAAAAAAAAGAGAATGACCATCCTCTCTCTCTCTCGGCTGAATCTATTTTATGCCAGAATAAAATGCGGAACAATGAAGCAAATAGGTTATACTAGACGGGGGGTGTCAAACTCAAAGCCCGGAGGTCGGATCCGGCCCGTGGGGTGCTTAGATCCGGCCCGCGCTCTGGAACCCTGGAAACAATGAAGGACCAACCCATGGTGCCTCTGCCAGCAAAAATGGAGTTTGTGAGGGCTGTGGGCATCCCTCCCAAGCTCCATTTTTACTGGCAGAGGGTTGCAGGAGGCTGTCGCAAGTGAAAACGGAGCTTGGGAGCCCGTTTTCACTGGCAGAGCGCTCGTTCCACCACAGGTGCCCCCCACAACACAAATGACGTTGAGCTGGCCATGCCCACTCCGGCCCTCCCAAGGTCAAACACAACCCTGATGCAACCCTCAAAGAAATCGAGATTGACACACCTGTACTAGAATAACAGTCATTTTCCCCCCTCTATTTCAAAATATTGCCCATCTGTGGAAGCCAAGATTTGGGGGACCAACTAATAAAAGACTGGGGCCAAGGGTTTTTGTGGATTGCACAAGTAGAAAGATGGCATGATAAGTCCTGGGAAAAGAAATCAAATCTTTCCTACTTCTGTAGTGAGGAGAACTCACTGGAGTGTTACGTGATAGACGAAGGCCATCCCATCTTAAATCTAAGATTTAAAAGACAACCCTCCGCTCTGTTGCACTGTATGGCACTGAATTCTGGGCCGCAACAACAGGGAGTAAAAACTATCTCCATGCCCTGGAAATGCGAAGGCTCTGTTGGACATCAGGCATTTCCCTTCTTGACCACATCATAAATGACACTATTCAATAGCCTTTTGGTGTGGCACCAATTACAGTGACGATGAGAGATAGCCGTAACGTAGATGTAGCATACATGTGACATAGTCTGCTGAGCTATCCAGGAGCCTGGATAGCTCAGCAGACTAATGCATTGTGATTAAAAACCAGCTGCCTGCAATTACTGTAAGTTCGAATCTCACCAGGCTCAAGGATGACTCACCCTTCCATCCTTTTTAAGGTAGGTAAATTGAGGACCCAGTTTGTGGGGGCAATAAGCTGACTTTGTATAAATATACAAATATATGAAGGCTGTTGCTTAACGCATTGTAAGCCGCCCTGAGTTTCCGGAGAAGGGTGGAATATAAGTCAAATAAAAAAAAAAATATTTAGTGGAATTGCATGGTGCTCTCCTGCTGAAAGATTGGAGACAGAAACCTCTACACCATCTCGAGCCCCTTGAGGTAGACTCAAGATGCCATCAGCCTATTAAAAATGGTGGCTTGGAGGCCACTTTTGAAAAGGGTTCAAAAAGCAGCGTGCATCGCTCGGTATCTCTCTGTCTTTGCAAGTCCTTCGGTCCAGCTGACATATGCCAACTTCTGCGGTACGCTCGGTGCTTCCAAAGGGTCTAGGATGAAGGACATACAAAAAGGCATCTGCTGGGTCTCCCACCCAGAGGTAGGCTTCAAAAATTTTAGCAAGGGATTCTCTGCCCGGTTGCTGGGTGGGCATGGCCATGGTGAGTGTGGCCTAGCCGGCCTCCTGCACCAGGGTAGTGGGGGTGTTTTTGTCTTCCCCAGGCTCTGGAAGCTTTCCTCAAGCCTCCAGGAGGGCGAAAACGGCCTCCCCAGGCTCCGGAGGCCCTCTGGAGGCCAGAAACGGGCCAGTTTCTAGTGTTCCCAAACTTCCGGTAGGCCCGTTTTTCATCCTCCGCGAGCCTCCGTGCACACCTTGCACTTACCTGCATCCAAAACTGGCCACGTGGGGACTCCTGGGAGGGGAGGGGTGGGGAGGGCGGGGCCAGCCAGGAGTGGGATTTGGGAGTTCTCGAAACTGCACAGAATCTTAGCTAGAGGTTCTCCCGAACCCCTATGAACCCCCAGCAGCGCAATCCTGCTCCCACCCCTTACAAAACTTCAGTCAATCCTCCCTCCAGCCTCTGCCTGGTTTACAGTTGCAACAGACGCTTAATGGCTGTTCTATTTTTGCGATATGAATACAGAAGGCGTCTACGGGAACACAAATTTGGCTCCACGTGCAATTAGAGAGCATGTACAGTCACATGAATTATGCATCCAACTTTGCCTTAAATCTGTTCCTGGGTGGAGCTGAAGGATGCCATATAAAGCAGAGAGAAAAGCCACGGTGAAATCACAAGGCAAGATCAGTGAAAGAAAACAACAACACAAGATTTTAGAAAGGTCCCAGGTTTGTTTCTTTTGAGGGTGGGGTCAATGGGATTTGAAGTTCTCCGCCCATTGAAGCATTTCCTTCCATTCTTCTGTTGTGGTGGTCTGTTTTCATTGAAAAAAAAAAAAAAGGACATAAATCTGGGGAAACACAGACAGGAAAACATCCCAGGGTTTACTTTTAACAACCACACTTTACTGAAGCTGTTGGAGATTTTTTTTTTAACAACAACAACAACATTGTTCTACAATGTTGTGCAAAGCAATTGAATGGATGGATGGCGAACCTTTGATGGAAATGTAGCTTCCAAGAAATGGTGGAGAGGTGGTGATTTGGTGATCGTGAGGTAATGTGCAGGAATTGAGAAGGATCTGGAAATCGCTCCCTAATACTTTGTAAAGATTACATGAACAAAATCCCTCAAAAATGGCTGAATACTTGATCAATAAAACTGTCAAGCAACGCATCTAACATGAAATGTATTTAGGATCACATCTTTCTTGAGGAAACTCACAATTTTTCAGATTTCTGCTCATTGCTTTTCATTACTTGATATACCTTGCAAAAAAATAAAATAAAAATGGGTTAGCGACTAAAAAAAACCTGTTTCACTTTATTGGTTTCTGGACTGGGTTGTTGGGAATTTTGGCATTCTCAATCCCGGTTAAGTTTAGCTCAGCCACTACCGACTTATTTTAACTACTGGCTTCTCCAATGTGATAAAATGAGCAAATAATATTGCATATATATTATTTAATAATAAATGGGAAGGAAGGGAGGGAGGGAGGGAGGGAGGAAGGGAGGAAGGAAGGAAGAGGGAGGGACGGAGGAAGGATGGAAGGAAAAATAAAAGGGTGGGTTGGGAAGGAAGGAAGGAAATGAAGCAAAAAAAGGAAGGATAGATGGGATAGGAAGGGAAGGAGGGAGGGAGGAAGGAAGAATAGATGGGAGAAAGAGGGTGGGAGGGAGGAAGGAAGGAAAAATAAAAGGGTTGGTTGGGAACGAAGGAAGGAAGGAAATGAAGGGAAGGAAGGAAGGAAGGATGGGATAGGAAGAAAGGAGGGGGGAGGAAGGAAGGGAGAGAGAAAGGAAGGAAGAAAGAAAAATAAAAGAGTGGGAAGGAAGAAAGGAAATAGTACCTCAAAATCCATTTTTTAAAAGAACTAAATTCGACTAGTTTTTCTTTTAACACATCCCACAGTCTACAAATCAGGAACATTTTTCATTATTTCAGTATTATTTACTTCACCCATCATAAATCTCCCAAAATACAGCCGCAAGCAAACAGCTCACTGTTACCTTGATTTGATGTTCCTGGCAAGAGAGATGGGTTGAAAGAAAGGAGGGAAGCCAACTTCGAGTCCTTGTCACTTTGAATTATGGCATAAACTCTGGGGAAGAAAAGGTGCCTTTTCCTCATGAAGTTATTAAGGAACCAGCTGATGGTTCGTGAAGTGGAGAAGCAGCTGGAACTCAACCATTTCCCTTTCCTTTCTGCTACCTCCAATTTTGAGAAGCAGCAGCCAGACAGAAAATACAGAGCTGTTTATGTCACTTAACATGAACCATTTTTTTTTTAAAAAAAATTTTTTAGTTAATTAAAAAGAATCCAACGCTTATAAGTAAGGATCAAGGCAGCCCCTACCCTCTGGAATGATCTTCCTCCAGAACTGAGAACAATTTCCGACCTCCGGACTTTTCGTCGGGCCCTAAAAACTTATCTTTTCCAGCTTGCCGGTCTAGCCTGATCCCTGTTGAATTTTTAAAATTTTTAGTGTTGTAGGGTTGTTGTATTTTAAGTATTTAATTGTTTTTAACTTTCAGCCAAAGTTTATATGGTTTTTACAATTTTTAACTTTTATGTATTGTTTTTTATTCAGCTGTTCACCGCCCTGAGTCTGCAAGGAGAAGGGCGGTATATAAATCTAATAAATTAATAACAACAACAACAACAACAACAACAACAACAACAACGTCAAGCCCACGGAACAGAGGTTTTGAGCACTGCAAAGTAATGAGTCATCCAGTCAGGCTGTTCAACGGTTGTGGGAGCTTCACCACTGGAGGCTTTCAAGAAGAGACTGGATAGAGAATGGTGTAAGGTCTCCTGCTTGGGCAAGGGGGGTTGGACTAGATGATGTACAACTGTGATGGTGAACTTATGGCATGCGGAGCCATATCTGTGGGCACGTGAGTGTTGCCCTAGCTCAGTTCCAGTGCACATGCATGCGCCAGCCAGCTGATTTTTGGCCCACCGTAAGTCAGGAAACAGGCTGTTTCCAGCCTCCAGAAGGCCTCTGGGAGGTGGGGAAGGCCAAGAAAGCCCCTGGAGCCTAGGGAGGGTGAAAAACGAACTTACCGGGCCCACCGGTAATCTTTTTGCCATCGCGTGCCAAAACAGGGGGAGCATGGGGGAGAGGGGCATAGGGGCCTTTGAACTATAGATGTGGGCACGCAAGCATGTGAGCCCCCTACACAGCTCCCACTTTTGGCAAACGACAGCAAAAAAGTTAGCCATCACTGACCTACAAGGTCCCTTCCAACTCTGTTAATCTGTTAATATTCAACAGATTACCCATCCTGGTACCTCCAGGTGGTGGCCATCAAGACCCAGAATTGTTAGGTGGGACATCTCTGGGGCATGGACCTCTGGAGGGCACCAGGTTGGCGAAATCTCCAATGCATTTCCACAGTCATTTCTCTCAGTTTGAGCACGGGCCAGATAGATCTGAAACTTGACAAAATTGAATCGGACAGACAAAGAGCCTCTTTGGAGGAGGGTGTGTGTCTCCTATAGCATAAGAACTACGAGGGGGGGAAAAAATAAGAAAAGAAAAACAAGTTTACATGTTAATGTGCGTCAGCCAAAGGAGACACCACGAGGCTAAGTTGTGAGGGAACTGTTGTGACCCAGGGCCAAGTAGGTATTATTGGACGCAATCAGTTCGAAAACAAACAGAGTTTATTAGAACAGCTGAGAATTAACTCATTCTCAGCGTAGCCCAAACTAATTCAAAACAAATTCTTCATAACAGTTCTTCAGCCTTATCACCAACCTTGGTCTACTTTGGCAACCTGCCCAAGGCTTTACTTGGCAAAAGTTCAGAAGCAGAAGACGCCGACAAGAAATAAATGCAGCAAGACAAGAAACAAATCTATCAATGTTGTTTTCCGACAAAGAGCCAAGAACCGCTGCTGGTCTTTTAAGCCTTGTGGGAGGGGCTAATCATCTCTTGGCCTTACTCCCGAGTCGTCCTCTTTGCTTTAGCTGCTCTTGCCTTCTGGCAGCTCTTCTCATACGTGCACTAGGAACAGGCTCCTGCTGTTCCTCTGCCTCTCTACTGTCAGCCTCTGGAGGCCCCGGAGTCTGCACATCACTTCCTGATGGCCTTGGCCTCATCTTAGCCTCCGATGCAGAGCCCTCATCCAGGTCTTCCTAGCCTTCAGGACTGGCCCATGTTCTTCCTCAGCTTCCTCACTGTCTGACTCTGCTGCTGGCTCCATAGGTTGCTGGTGGACCACAACAGGAAGGATGTTTGAAGTCCTTCCACACTTGGAAAGAATCGGCTGTATGAAACGTTGCTTTCCCACTTCTGAACAACCGATCCACCTCTTCAGAAGTGTCTTCTTCTCCAAATGCAGATGCAGTTAGTTCATAATAATGGGGAGGGGGAGACAGCTGGTCCCCTAGATAAAATTCTACTTTTTGTTTGTATTGCAGAAAAGGATCAGAGCTGCTTTTACAAGGTTGATCTCTCTTTGAGAAAAAGGATGCTGTGAAACTTTGCATTGGAAGATCCACGAGGAAGCAAACATCGACATAGGAGCCCTTGTTGGACTTTAGCTCTCCTCCTCCATTCCAATTTAACTTTAATTTGTCCCCTTCCTGAGAGCATATCTGCAATTCCACTTTGGCCAAGACATTAAGCCATCTGCAGTCAGCTTCATTCTTTCTCCCATCATACCAAAATCTATCAAATCACCAGCCATGGGTAATGTAGAGGTCACTATCAGAATTAATAAATCACATGAAGCTATCACTTGCCTTAGCTTATGCCTAAACTTTTAAGAAGAAAAATAAGAAGGAACACACTTAATGTGAAGAAGAAAAGAAAAAGGAAGGAGGGAGGGAAGGGAAGGGAAGGGAAGGGAAGGGAAGGGAAGGGAAGGATGGATTGAAGAAAGGAAAGAAGGAAGGAAGGAAGGAAGGAAGGAAGGAAGGAAGGAAAACTACAAGAAAACACAAAAAGTTAAAGAAAGGAAAAAGAAGAAGGAAGGGAGGGATGATGGAATGAAGGAGGGAGGGAAGGAAGAAGGAAGGAAGGAAGGAAAAAGTACAAGAAAACACAGAAAGTTAAATAAAAATAGAAGAAAGAAAAACATGCAAAGCAGTGGCTTCTAATATTCTTCATGGCACTTGTAAGTACAACTATAGTTTAATATTCTCTCTGAAGTTACACCATAATACTTTTCTCCCTACAATCTATTCTAATCATCAACATTATAAATGACAATTTTGTTTTTTTTAAAACATTTACACAAGAAAGGCCATAAGAGGTTTCCAGGCACCAATAAACATAGATCATGGTTTTTTCTCTGATCCAAAAGAAGTGAGTGTCTCCATCTCAAACAAGCCCTGTGTCAACATCTCCATCTATTCCCCATCCTGGGTAGTAAGTCTCAAAACTGAAGCCTCTGGACTCAAAGAGCTTGCTTGCCTAATGCGTGTTCAGTGACATCCCCTTCTTAGACTTTGACAGCTGCCTAAATGATTTGCATCAGAAGCTTCCTTTAGCAAAGGCATTTTCCTGAACCCAGTGCCCCAAAGTCAAAAATAAGAAGGAGGGAGAGAGAGAGAGAGAGAGAGAGAGAGAGAGAGAGACTTAGCAATGTGGACTTATTCTGTCAAGACTTAACCAAGCTGTTGAATGAAAATCCATCATGACAACTGCCAAACACTCCTAGAAACTCAGTTCGGGGCGATGTCAGAAGATTTTTGTTGTTGTTGTTGTTGTATCATTGACAATTCTCCAACTATTAGTAATTTGGGCCAGAGGTCAGAATGAAAACTAAGAAGCTTCTCAATGTTCAAATATATTAAATACTTTAACTTTCTTATACGACCAATGTGATAGACTTGTTCTTATAAATAAAAAGAAGGCATCAGTGAAGATGAGTCTGTTAATCATAACCTGAGTGAAATGGATTGTTGTTGTTATTGTTGCTGTTAGTTGCGAAGTCGTGTCCAACCTATTGTGACCCCATGGACAATGTTCCTCCAGGCCTTCCTGTCCTCTACCATCCTCTGGAGTCCATTTAAGCTCACACCGACTGCTTCAGTGACTCCATCCAGCCACCTCCTTCTCTGCTATGCCCTTCTTCTTTTGCCCTCAATCTTTCAGCTCTTCTCCAGTGAGTCCTTCCTTCTCATTAAGTGGCCAAAGTATTTGAGTTTCATCTTCAGGATCTGGCCTTCTAAAGAGCAGTCAGGGTTGATCTCCTCTAGGACTGACCGGTTGGGTTGCCTTGCAGTCCAAGGGACTCACTCACAGGAGTCTTCTCCAGCACCAGAGTTCAAAGGCCTCTATTCTTTGGCGCTCAGCCTTCCTTATGGTCCAACTTTCACAGCCATCCATTGCAACTGGGAAAACCATCGCCTTGACTATGCACACTTTTGTTGGCAGGGTGATGTCTCTGCTTTTTAGTGAGCTATCTAGATTTGCCATAGCTTTCCTCCCCAGGAGCAAGCGTCTTTTAATTTCTTGGCTGTAGTCCCCATCCATGGTGATCTTGGAGCCCAGGGAAAGGAATACCTCTTTCTAAAACAAAATTCCACCTAGATTTGGGCAGGGGGGAATTTGAGTTTAAATGATTTAAATCATTAGTAAAAAGGCTTGATCTAAATCAACTCGATTTAAATCATAATTTTTAAAGAGCAATGTCATCTTTGTCCCGCAGCGGCTCCTCCTCTGACCCGCTGCTGACTCACTGACAATCCCATTTACTTTAATGGGATGGATGGTGATGCGTCAGTGACACAACAAGGTGAGGGACGTAGCGGGCAGCAGGTAAATGGATGCCTGCTAACAGGAGCTGTCATGATGGATCTGAAATGACAGGTGCTCTTTAAATGTAAGGACTGATTCTGGCTGGTAGTTAGGATCTTTAATATGATTATTTGCAAACACAATGAAGGTTTCCTATTTAGAGTGCATATTATCTCATCTTGCAGAGTTTGGATTCATTGAATGAGTTTACCAAAAAATGTGAATATTGCAGAATGTACAGCCTCATGCTACATGACTAAGCTCCATTTCAATAGAAAACTATCTTTAGACAGATTGTTCACTCCAAAAGCATTTCATTAAAAAAAATGATAAAAATAAAAAATCCAATTTAAATTAAAAAAAAAAACTGATTTAAATTTTTTAAAAAATCTGATTTTTTAGATTTTTTTTTTTAAAAAAAATCATAGATATTTATCCACCCTGGATCTGGCTTCAAAAATGATTCTGAGCTGTTATGCGTTGAGTTGTAGTTTCTTGTCTAAACCACAATTTTGGTGGCTTATACATTCTAAAGGTAAAACTTCCCCTTGAACATAGGTGCTAGTAGTTCCCGATTCTAGGGGATGGTGCTCATCTCCGTTTCAAAGCTGAAGAGCTAATGCTGTCCAAAGAGGTCTCCATGGTCAAGTGGCCGGCATGACTCAACGCCAAAGGCGCACGGAACGGTGTTCCCTTCCCACCAAAGGTATTCCCTATTTTTCTACTTGCATTTTTTACATGCTTTCAAACTGCTAGGTTGGCAGAAGCTGGGACAAGTCACTGGAGCTCACCCTGCTATGCGGCACTAGGGATTCGACCCGCTGAACTGCCGACCTTTCAATCAACCAGCTCAGCATCTTAGTCACTGAGCCACCACATCTTTATAAATTATATTAAGCTCAAATCATACCAGCTGGCTGGTATCTTAGTCAACAAAACAATTCATGTCATAGAGAGCAATTATATCAGAAACGTTTTTTGAGATATTAGGCGTTGCACAGAGCATGTTTCGGATCCTGGGTATGGCTCAGCGCATTGTCCAAAGCCAGCTGTTTATTTTAATTTACTTAGTGAACCACATTTTAGCACACACCGAATTAAGTCAGTGCATCCTGAAGCAGAAGCACAGTATTTGATTGTTGTTGTTTTTTAATTATTGTGAGCTGTCCCAGGGTCACTTAGGTGAAATTTCTAGCTATAGAAATAAAATCAAATCAAGAAAATCAAATCAAACCATCCATTAGTCAATAAAGAGGGAATACAGGAACGGCAAACCAACGGAGGTTGGATATCATTGAATTATGGTTCCCAGCATGCTTAGGAAACATAAGCAGTGGTGAGGCATGCTGGGAAATGTAGTTCAGCTTCAGCTGGAATTTCACTGGTTGACTATTCTTGAAAAAGCCCCAGAGCTTTCTAGGATGCAAGAAGGCGCAAATGAAGAGATGACTCACAGTACAATTACACAATGCCAGAAGACCAGGGGTGGAATCCAGCAGGTTCTGGAAAATCAGTAGTGGAAATTTTGAACAGTTCAGAGAACTGACAGCGGAAATTTTGAGTGGTTCAGAGAACTGGTAAATACCACCTCTGGCTGGCCCCACAGTGGGGTGAGAATGGAGATTTTGCAATATCCTTCTCCCAGGAGTGGGGAGGGAATGGGGATTTTGCAGCATCCTTCTCCTGCCACGCCCACGAAGCCACGCCCACCAAGCCACGCCCACAGAACCGGTCGTAAAAAAAATTGGATTTCACCACTGCAGAAGACACAAAAGACGCAAAAGCTGTTCCACCCGCTAAGACAGTGATGGCGAACCTTTTCGGTACTGAGTGTCGAAAAGAGAGCGCGCACACATCGAGGCCAAAATCTGGAAGAGGAGCTGCCCAGGGTGCATGCGCGTGCCCGAAAATGAACTTCCGGTGTCAGCTACTGAACTTCCCGTTTCAGCCAGCTATATGGCCGGTGCGCATGCTTATGCACGAAAACGGAAGACAAGTTCTTCCAGTTTCCAAGACTGCAGAATGCAAAAAGGCCAGCTGATCATTGCGTGCACATGCGTGCCAGACACCCAGAAGAGGAACGGGCGACGCTGCACGTGCCAGGCAACATGGCTCTGCATGCCATTTGGGCACGCGTGCCATAGGTACGCCATCACAGCTCTAACAGCCTGGAACTTTCCTTACGGTTTCACCAATATGCATTAACCAATTCTTATTCTAGATTATCTTCTTGGCAATATTGCTTTTTCCTGCGTTTTGAGATCCAGATAAAAAGAATAGCGGTAAGAGTTGTTCTTGTTGTTGTTGTTTGACAACTTCCTCAAATTTTGAATGGCTTAATTCAAAGGCCGACAGCATTACCAACTCAATCCGATGTCAACTACCCTACAAAAACAAAATCGATGCTAGAGAATGTCAAGGATTAAAATAGACCTCTGAAGACAACGTGGAAACAGCAAAATCGAACGACCACATAGAAATGTGCTCTTTTTACAACAATCTACTCAAGGATTTGGTCATAAATCAAACAAGGGAGACACAGTGCGAGCGTGCAGAAGGTAAGTCATTTATGAAAAATGTAATTGTTTGCCAGAAAGAGAACCTAGCATGTGATGAATTCTGTGCAATTTTCAGTCAACTCGAAAACAAAAGTCGAAAATGCCTGGGAGGTAAATGCATCCTTCAAAATGCTTTTCGGGTGCTAACTTTCTTGCCTCTTTTTTCGAGTTCAGAAAGAATAGAATCGTGATGGCTAACCGATGGCACGCGTGCCCGAAATGACATGTGGAGCCATGTCACCTGGCACATGTGATGTCACCCGTTCCTTTTTCATTTTAGAGCGTAAGCATGCGCGTCAGCCAGCTGATCAGTGCATGCCCATGTGCTGCAGACCGGAAGATTTGCTGGAAGTACCTTATCTGGGAGTACCTTATCTAGCGAGCACATCAGAGGTGGGTTTCAGCAGGTTCTGACCAGTTCTGGAGAACCGGTAGCAGAAATTTTGAGTAGTTCGGAGAACCGGTAGTAAAAATTCTGACTGGCCCCGCCCCCATCTATTCTCTGCCTCATGAGTCCCAGCTGATCAGGAAGAAATGGGGATTTTATTTATGTGATTTATTTATTTATGTGATTTATATGCCACCATTCTCCCCGAGGACTCAGGGCGGCTTACAAAAACAATCATAATACAAATCACAATAAACACATTAAAATCCATTAAAATCCATAAAATCATTCTAAAAACTATATAACCCACGATCGTAATGTTCTTTAAACAGCCATGTCTTTAATCCCCGGCGGAAGGAGAGGAGGTCGGGGGCCATCCTGAGGTCAGTGGGAAGACTATTCCAGAGGGCCGGAGCTCTGACAGAGAAAGCCCTCCCGCTGGGGGCCGCCAGCCGACATTGCTTGGCTGACGGCACCCGGAGGAGGCCCACTCTATGGGAGCGCACTGGACGGTGGGAGGAAGGCAGGAGGTGGTCCTGTAACTACCCCGGGCCTAAGATTTTGCAATAACCGTCCCGTGGATTGGGGAGGGAATAGAGATTTTACAGTATCTTTCCCTGCCACGCCCACCAAGCCATGCCCACCAAGCCACACCCACAGTAAAAAATTTTGAAACCCACCACTGGTGCACATGCCCTTTGGCAGCTCCTCTTTCTGGTTGCAGCCCTGGCAAACACATATGCATATGCAGAGTTCTTCCTTTTCGGCACTCGGTGCCACGCGCACACTCCCTTTTTGGCACTCAGGGCCGAAAAGTTTCGCCATCTCTGTTATAGAACATATGCAGTAAGCGATCATTTATTGTGGATATGGAGAAAAATAATACCAAGGTGGTTTAGCAAAAATTGTTCAAGTGCACAGCATCTCTTTTCTACCTGGGAAAGTGGCTGAACTTCTCAACAATTGTTAAGGAACATCAAAGGGATCTGAGAAGCGGAAATTTAATAGACCTCTAATCCCGATTTGCAGGAATTCTGAAAATTAAACCTTTATAAAACCGACCTCAAAGATGCTTTCGAGACTGTGGAACAATTCATACATCCACACCAAAGATGTGTATCTAAGACCGTATTTCTTGACGACTTTCAAATCTTACAATTATTTCTGGATGCTGCTCTTCCTATTTTGTATTCTTGGTTTTACGCATCGCACGGACCCATTTTGCAGTCTGAGTCGTCTTAGCATGTCCTGTTAACAGAACTGCTGTGCCTTCAAGGCGTTTCATATGGGTTACCATGTTGGGCGAATCCAACCGGTTGTGGTTTTATCCGATAGACCACAAAATCAGCTTGACGTGAGGACACAGCCAATATGACTGAGTTTGCAGAAATATTGGCTTACCTAGGGGGATGGAAACCATAATATTTGAAATCTGAATCTGAAATTTTGAACCTATTTGGTGGACTTATTCAAACAGAGCCAGTTTGATCTAGTGGTTAAGGCTCCAGGCTAGAAAGTGGGAGACTCTGAGTTCAAATCCTGCCTTAGCCATGAAAGCCAGCTATGTGGCTTTCATCCCAACACTAGGAGACTGGGAGTTCTAGTCCTGCCTTAAGCATGAAAGCCAGATGGGTGACCTTGAGCCAATCATCAGGAGACAGTTCTCCGTTCCCACCTTAGGCATGTAAGGTAGTTCTCATCCTGCGTTAGGCATGAAAGTGGCTGGAGGACTTTAGGCCAATTATTAGGAGACTGGGAGTTCTAGTTTTGCCTTAGCCATGAAAGCCAGGTGGGTGACCTTGGGCCAATCATCAGAAGACTGGAAGTTCTAGTCCAACTTACGCATAAAAGCCAGATGGGTGACCTTGGGCCAATCACCAGGAGACCGGGAGTTCTAGTCTCAATTTACACACAATTCAGTGCTATATTAGTGTTTTGCCTCAATGGTTTTCAGATCGATGCTTGGTGGAGGCCCCATGACTTGCTGAAGTGTGCTTTGATAAATAGCCAGGCTTTTAACTGCTTGCAGAGCTGTACCAGTCTACTCATTTGTTTTTGGAGGCACTGGTCTACCCATTTATTTCTGCAGGCACCAGTCTACTGATTTGTTTTCTTTTAACACTGATCAGCTTTAGGGTGGCCCTTTGAAGCCCCCGGGCAAGAATTTAAACAGTTTTATTCCCTCTAGCCATCAGTTGGGACCCAGGAGGCAGCAACAGATTGGGGGTGGGGCCAAATAAAAGGTAAGAATAATGCGGGGGGGTGGGGAGGCAGAACTGCCAAACCTTCTACGGAGTCTCTCTTTCCTCAAAAAAATAAAAATAAAAATTTGGATCGTCCATGCAGGGAGGGTTATTTTTATTTTATTTTTTTGTAACCCAGTTTAGGAACACCCGAAGGAGAAAAAGCCAGAAGACGGGATTATTCCCTTCAATTGAGGGTGCATGTGGTTAACAGGAAGCAAGGCCAGAAAACATCCAAAGCACAAAGACAGATTTCTCACTTGGTTCCAAGCGGTGGCTTATTGAATAAACCAGAATCAATCAGGCTTACAGAAAGTCTAAGCCTTAAACTGTGAAGGTCAAAGTAGCGACGACGAAGAAATAGCTTGCTAGCGAAAAATAAGGAGGAAAAAAAAAATGCAAACCAACAGATTTTATTCCAACAACTGATTTCTGACTTGGTCAGAGTAGCTATGTGAAAACTAGGAATGAAACAATGTTCTTCCAATGAAGATTTTAAAAGTTTTTGGTCTGGATTGTCGCCCATCCATATTATAGATATAGGTCATCAATGATGACCTTAATGTGTGACCTACTCATGAAGAGGACTTTACTCATAAGAGGTATGAAGAGTGTTTGTTACACACAAGGATGCCACCTTATCCAACTCACAGAGATTTGACAGTGACATCACCCACTATACTGGGGATTAGATTAGATTAGATTAGATAAGATTAGATTAGATCAGATCAACAGAATTGGAAGGAACCTTGTAGGTCATCTAGTCCAGCCCCCTGCCCAAGCAGAAGACCCTACACCATTTCTAACAGACGGCAGTCCAGTCTCTTCTTGAAAGCCTCCAGTGATGAAGCTCCCACAACCTCTGAAGGCAACTTCTGTTCCATTGGCTGGTGGTTCTTACTGTTAGAAAAATTCCTCCTTATTTCTAGGTTGAATCTCTCCTTGTTCAGTTTCCATCCAATATTCCTTGTCTGGCCTTCAGGTGCTTTGGAAAATAGCTTGACCCCCTTCCTCTCTGTGGCAGCCCCTCAAATATTGGAAGACTGCTCTCATGTCTCCCCTGGTCCTTCCCTTCACTAGACTAGCCATGCCCGGTTCCTGTAACCGTTCTTTGTATGTTTTAGACTCCAGTCCCCTAATCCTCTTAGTTGCTCTTCTCTGCACTCTTTCTAGACTCTCACCATCTTTGTTAAAGTGTGGATGTCCAATCGTGGGCTCCTTTTGTGTCCCATGAAGTTGCCCACTGAACTTGTATCCATTAATCTCCTCGCTGTCGCCCGGTTTTGAACTGCTGGATCGGCAGGAGCTGGAGCATGTGACGGGAGCTCACCCCACCCCTCAGCAACAACGGGTCTCGAACACAAGCCTGCTGATTGTCAGCCCAGCATTCTAACCTCATGAGCCGCCACGCTCTATAGCAGAGAGATGCATTTATTTGAAAAAATAAATAAATATTTCTCTCTTAAGTTAAGATCAAAGGACTGAGCCATTCTTGGAACTATTGATGCTGTCCTCTTCTTGGAGATCTGTAAAGTTTGTGCCAAAGGTGCTTTTTCAGGAGGCAACTGGACTTTCGTGTTTTTCTTCTTCTGAAGACCTTTTGCTTCTCATTCTGATTTGCAGAAGGGGGAAAAAAATGCAGGCTACAGGAACCAGGAGCACCACTCAGGTGACCCTCTGGACACAGATAAACCTCCAAGGGCTTCAACGACCTTCTAAAAGGATGCCAAGGACCATATATCTGCAAGGAAAATAAATCCTTCCATTCCCCACTATGCTGTCAGAGCTGAAGAAGCTTCTTGGAGGAGAAGCGAAACGTCTTCGAAAGAAAAACAAAGAAGTCCAGTTGCCTCTTGAAAAAGCACCTTTAGGGCTCTTCTTGGAAGGTTTTTGACTGGCCAATCCAGTCTAGAACCCTGAGATTTCTTTATGGTTCCTGATCTAAGCGCTAAGGCAACCTACATCGTACTGAATAATGCAAGTATCCCAAATGATGTGTGATACCTATCTTGAAGAGGAAGCCCTCAAAAAAAGCTAAATAAATAAATAAATACATGGAAGCCAGTGGTGGTTTCAAATTTTTTTTTACTGCCGGTTCTGTGGCCGTGGCTTGGTGGACATGGCATGGCTGAGTGGGCATGGCTTGGTGGGTGTGGCATGGCATGGCATGGCATGGTGGGTGTGGCTTGGTGGGAGTGGCAGAGGAAGCATTCTGCAAAATCCCCATTTCCTCCCCACTCCAGGAGAAGGATACTGTAAATACCTATTCCCTCTCCACTACAGGGGAAGGTTCTTGCAAAATCTCTATTCCCACCCCACTCCAGGAGAAGGATACTGTAAAATCCCTATTCCCTCCCCACTCCAGGGGAAAGTTACTGTAAAATCCCCATTCCCACCCCTCTCCAGGAGAAGGATACTGTAAATACCCATTCCCTCCTCACTCCAGGGGAAAGTTACTGTAAAATCCCCATTCCCACCCCTCTCCAGGAGAAGGATACTGTAAATACCCATTCCCTCCCCACTCCAGGGGAAAGTTACTGTAAAATCCCCATTCCCACCCCTCTCCAGGAGAAGGATACTGTAAATACCCATTCCCTCCCCACTACAGGGGAAGGTTCCTGCAAAATCTCCATTCCCACCCCACTCCAGGAGAAGGATACTGTAAAATCCCCATTCCCTCCCCACTCCAGGGGAAGGCTACTGTAAAATCTCCATTCCCTCCCCACTCCAGGGGAAGGTTACTGTAAAATCTCCATTCCCTCCCCACTCCAGGGGAAAGTTACTGTAAAATCTCCATTCCCTCCCTATTCCAGGAGAAGGATACTGTAAAATCCTCATTCCCTCCCCACTCCAGGAGAAGGTTACTGTAAAATCCCCATTCCCTCCCCACTCCAGGGGAAGGTTACTGTAAAATCTCCATTCCCTCCCTACTACCCCAGTGGAAGGATACTTTAAAATCCTCATTTCTTCTCAATCAGCTGGGACTTGGGAGGCAAAGAGTAGATGGGGGCGGGGCCAATCAGAGGTAATATTTACCAGTTCTCCAAACTACTCAAAATTTCCACTACTGGTTCTCCAGAACTGGTCAGAACCTGCTGAAACCCAGCTCTGTTGGAAGCAGCATCTCACCCTGCACACCTCAAGGATGTGGAATGTCTATGGAAATTCTCGATCATCCAGCTGACGGTTGTCCCAAAGGTGCTTTCCCCCACTCCCCCAAAATCAACTGGATTTCCTTGGTGTTTTCTTTGAAACCACCAAGAAAGTCCAGTTGCCTTTGGGAAAAGCACTCTTTGGATGCCAGAAGATTGCCAAGCTGAAACTGCGTGGCCCTGCGTGGCCCAAAGTGAGGAAGGCTGGGAGTTGTAGTTTGTTAACATCTGGAGAGCCACATGTTTTTACCCCTGCCATAGATGAGGAGCATGGGTGTTTATTTAAGAGAAGGGATGAGAAGAAGGATGTTTACAGAGGCACACAGCCAGGAAACTGTATTGTGCTTTCAAGTGATATGGTCCTTCGGATGGGGTGGAGAGGAAAGGGTCTTCAAGGTCTCCCCTGCCTCACTTTGTATGAGAAATGTAAAAATCTACACCTAGAAACTCAATGGGGGCTGGGAGAGAGGGAGAGAGAGGGAGAGGAAGAAGGGAGAGAGGGATGGAGAGAGAGGGGGGAAGGAGGGAGAGAAGGGGAGAGGGGGAGCGAGAGAGGAGGAGAGAGAAGGAGAGAGGGGGAGGGAGAGAGAGGGGGGGAGGGGGAGAGAGAGTGGGGGAGACAGACGGGGAGAGGGAGAAAAAGAGAGAG